>CM042326.1:35568705-35586205 GCA_023566125.1 Zingel zingel
CCATTTTTGGCGTGTTATCAAGGAGCATACTCGCTTTTTAGCGTGTTTATCAACGCCGTTTGGCCTCCATTGACTTACACTACCTTGCGATTGCGTCTGAATTGACTAGGGCTGCACCGATCCAACTTTTTCAATCCCGATACCGATGCCTGGGCTTTGTGTATCTGTTGATACCCTAAAAGCATCCACAGACCACTAAGGCCTATATAAAAGAGACTTCAGATACAGTATTAGGGGACCACTAAGGCCTATATAAAGAGACTTCAGATACAGTATTAGGGGACCACTAAGGCCTATATAAAAGAGACTTCAGATACAGTATTAGGGACCACTAAGGTCTATATAAAAGAGACTTCAGATACAGTATTAGGGGACCACTAAGGCCTATATAAAAGAGACTTCAGATACAGTATTAGGGGACCACTAAGGTCTATATAAAAGAGACTTCAGATACAGTATTAGGGGACCACTAAGGTCTATATAAAAGAGACTTCAGATACAGTATTAGGGGACCACTAAGGTCTATATAAAAGAGACTTCAGATACAGTATTAGGGGACCACTAAGGTCTATATAAAGAGACTTCAGATACAGTATTAGGGACCACTAAGGTCTATATAAAAGAGACTTCAGATACAGTATTAGGGACCACTAAGGTCTATATAAAGAGACTTCAGATACAGTATTAGGGGACCGCTAAGGTCTATATAAAAGCATCCAAAGAGCACCATGTCATGGGATCTTTAATCACATTAGAGCGACTGTCTGCCATGTAGGCAACATCAAAGACACCGATCCGATACCGCTGTTGAATTAATAACACACTGTATACCTTCCACCTTATACCTTCCTTCCTCAATGTGGAAGAGACTAAAGGCACCAGACTTTCCTAACGAAGACAAAATAACAGTAATGTGTTGAATTCTTATTTATTTGTACACTCAACTTTTTCAGCATGCGACACACGTGCAACAGAGGGGGAAAAAACGAACAAAACTGGATCAGCTTGTGGATCTGTTCATTTGTCCGATCCCCGATCCAGCTATTTTGTCAATATCGGGGCCGATAGCCGATCTTAATATCGGATCGGTGCACCCCTATAATTGACGCCGTAGCGAGTAGTATGAAAGGGCGTAGGGAGGTTGGTCGGGGGGGAGGATGGGTCAAACACAGGACTTTCACCCAGGAGACCGGGGACCAACCGTAGCCTCGCGATAACACGCCACGTGGCTTTAGAAAGAGGCGTGTATGTTGACTAGAGGTGTTGAAATTAATCAAATATTCGATGCATTGAATCGTGGACATGGACGATACTGCATCGATAATCGGCCGGGCCATAATCGATTATTTCTGTTTACAATTTAACGTAGGCCTGACAACCTTTCTGTTTGCATATTATGGTATGTTCTGCACATTCAGGAAGTGCCATGTGCTCAGCGCTGTAGTTTTAGACATTAAAGCACTGCAGAATGTTTTGGTTTTGAAGCTTGAAAAGCTATGAATTAAATATCTTACATGGCTTTAGAGCTGGGCAATATATCAATATTATATCTATATCGTGATATGAGACTAGATATCGTCTTACATTTTGGATATCGTAATATCGTAGGCTGCATTACAGTAAAGTGATGTCATTTTCTGAACTTAGCAGACTGTTGTAACTGTTCAATTAGTTCCCGTTACCCTCTTAGTCATTATATCCACATTACTGATGATTACTGATCTAAAATCTCATTGTGTAAGTATTTTGTGAAAGCACCAATTAGTCAACGCTACAATATCGTTGCGGTATCGATATCGAGGTATTCGGTCAAAAATATTGTGATATTTGATTTTCTCCATATCGCCCAGTCCTATATCGCTTTAATAGTAGAAATGTATTTGACGCATCGTGATGCATTGAGATATTGAATCGAATCGAATCGCTTACATGATAATCGTAATCGAATCGACTCGGGAGATCAGAGAAAATTCACACCTCAAATGTTGACCCTGTGACGTTGCAGAACGCCATCTGCTGTATACAGCGTAGACATACACGCGGATAGCTCAAAATGCATACAGATAACACGCCACGTGGCTTCAGGAAAGTGGCGTGCATGCTTACGCGAAGTCATGATGTCATGTTGAGGAAGTGATGTGTCTGAGGCTCTGCTGGGATTTTCTCTGCGGCGCTTGAGATACTTCAAAATACGTTGACGGAAACAGGCGCTGCTGGGATTTGAACCCAGGATCTCCTGTTTACTAGACAGGCGCTTTAACCATCTAAGCCACAGCACCTTCAGGGATCAACAATAAGGGTTGAACGCCCGATCGCCCGATGGCAAGTTAAACGTCACGTTGGGCGAGAATATGTAACAACCCACTTGTCCGTTCGGGCATCATCGTAGCATTAATCATTTGATTTGAATGTGCTGTTGACCAATCAGGAATGAAGTTGGCACTTTTGATGCTTTCAACGGTTGACTTGTTGTACGACGGAGCATTAGGGCCACGTCAAGGGGGAAAAAATGAAGGAGGACGATGCATTTCGAGAATAAAGTCGAAATGTCGAGTATAAATTCAACTCTTTTATCATTTAAAGGTCCCATGGTATGAGAATATCACTTCATGAGGTTTTTTAACATTAATATGAGTTCCGGGCCAAACTGTGGAATTACATCTTCTGTTCCTGTCATATGACGCCGCCTGACCCAAAAAGACTTTCCCTCAGACTCACGTGGAGAAAGAGACGTCTGTTAATGACTCGTTTGACTGGGAGAATTGGATTCATTCGGTCTGATAACATTTGGAGAGTCTAGAAGAGCTGCACGAATCTTTCTCTACAACGTAGTTGTCCAACTGTTCTTAGAGGAAGGCATTCATAAATGGATGATGAGCCTCTTTCCAAATGGAGGGATTGTTGCAGTTCCTAGAAAATTTTTTTTCTCCTGTTCCAACTGGACCAATTTGGGAATTATTGAGTTCCTCTGACCACAGTTCCTGTAACTCTTTCAGCTCCTACCTCAGGGCAGGGTCTCTTCCCTTTTCTGTATAGTGGTGGTTAGATGGCTGTGTTATAATAACAAAAGGTCAGTTCCTATGGACACTTGGCCAGTGTCAATGCAAATGGTAACCGGTTTTTGGGGAGAGTAGTTAGTAGAACTGATTAGAAGTGGACTGTTCCTATAACTACGTTCCTGTAACTACTTGGTCGGAAAGCGGCTACTGTTGTTTCTGATATTATGCAATAGAGAACAAGATCAGAGGAGCTGTGGCTTAGTAAGCGCCTGTCTAGTAAACAGGAGGTCCTGGGTTCAAATCCCAGCAGTGCCTCAGCCTGAAGCCTTTAACTAGAGAAGAGTTTGTCAAGTCAAGTTATATTTACTTCTACAGCACATTTAAAACAACCGAGCTGACCAAACAGAGGTCTGTAGTCATATAGTGACATATTGCTCAACCAATCAGTGTCAGCTGGAGACAGTTTGTCATGAAGCAAAGAGACAAATTAGGGTCCATTTGGTCCAAGGTGCAGCTGGGATTTGAACCGAGGACCTCCTGTTTCTAGAGAGGCACTTCAACCAACTAAGCCAGAGCTCCTCTCCCACTTCTTCTCTCATTTACAATATCAGAAAACAACTATTGAATGCTCGGTTTCACCAAGAATCCTTCAGACAGCATCTGGTACAAGTAGACAACAAGTAGACATTTTTATCGGGGGTTTTTGTCGCCTTTTTTTCCGTAATTTTTGTCACTTTTCTGACATTTTTGCCATTTTTTTACACTTTTTTCAACGTTCTTCTTGCTTTGTAGAGAGCAGAGAGAGAACGGCGTCCGTTCCCCGTCGTAAAGGGCCGTCCGACAGAACGGTGAAGCTCTGAAAATATTCGTAACCCTTCTGTTGTCTTCCTTGAAAAAGATGTTTTTGAACACCTTTTTTTTCAGTTTGTTTTTGCTTTTTCCAACGTTTTAAATTGTTAAATGTTTCTTCTACACATTTTCAGCGCTTATTTCTACATCCCATATTTTCTGATATAAAACAAAAGTTGAAAACGGGTCAATGTGACCCGAAGTGGTCCCCTAATACTGTATCTGAAGTCTCTTTTATATAGACCTTAGTGGTCCCCTAATACTGTATCTGAAGTCTCTTTTATATAGACCTTAGTGGTCCCTAATACTGTATCTGAAGTCTCTTTATATAGACCTTAGTGGTCCCCTAATACTGTATCTGAAGTCTCTTTATATAGACCTTAGTGGTCCCCTAATACTGTATCTGAAGTATCTTTTATATAGACCTTAGTGGTCCCCTAATACTGTATCTGAAGTCTCTTTTATATAGACCTTAGTGGTCCCTAATACTGTATCTGAAGTCTCTTTATATAGACCTTAGTGGTCCCTAATACTGTATCTGAAGTCTCTTTTATATAGACCTTAGTGGTCCCTAATACTGTATCTGAAGTCTCTTTATATAGACCTTAGTGGTCCCCTAATACTGTATCTGAAGTCTCTTTATATAGACCTTAGTGGTCCCCTAATACTGTATCTGAAGTCTCTTTCCTGAAATTCAGCCTTGATGCAGAATTACAGCCACTAGAGCCAGTCCCACAATGAGCTTTCCTTAGGATGTGCCATTTCTGTGTCTGTAGCTTTAAATGCTATTTAGGAGGAGAGAGGGGGGGGGGGCAATGTGGAGGGTGGGGGTGTGGCCTTGACCAACTGCCACTTTGCTCGTTTGAAAGCCATGATGTCTCTCTCTCTCTCACGGGCGGGCCAAATTCTCTGGGCGGGCAAAGCAGAGAAAGGGGAGGTAACCTTTCCCCTTATGACGTCATAAAGGGAAGATTCCTGATTGGCCCATCTGAGCTTTCATTTCCTCAAAGGCAGAGCAGGATACCCAGGGCTCAGTTTACACCTATCACCATTTCTAGCCACTGGGGGACCAGAGGCAGGCTGGGGGAACGCACATTAATGTTAAAAAAAACTGATGCCCGAACGGACAAGTGGGTTGTTACATATTCTCGCCCAAAGTGACGTTTAACTTGCCATCGGGCCATCGGGCCATCTGGCGTTCAACCCTTATTGTTGATCCCTGAAGGTGCTGTGGCTTAGATGGTTAAAGCGCCTGTCTAGTAAACAGGAGATCCTGGGTTCAAATCCCAGCAGCGCCTCAGCCATGAGCAGTGGTGGAATGTAACGAAGTACAAATACTTCGTGTCTTATCTTTCACGTATCTGTACTTTATTGAAGTACAATCAGTAGTGCATACTTTTACTTCGTTACATTTTGCAGCAATTATCTCTACTTTCTCCTCCGCTACATTTCTACAACGTTCCGTTACATTTCCGTTACATCTTCTGATCAGTTTTTCCCCGTGCCCAAACGTCTTCCTGACCGTCACACGTTTGCGGTCCTCAGGGAAGCCTTCAGCAGCGTCCGTCCAGCTCCCGGTGCCGCTCGCGATATTACGAATCCCACTATGGCCACGCCAAGACCCGCCCTTCAATAGCGTTAATTGGCCAGACGCGTACCGCTCCCGGTACTACCGCTGCTCCCGTTACTACCGCTGCTCCCGTTACTACCGCTGCTCCCGGTACTACCGCTGCTCCCGGTACTACCGCTGCTCCCGTTACTACCGCTGCTCCCGTTACTACCGCTGCTCCCGGTACTACCGCTGCTCCCGGTACTACCGCTGCTCCCGGTACTACCGCTGCTCCCGGTACTACCGCTGCTCCCGGTACTACCGCTGCTCCCATTACTGCTGCTCCCATTACTGCTGCTCCCGTTACTAGTGCCGCTCCCGGTACTACCGCTGCTCCCGTTACTACCGCTGCTCCCGTTACTACCGCTGCTCCCGTTACTGCTGCTCCCATTACTGCTGCTCCCGTTACTGCTGCTGCTCCCGGTACTACCGCTGCTCCCGTTACTGCTGCTCCCGTTACTGCTGCTCCCGTTACTGCTGCTCCCGTTACTGCTGCTCCCATTACTGCTGCTCCCGTTACTGCTGCTGCTCCCGGTACTACCGCTGCTCCCGTTACTGCTGCTCCCGTTACTGCTGCTCCCGTTACTGCTGCTGCTCCCGGTTTTTACCGTTGCTCCCATTACTGCTGCTCCCGTTACTGCTGCTCCCGGTACTACCGCTGCTCCCGTTACTGCTGCTCCCGTTACTACCGCTGCTCCCGTTACTGCTGCTCCCGTTACTGCTGCTCCCGTTACTGCTGCTGCTCCCGGTTTTTACCGTTGCTCCCATTACTGCTGCTCCCGGTACTACCGCTGCTCCCGGTACTACCGCTGCTCCAGTTACTACCGCTGCTCCCGGTACTACCGCTGCTCCCGATACTACCGCTGCTCCCGTTACTACCGCTGCTCCCGGTACTGCCGCTGCTCCCGGTACTACCGCTGCTCCCGCTACTACCGCTGCTCCCGGTACTACCGCTGCTCCCGGTACTACCGCTGCTCCAGTTACTACCGCTGCTCCCGGTACTACCGCTGCTCCCGATACTACCGCTGCTCCCGCTACTACCGCTGCTCCCGGTACTACCGCTGCTCCCGGTACTACCGCTGCTCCAGTTACTACCGCTGCTCCCGGTACTACCGCTGCTCCCGGTACTACCGCTGCTCCAGTTACTACCGCTGCTCCCGGTACTACCGCTGCTCCCGATACTACCGCTGCTCCCGGTACTACCGCTGCTCCCGGTACTACCGCTGCTCCAGTTACTACCGCTGCTCCCGGTACTACCGCTGCTCCCGGTACTACCGCTGCTCCCGCTACTACCGCTGCTCCCGCTACTACCGCTGCTCCCGGTACTACCGCTGCTCCAGTTACTACCGCTGCTCCCGGTACTACCGCTGCTCCCGGTACTACCGCTGCTCCCGGTACTACCGCTGCTCCCGGTACTACCGCTGCTCCAGTTACTACCGCTGCTCCCGGTACTACCGCTGCTCCAGTTACTACCGCTGCTCCCGGTACTACCGCTGCTCCCGGTACTACCGCTGCTCCCGGTACTACCGCTGCTCCTGGTCCTCCTCAGCTGTGAAGCCACGTACTTGCTGTCCAAGCCCGTGTGTTCTCGCTAGATAAACGTGTGCTGCATTCACTGTCCCGTGGGAAATAATGTAAAGTAGAGCTTCATGCAGATCACCCTGATAACCAGAACTGTAAGTCAGAATGTAAACTGGGCCACGGATGGTAAGCACAATTACATTAACCCATACTGTTTATTTTTATTATTAGAATAGACATTAAGAGAATAAATCGTTATGCAAGTACTTTTACTTTTAATACTTAAAGTACATTTAAAATCAGGTACTTTTTATTTCCGGAGAAAAAAGAACCACGTGACGCGTTCGTCCAATCAGCTGCCGGTTTTCATTCTCTGGGAAATAACCAGACTGTTAATGGAAACAATACAGAGCAGCGCCCCCTGCTGCTATGGAGACGTATTACGTTTAAATATATTTCTGGTTATTTGTACTTTTAAGTACTGACATTCAGTACTTCCTCCACCACTGGCCAGCAGAGCAGTCTGAAGCCTTCAACTGCAGAAGAGAGACTTTCCGGAAGTACTTTTGTCTCTAGAAGACATTTGTATTTGTAGTTGCTTTGTGTCTTTTTTGTCAATTCGAGTTAAATGTATTTCTACAGCACGTTGCTGACCAAAGTGATTTCCAACCAGAGGTCTGTAGTCACGTTGCAGTCATGTTAGACCTCTGAGCGTCTAACGTGGATCTTCTTTGGGTTTTCCCCGGACGTTAAAGTGTTTGGGATCTCCTGACGTGCAACAGGATGCAGAGGGATCAGGAGATTACTGAGCGCTGAGTCAGCGCCATGTGTTACAGCAGGAGTCGAGTTCATGAGAGCTCGGCTTTCACACCGACTGTAAAACTTTATTTAAGCAGCTCAGAGCGACGCTCAACTGCACGCCGAAGCAGAGAAGACAAGTACTGTACTCACAAATGTTAATATACCGCTGATGGAGCAGATTGGTGTGTGTGTGTGTGTGTGTGTGTCTGTGTGTGTGTGTTTGAAGGTGTGTGTGTGATTGTAGGTTTGGGTGTGTTCTTGTTTAACTATATTTGTGGGGTCCAAAAACCGGGAATACAGTATACTTGTAGGGTCCGGACAGCTTTGTGGGGTCAAAATGCTGGACCCCACAAGGTTAAAGGTCTGTTTGAGGGTTAAGACTTGGTTTTAGGATTAGGGTTGGAATTAGGTTACGGTTAGGGTGAGGGTAAGGGTTAAGGTTAGGCATCTAGTGGTGATGGTTAAGGTTAGGGTAAGGGTCTAGGGAATGCATTATGTCAATGACGGGTCCCCACAAAGATAGTGAAACGCACTATGTGTGTGTGTGTAGGTATGTGTGTGTGTGTGTGTGTGTGTGTGTGTGTGTATTTGTAGATGTGTGTATTTGTAGATGTGTGTGTGTGTGTGTGTGTGTGTGTGTGTGTGTGTGTGTGTGTGTGTGTAGCAGAGAAGACGGGTACTGTCCTCACACTGAAAGAGAATCATTTGAAAACCCAGGCCCAAAAGGAGAGAAAGGTTGAATCAAGAAGGGGACTATTTTCAGCGGCGTATGAATCTACATCTGGTGCTGTGGTGTATATTTGTTGCAGAAGGATGGTGTGTGTGGGACTGAGTCAGAATAAAATACAGCGTGTGTTCAGGGAAAATATAAAATAAAATATCTAGCGCCTAAATATTGTTCTGCATCCTCATCAGCCTGTTCATACTGTGAATCTACCGCTGATGGAGCAGATACGTCAGATTCATCCTCAGTTGCCCCAGATTCACTTCAACAAAGGACCGTCGAGCCCAGAGGGATGCTGGGAAGCGTCCACCGTCCCCTCGCTCATCCTGAAACTCTCCGGCGAGCGCCGTGACAGCTGTCAGTGTCAGAAAACTCAACGTGAATTCAGCAACACGATCAGATTATCACCACATGGCACTGCACACCGGGATGTTTTCTCCAACACAGCTCAGGGGTTTGTGTCATCCTGTGTGTGTGTGTGTGTGTGTGTGTGTGTGTGTGTGTGTGTGTGTCTGTGTGTGTGTGTGTGTGTGTGTATGTGTGTATGTGTGTGTGTGTGTGTGTGTGTGTGTGTGTCTCTGTGTGTGTGTGTGTGTGTGTGTGTCTGTCTGTCTGTCTGTCTGTGTGTATGTGTGTGTGTCTGTGTGTGTGTGTCTGTTTATTTCTGTCATTACGGATTAACATATTTGTATGAAAGCAGATTTATGTAGCTTTTCTGTTGCATGCATGCACGCACACGTGCACACACACACACTCTCTCACACACACACACACACACACACACACACACACACACACACACACACACACACACACACACACACACACACACACACACACACACACACACACACACACACACACACACACACACACCAAGACTGAGGAGGATGGAGTATTTCTGGATGTTTAAATCAACAAAATAAACATCTTTGAGACGTTCTTTCGTGCCAAAAGTGCAATGAATGAATAAATGAATAAAGAAAAGCAGGTCTTGTGCACTGCACACTAGGGTTTAATCCTGTGAATCCACATCCAAACTATTTCCTTTTTTATAATAAAGGATAAAGGGAAAACAGGATAAACTAGTTATGCTCTTTTGTAGACTCGAACCCCTAAATTGTTGTCATTGCTGTCATTGTTGATGCCGCTCCATCACTGCTGCCTCTATGTTATGTCTTGTATGTGCTTTCAATGTGTCCTCTGAGACTCTTGTCCTCTCCTTTGTATTGTCTTTCCTGCATGGACTGCTTTAATGCCTTTGCCATCATCTGTGCTTACTTGTTAGTGTGCCAATTGTTTGTATGTCTTAATCCTTTTTGCTCTGGCCTGCTTTCGTTATAGATGTATGATGTAATCTATTATTTTAGGATGCCTTTTTCTCAACGTGTTGTTGAACTTGCAAGGAATCCATACTTACGCCGTTGCTGGAGGCAGCCGGTTATTTATAGATTTCTACGTGTGACTTATTATTATTATATTATATTACGTGTGAAATGATTTGTGTCGACGCCTTTACGTAATCGATTACGTCGACGAAACGTCTCAGCCCTAACTCCAACAGGAACTGGATTTTACTTAGAGACACTTATTGTAAAGATTAGGTTTAAAAAACAATTACAAAGAGATTAAAACTGCCAAATCTCTTTTTTAGTTTCAGTTTACTAAAAATATTTTTCACTTATTTTTGTGTTAGTTAACTTCAATAACTCTGATCGTCACACAACTTTTTTAATAAACGATTGACAGTTTCATTTTTAAAGTAATAATGCTGTGATGATTTACTGCTTTTCTCTGTTTTATATTATTATAAACTGAATATTTTGGGGGTTTTAGACTGTTGGTTGAACAAAACAAGGCAGTTAAAGACGTCATCTTGGGCTCTGTGACATGTGATGGACACTTTTATTGACATTTTCTACATTAAACAGTTGATTGATTTTTCTCTCTTGCTAAGCTTATGTGTCTGCATTTTAGGATTTTGTTCTTTTTCTGTTTAAAAGTGTTCAACCGAGTAGAATCAGAGACATGAATGAATAATGTGTCAGTGGTGTAATGTGCTCAGAAACCTTCCAATGTATCCTGTAAGTCTCAAAGCTAAAAGTCTCAATAAACCGGTCAGTCCTCCAGAGTTCATTTTTTTGTCATTTTCATTCAACATTTAGAACAAAAATGCACAATTCATTTGTGATTAATCACAAGTTCACTACAGACAAAGATTTGATTAATCACTAATAAATATTTGAATTGATTGACAGCCCTAATTCAGTGTGCAATAGCAGAATGACTATTATCCCCCACACTTATTCTTCATCTTCCGCCACATCTTTGTCCCGCTACTAGTCATGGAGCATTGCCAACACATACACACAAAATACATCAAACCGTGTGTAATGACCGGGAATGGTGTGCTATGACTTTTCTAAGAGATTTGCAGTTCGGTTTTCACGAAATTGGCAAAAAATGCCGCAAAATTTCCCATAGACTTTATATTATAATAATATTTTTGCCGTTTGGACTCACCGTTTTTGAATTACAGAACAAACTTAAGAGGTATAATTATTATAAATGGACATGTTTGACCCATTAAAAAATACTGTCTCCCCCTCCCTCCTCTACTCCCTCACTGTGGAAATCTCTTTTTTCAGGACAAACAGCAGATTTACTGTTAGCCAGTGTTATTCGGATGTGCACCAAGTAGTAGGCACACTGTCAAAATTTCTTGCGGTATTTTCTAGCTCAGTGTGTTGATGTGCTGCAATAGCAGCAATCGGCAGAATGACTATTATCCCCCATACTTATTATTATTATTCCGCCACATTTTGTCCCGCTACTAGTCACGGAGCGTTGCCAACACATGCACACAAAATACATAAAAACGTGTGTAATGATCGGGAATGGTGTGCTATGACTTTTATAAGAGATTTGTCACGCAGTTTTCACGAAATCAGCAAAAAACGGCGCAAAATTTCACATAGACTTCAATGGGAATTCTTCGGGAAATCGCTTGACATCGCTCAAAACAACCCTTCTTTGGGGCCATACTGTATCGCCATACTTTAATGTAGAAAAATAATTAAAAGTTTGAACCGAAGACAAGACTTTGGCCTTTATTGGGCTGAATGGGCATTCTGATATCAAGCACGGTTTCTACCAAATCACAGTTCATGTATCATCCATTTTTCAGACCGATTTTCCAATGTGTGTGTATGGGGCCGGGATGTTGAGAGTTAGAGGGGAGGACGGAGGGCGGAGCTGCAGGACGATTCTCTGAAATCTTTCCAAACACATTGCTCTCTCCCCTACAGTTTTCACTTTTCATACATCACGGTGTAGGAACACTTGTGCTGGTCACAGACATGTAACTACGGAATCCACCGGATTTAAACTTTCGGCTCTGTTCAATCCAACTGCCAATAGAAACAATGAAAAAAAATATCTGGAAAGATGCAGACGGTTTCCTGTTTGTTACCTGCTTTGTGTCGCATATATTTGACACCACAAACATAAAAACCTAATCAATGCGTTCGCCAGACCTTTATCTCTCTTGTGATGATAATATTTTTGCCGTTTGGACCCATCATTTTTTAATTACAAAACAAACTTAAGAGGTATAATTATCATTAAAAGGACATGTTTGACCCATGGACGATACTATCTCCCCCTCCCTCCTCTACTCCCTCACTGTGGAAATCACAATAGCAACAAGTTCTGACACACACACCTCCTATCATGTAGACTCTTTACTGTAGGCCGTGTTGTCCTCTCTTTTCAGGACATGTCAAACAGCAGATTTACTGTTAGCCAGTGTTATTCGGATGTGCACCAAGTAGTAGGCACATAGTCAAAATTTCAAAATTTTCTAGTTATCATTATTTCCGTTTGTATAATCATGCTGTGATTTGATACTGTATTGTCTGTAACCGTTACATGTTGTACGTCTCTTGGCCAGGACGCTCTTGTAACGGAGATTATAAAGAGAGGAGAGGTGCAGGAGTGTTTTCTCTCTCTGTGTCTCTGCTCTATTCAGAGAGACCAGGCTGCAAACCAACACCTGCTCCAGTTTTAGGACTCCGGCTCTGCTTTCTGCCTCCCTGACAAATCCTGGCAGCCGTCAAGCCGCCGGGGTCTGCAGGTCTGCAGGTCTGACGGCACGTCTGCAGGTCTGCAGGTCTGACGGCACGTCTACAGGTCTGCAGGTCTGCAGGTCTGACGGCACGTCTGCTGGTCTACAGGTCTGACGGCACGTCTGCAGGTCTGACGGCACGTCTACAGGTCTACAGGTCTACAGGTCTGCAGGTCTGACGGCACGTCTACAGGTCTACAGGTCTACAGGTCTACAGGTCTGCAGGTCTGCAGGTCTGCAGGTCTGACGGCACGTCTGCTGGTCTACAGGTCTGACGGCACGTCTACAGGTCTGCAGGTCTCACTTTCCATTTATATTGAACGGAGGAGCAGTGTTTTTAAGCTGCCGCGGTGGGGGCCGCAAGGGGAAGCCGGGAAAAAATGCAGCTGCGTGCCTGCAGCAAAAGTTGTGTTTTGAGGGCGGTGTGAGAGTCCCGTACAGGAAACAGGAAACACCACTGCCTCTATCTCTGCCACAAGAAAGTTTTAAAACACCAAACACAAGCTGTGAACTGGCCGGGACTTTGTGGAACAGCTGACTGTTTCCTCAGTCCCTCCGTCTCTTTTCTTTCTCTCTTTCTCCATCTGACAGAAAACAGTAATTGTAGAAATATAAAGTCTACTTGTGCTACAGGCTTCATAGGGTTTCCAGCAGCACTTTGGAGCTTAGGCGGAGCCCAAGCAAGACACGCCTGCCGCCTTAACTACATGCTGAACTACTTTTGTAGGGAAAGTGGAAGAGAAATTGACTTGCCCCACTGGACAAGTTAAAACTCAAACAAAATAAAATGCCATGTTACTTCACGTTATGTGCCACTCATTACTAGGGTTAGGTACCGAACAAATAACGTCGGTACTACCGAGGACGGATTCACTTTAAATCAAACCAAATTTCGGTACCCGAGAGCGCATAAGTGCGAGCATATGTGACGGAGACGGAGCTCCGACTGCCGACACACACACACACACACACACAGAAAGTCTGAATAAGATTAAAAAGGTGTCTCCTACCCTGGAGATGGTCAGCGGCATGTTGAAGTCCTTGCCCCCCTGCAGCCTGAAGCCCCAGGGGCCGGGGCCGGGCAGCGATACGGTGTAGGTGCTCATTCTTCCAGGCGACTAAAAGATCCTCCAACAGCGGCGGTTTAAACCCAAACTGTACTTAAAACCCCACAGCTTCTGGGAGGGATGGGAGGGCGGGCCGGGCGGCGAGTAGCCTCTGAAAGGAGACGGAGAAAGAGACATTAAAAGAGGGTGAAATGATGAAGAAACAAACCTGAAAGTGGAAAAATTTAAGAAAACTGTGACACAAACCGGAACTGTGAGAGAGAGAAAGCCGAGAGAGGAGACAGGAGAGGACTTGCCTGCTCAGAGGAGCTGAAGTGAGAGCCTAAGAATAGCCAGAGATAGTGTACTGTTGCATTGTGGGGGGTAGATGGGTGAGGCGGGGTGAGGCAGGGGCGCAGGGGGTAGAAGGAAGGGGAGGGAGGGGTGGACTTATATGGCGTGAAAGGGGACACCCGGTATGCCAGGCTCGCCGTGTTTCACCGGGGCTAATATAGACCGAGCAGATTCTTCTAGACTCTCTCACCGCTCCCCCCCTCCCCCTCCCTCCATCCCCCTCCCCCCCTGTCACGCCCAGGGTCTCCCTCGGACCCAATCAGGGGCAATGCCAGGAAAACGTCTCATTATCTCCGTGGCGTTAAAGACGAAACTGAAAGGCCACGAGTTAAGTGGCTCCGATAGATGAAAGGTCAGCTGGAGATTGGCTATCACAGCGAGGTCGCAGGTTCAAATCCCATTACGGACATATATATCATTCACAATTAATAACACCATTCGTTATATAAGAGGGGATATTGTTAATTAGCTTTTGTCATACTTGAACTGTCAATAATTAGGATGGTCTGGTCATCAATGGGACTACTACTACTTGGAGTAAAGTGAACTATTTCAACTGTTTAGTAAGTACTTTTACTAATGGATGAATGGATGAATGGATGAATGGATGAGTGGATGAGTGGATGAATGGATGAATGGATGAATGGATGAGTGGATGAGTGGATGAATGGATGAGTGGATGAGTGGATTGTTGGTTTGAGTGTGAACATGACAATTTGTAGGAAATAGCTGCAGAAGTGATGACAGCAGTCAAACTAGAAGCAGCTGTATGTCGACTAATGGTCTTTTATTTTGGCAGGTGCTAACAGCAGGTGACAATTCCCTGACATAAACACACACACACACACACACACACACACACACACACACACACACACACACACACACACACACACACACAGACATATAGACACACGCACACACACACACACGCGCACACACACACGCACACACATATAGACACACGTGCACACGCACACACACACACACACAGACATATAGACACACGCGCACACGCACACACACACACACACACAGACATATAGACACACGCGCACACGCACACACACATATAGACACACGCGCACACACACACACACACACACACACACACACACACACACACACACACACACACACACACACACACACACACACACACACACACACACATATAGACACACGCACACACAGACACACACACACACACACACACACACACACACAGAGACACACACACATACACAAAAATACACACACAAACATATAGACATACACACATACACACACATAGAAACACACACACACACACACACACACACACAGACTACAAAGCAGCTCAACCAATGAAATGATTGTAAATGTTTAACTAAATGTTCCTTCTCAGGCAAAATCTTTATTTGTTTTGCACTAATAAAAAACAGCATGACTCCGTTTAAATGAACATAATATTCCGGTTTGTGCCCTTATTCCCAAAAAGACAATATTCCTACAAAGCTGTTTACATTGCTACTATAAAGGAATATTCCTCTAATATTCCCGTTTCCATGCAGCCTGCATATAAACAGGATTTTTTTTCTTGTTTCCCAGCAGTGGCGGATTTGTTGGAGCGCGTGAAGACAGCCTCCCTTTTCATTCCTTCAACCAGCTTCTTGAAAAGGTCGGCTCCTATCCAAAAACCTGTTGATAGCAAAGTCTTTTACCAAACTACACCAGACTCCATGTAAATAATCAGGACTTTTAGCGTGTATAGAGCCAGCATATTTCCACCAGACTCCATGTAAATAATCAAGACTTTTAGCGTGTATAGAGCCAGCATATTTCCACCAGACTCCATGTAAATAATCAGAACTTTTAGCGTGTATAGAGCCAGCATATCTCCACATGTAAATGGGTGAATTAAGGGTTTATTTCAACCAAAACAGAGTGGCGATTGTTGGAACAGTGGAAAGATGAACCAAGATGGCTTTTGATAGTTTTATTTAGTTTCTGTCCACTTTGAATGAAGTGTGTTTTACGATGATAAAAGTCCTGATTATTTACATGGAGTCTGGTGGAAATATGCTGGCTCTATACACGCTAAAAGTCCTGATTATTTACATGGAGTCTGGTGGAGATATGCTGGCTCTATACACGCTAAAAGTCCTGATTATTTACATGGAGTCTGGTGTAGTTTGGTGATGGTGATTTCGGGGCTGTTTCATGTTAAACTAAAAGGATCTTCCTCTTTAACTAAAAGGTCTATCTCTGTAGGGATCCTTTCATAATGTTGTCAGACACTTAGAATAATAATCTGAGTCTGTCAGCGGCAACAACAGAACTTTTAGTGGACGCTGACTCACGCTGAACATTTGTCCTGTAGGGTTACATCACAGCTGCTCTATTATTAATCTTTTTTTGCACATTAACGTTACACTGCAGCTTGTTTCTTGCTTAATACTGGACCGATGTAAAAGCTTGTTGCTCCCAGCATTCAAACAAGTGAAAATAGGGTCCAGGTTGAAATGAAAATGGTGTTCAGCTCCTCTGCAGAGACTGACAGGCTGATCCCAGAGCAGCCTGATCTGCTCAGCCTGTTATATCACCGGCTAAGTTTAGACGCCTTTGTCACAGCGAGGAATCTGATGGAGAGAGCTTTCCCAGGGTGCAACGGGCCAATGCACTCCTCAAACATGATTCAAGGTTTAAATAAGTACGATTTCCCTACGTTTACATACAGTGTTACTCACCACGACACTAATGAATTAATGAGTTTTAATCTGGGCTTCATACACTTAGCTATAGCTGTTCCTTGACTCTGTTGGTGCATAAGTACAGTTCTTAAAGGGACAGTTCAGATGTTTTAAAGTGTGGTTGTATGAGCTAATTCTCCATAGATGGTGTGTTAGCTACAGTACACACACACACACACACACACACACACACACACACACACACACACACACACACACACACACACACACACACACACACACACACACACACACACACACACACACACACACACACACACACACACAGAGAGACATAGACACACACACACACACGCACACATACACACAGACACACACACACACACACACACACACACACACACACAGAGACATAGACACATATGCAGACACACACACACACTTGAGAGACATAGATACACATGCAGACACACACACACAGAGAGACATAGACACACACACACACACACACACGCACACACGCACACATACACACAGAGACATAGACACACACACACACACACAGAGACATAGACACACACACACACACACACACACACACACAGAGACATAGACACACACACACACACGCACACATACACACAGACACACACACAGACACACACACAGACACACACACACACACACAGAGACATAGACACATATGCAGACACACACACACACTTGAGAGACATAGATACACATGCAGACACACACACACACACACACACACACACAC
>CM042326.1:35593705-35598705 GCA_023566125.1 Zingel zingel
GATATATACTATAACCAGGGGCTCTACGCCTTAACTCCACCGGTGACCAAGATATATACTATAACCAGGGGGGCTCTACGCCTTAACTCCACCGGTGACCAAGATATATACTATAACCAGGGGCTCTACGCCTTAACTCCACCGGTGACCAAGATATATACTATAACCAGGGGCTCTACGCCTTAACTCCACCGGTGACCAAGATATATACTATAACCAGGGGCTCTACACCTTAACTCCACCGGTGACCAAGATATATACTATAACCAGGGGCTCTACGCCTTAACTCCACCGGTGACCAAGATATATACTATAACCAGGGGCTCTACGCCTTAACTCCACCGGTGACCAAGATATATACTATAACCAGGGGCTCTACACCTTAACTCCACCGGTGAGAGTGGTAGAGCCCCTGGTTATAGTATATATCTTGGTCACCGGTGGAGTTAAGGCGTAGAGCCCCTGGTTATAGTATATATCTTGGTCACCGGTGGAGTTAAGGTGTAGAGCCCCCTGGTTATAGTATATATCTTGGTCACCGGTGGAGTTAAGGTGTAGAGCCCCTGGTTATAGTATATATCTTGGTCACCGGTGGAGTTAAGGTGTAGAGCCCCTGGTTATAGTATATATCTTGGTCACCGGTGGAGTTAAGGTGTAGAGCCCCTGGTTATAGTATATATCTTGGTCACCGGTGGAGTTAAGGCGTATAGCCCCTGGTTATAGTATATATCTTGGTCACCGGTGGAGTTAAGGTGTAGAGCCCCTGGTTATAGTATATATCTTGGTCACCGGTGGAGTTAAGGCGTAGGGCCCCTGGTTATAGTATATATCTTGGTCACCGGTGGAGTTAAGGTGTAGAGCCCCTGGTTATAGTATATATCTTGGTCACCGGTGGAGTTAAGGTGTAGAGCCCCTGGTTATAGTATATATCTTGGTCATCGGTGGAGTTAAGGCGTAGAGCCCCTGGTTATAGTATATATCTTGGTCACCGGTGGAGTTAAGGTGTAGAGCCCCTGGTGATACTTGGAGCAAAGTCTCATGTTGTGTCGAGCCTTCTTAGTGGTTAAAAATAGCTATTTTGAGGCTAGCATCAAAGTGTCCCTATCGGTATCGGCATTTATAAATGAATATTTAAAAAATAAAATAAAAACGGACGGAACCCCCTTCAACCATGTTCTGAGTGTTGGCGTTGTATAGTCTGTCCACCAGAGGGCGCTCTACAATGGCCCTGATGGCGACACTCTTTGATTTTTAATTTAGTTTTCGTGTTTTTGTTCAAAGGACTTTAAGTTTCATATCTTAAGTTTGTATTTTTATAAATTTTATTTATCAGAATAATATAATATATTTTGATGATCTGTTGTGACAATAAAACAAACTATATATAAAATAATAACTAAAATAATAACAAATAACTAATGTTAGGGGAATCTGTTCATGTTTCATTACGCGTTTCTGGATTATTATTTTTTTTAATATATATATATATATATCGTCCTGTGTGTCGTGAGAGATTGTCCCGTGTGCCGTGAGAGATCGTCCTGTGTGCCGTGAGAGATCGTCCCGTGTGCCGTGAGAGATCGTCCTGTGTGCCCTGAGAGATCGTCCTGTGAGAGATCGTCCCGTGTGCCGTGAGAGATCGTCCCGTGAGAGATCGTCCTGTGTGTCATTAGAGATCGTCCCGTGTGTCGTGAGAGATCGTCCCGTGTGTCGTGAGAGATCGTCCCGTGTGTCGTGAGAGATCGTCCCGTGTGTCGTGAGAGATCGTCCCGTGTGTCGTGAGAGATCGTCCCGTGTCGTGAGAGATCGTCCCGTGTGTCGTGAGAGATCGTCCCGTGTGCCGTGAGAGATCGTCCCGTGAGAGATCGTCCTGTGTGTCATTAGAGATCGTCCTGTGTGCCGTGAGAGATCGTCCTGTGTGTCATTAGAGATCGTCCTGTGTGCCGTGAGAGATCGTCCCGTGTGCCCTGAGAGATCGTCCTGTGTGTTGTGAGAGATCGTCTTGTGTGTCATTAGAGATCGTCCCGTGTGTCGTGAGAGATCGTCCCGTGTGTCGTGAGAGATCGTCCCGTGTGTCGTGAGAGATCGTCCCGTGTGCCGTGAGAGATCGTCCTGTGTGTCATTAGAGATCGTCCCGTGTGTCGTGAGAGATCGTCCCGTGTGTCGTGAGAGATCGTCCCGTGTCGTGAGAGATCGTCCCGTGTGTCGTGAGAGATCGTCCCGTGTGCCGTGAGAGATCGTCCCGTGAGAGATCGTCCTGTGTGTCATTAGAGATCGTCCTGTGTGCCGTGAGAGATCGTCCCGTGTGCCGTGAGAGATCGTCCCGTGTGCCCTGAGAGATCGTCCTGTGTGTCGTGAGAGATCGTCCTGTGTGTCATTAGAGATCGTCCCGTGTGTCGTGAGAGATCGTCCTGTGTGTCGTGAGAGATCGTCCTGTGTGTCATTAGAGATCGTCCCATGTGCCGTGAGAGATCGTCCCGTGTGTCGTGAGAGATCGTCCTGTGTGTCATTAGAGATCGTCCCGTGTGCCGTGAGAGATCGTCCTGTGTGTCATTAGAGATCGTCCCGTGTGTCGTGAGAGATCGTCCCGTGTGTCGTGAGAGATCGTCCCGTGTCGTGAGAGATCGTCCCGTGTGTCGTGAGAGATCGTCCCGTGTGCCGTGAGAGATCGTCCCGTGAGAGATCGTCCTGTGTGTCATTAGAGATCGTCCTGTGTGCCGTGAGAGATCGTCCCGTGTGCCGTGAGAGATCGTCCCGTGTGCCCTGAGAGATCGTCCTGTGTGTCGTGAGAGATCGTCCTGTGTGTCATTAGAGATTGTCCCGTGTGCCGTGAGAGATCGTCCCGTGTGTTGTGAGAGATCGTCCTGTGTGTCATTAGAGATTGTCTTGTGTGTCATTAGAGATCGTCCCGTGTGTCGTGAGAGATCGTCCTGTGTGTCGTGAGAGATCGTCCTGTGTGTCATTAGAGATCGTCCCATGTGCCGTGAGAGATCGTCCCGTGTGTCGTGAGAGATCGTCCTGTGTGTCATTAGAGATCGTCCCGTGTGTCGTGAGAGATCGTCCCGTGTGCCGTGAGAGATCGTCCCGTGTGTCGTGAGAGATCGTCCCGTGTGTCGTGAGAGATCGTCCCGTGTCGTGAGAGATCGTCCCGTGTCGTGAGAGATCGTCCCGTGTGCCGTGAGAGATCGTCCCGTGAGAGATCGTCCTGTGTGTCATTAGAGATCGTCCTGTGTGTCGTGAGAGATCGTCCCGTGAGAGATCGTCCTGTGTGTCATTAGAGATCGTCCTGTGTGTCATTAGAGATCGTCCTGTGTGTCGTGAGAGATCGTCCCGTGAGAGATCGTCCTGTGTGTCATTAGAGATCGTCCTGTGTGTCGTGAGAGATCGTCCTGTGTGCCGTGGGAAATTATCCGATATTACTTAATTGGTCCAACAATTTTTTTAATTGAGTTACTGCAAATAATTTGCCATTGTTGCTCATCTGTGACTGCAATGTGATGACTGGCAGAGAAATGAAATACTGTTCTGTGTCAGTAGGTGGCAGTATAGCGCAGTAATGACCTTGTTGATTTAAGACAGTAGAATGACTGCCCCCTGGTGGCCGTGACAGGATGTACGCAGTAGGGCCGAGGTCATCGACGTAAGCCTGCAACAGCCATGGACAGACACATTTATAAAAAGGAAATAGGCAGATTCTGATCTTATTAGGCTACAAGGTGTCATTTTGTTACATTTTTGGTTGGTGGTGTGCCGCGGGATTTTTTTTAATGTAGAAAATGTGCCGTGGGTCAAAAATATAATAATTTCTTTTTTTCCATTTAACCCTTGTGTTGACTTCGGGTCACATTTAAAATTTTTGTTTTATATCAGAAAATATTGGACGTAGAAATAAGCGCTGAAAATGTGAAAAAGAAAAATTTTAACATTTAAAACAAATTGTGAAAAAAGGCGTCACAAACGTCAGAAAAAAAGTTTTTTTCAAGGCTGAAACGAAGACAACACAAGGTTAAGCTTTTACATTTCACATTTAATTATGGCATGATTTTTCCTAGTAGTGTCGTAAAATAATACTATTTTTAATTTGATCTTGCTTCGTTCTCTCTTTGGACTTTCAATTTGAATTATGGATAAATATTCCCTCCATATAAAAAAGGTTGAAACAACATTGCTGTAAAGTACAAAGTAGAACACACACCCTGGCCCAATCCCAAAGAGCCCTGAGGACTAACGACTCCCAGACTGAGCTGATCTCAGGTGCTGAGTGGGTGAGTGTGTGAGACCACATGGGCTCAGATAGGTAGAAATGGGATTGGGACCGCACTTCACCAGATCTCATGTTACCTTGGTGACGTTCAATAACAAAGATGTTGCCGACACTTGCCGGTTTGGGAATTATCATTTTAAGTTTGTAGCTTTCCACACGGCCGAGGCCCAGGAGACGGCTGTCTGATTCCCTCTAGCTGTACCAGCTGGACAGCAGGCTGGTCTGCTCCGTGGTCGTGGTCGTGGTCGTGGTCGTGCTGTTGTTACCTTTGTAATATCCGGATTTCCGTACGGTCTCCGCGGTAAACGTCACAACGCTATTAGACACTGGGACGACCCTAAGCCCTTACAAATTCTGCGAGGACGCGCACCTAAGTCCGTGAGTCCGTGAGTCCGGGCGTTGGGATTGGGCCATCGACTGTTCTGTAAAGTTCTTGTAGAGACAATATAATCCGTGAGTTGGACGCTCCCGGTGTGGTACGGCAGGCAGCGGAGGACGGAAAAAAACCCGGAACACAGCGCTGACACGGAAAATAGAGGTTAGGGTCCGTATGGAACGCCACGGGCAGAGCAACACCTCGACCGCGGCGCTGTAACCCCGATTTCTTTCACCGGACACGTGCTGCGGTCAGGCTAGGGTTGGGTATCGTTTGTATTTTTACGATTCTGATTCCTAAACCGATTCTTGAAAAGCTGAATGACATCAAAGATGTAATATGTTTACTAGCCAGTCCCTG
>CM042326.1:35603705-35606205 GCA_023566125.1 Zingel zingel
AAGTCAAGTCTCAAGTCTTTTGCCATGAGTCCAAGTCAAGTCCAAGTCAAGTCCAAGTCAAGTCCAAGTCAAGTCTCAAGTCTTTGAGGGGAAGTCCAAGTCAAGTCTCAAGTCTTTTGCCATGAGTCCAAGTCAAGTCCAAGTCAAGTCTCAAGTCTTTTGCCATGAGTCCAAGTCAAGTCCAAGTCAAGTCTCAAGTCTTTGAGCTCGAGTCCAAGTCAAGTCTCAAGTCTTTGAGGGGAAGTTCAAGTCAAGTCTCAAGTCTTTGAGCTCAAGTCCAAGTCAAGTCTCAAGTCTTTTGCCATGAGTCCAAGTCAAGTCCAAGTCAAGTCTCAAGTCTTTTGCCATGAGTCCAAGTCAAGTCCAAGTCAAGTCTCAAGTCTTTGAGCTCGAGTCCAAGTCAAGTCTCAAGTCTTTGAGGGGAAGTTCAAGTCAAGTCTCAAGTCTTTGAGCTTGAGTCCAAGTCAAGTCTCAAGTCTTTTGCCATGAGTCCAAGTCAAGTCTCAGGTCTGATTTGTCCCTAACACTGTATTGTTAAATCTTATGAATTCAAAGCATGTCCTGTAGCTACCATCCATACAGTCCAGTATCAAAATCAGCTGTAGGAGAACTTTATGGGGTCTACTGCAATGCAATCTGAAGAAACACAAATTAAGGACTCTGTTTCAATTTCATAACTGTATTTTTCAACATTTTGGTATCTGCACCAAAGAATACATGTGTGTCTGTGTTACTAACTGGCTGTAAAGCCCAACCTCATCATGCATTACATCTTTCAGTGTTCTCCAACTTAGGACATCGTATAGTCTAATCTTCTGCTACTGGTGAAATATTAACCTAAGTCTGTCACATCATATGGATACAACTATAACAATACAATGTGCCTGTCCCCAGCATTAGCACCACACTTAGCGATGGTTAGCTTGTTACCTGTGGCGATATCTGCTAAATGTAACGTCTCTTTCACATTAGCGTGAGCGACTGACCTATCAGGGTGCTTTTTGAGATGTCTGATGAAGTTCGATGTTGTTGATCCAGCGTCATGTATCTTGGTGCCACACTCCTTGCATGTAGATGTTCGCTTACTGCCACTGTTTATGAAGTTATTGTAAGCAAAACTAATGACAAAAGGCACAACTGCAGGAGGACTTGGTCTCGCCATCATCGCTGCATGTTTTGATGTGTGCGCGCGCCACATAGCGCACGCGGTCATCGCACATTACGGCAAAGGCCACGGGACACGCAGCTCGCCATGTGTTTCCCCAACGTATATGCGCCAATAAAAGAAAATAGAAATACATGAATCAATTTAGATTTAAAAAGCAATAATTGCATGAAAATAGGTTGTTGACGAGTCTCGAAGCTCGAGTCGCAAGTCAAGTCTGAAGTCTTTTGGGTCGAGTCCGAGTCAAGTCTGAAGTCTTTTGGGTCGAGTCCGAGTCAAGTCTGAAGTCTTTTGGGTCGAGTCAAGTCTGAAGTCTTTTGGGTCGAGTCCGAGTCAAGTCTGAAGTCTTTTGGGTCGAGTCGCAAGTCAAGTCTGAAGTCTTTTGGGTCGAGTCCGAGTCAAGTCTGAAGTCTTTTGGGTCGAGTCCGAGTCAAGTCTGAAGTCTTTTGGGTCGAGTCCGAGTCAAGTCTGAAGTCTTTTGGGTCGAGTCAGAGTCAAGTCTGAAGTCAGCTGTTTGTGTGACTTAAGTGCGACTCGAGTCCCCATCTCTGTATGAGATACAGCACAATTCATACAAACATAATGTTGCATATGTTAGCATGAAAAGACATATGCACAATGTTGTGTGAGCTACGCGGTCCGGGGAGAGGCTAACCCTCTCTCTCTCCACCTCATCTCTCCCTCTCCTCATCTCTCCCTTTCCTCCTCATCTCTCCCTCTCCCTCTCCTCCTCATATCTCTCTGCCCTCCTCATCTCTCCCTCTCCTCATCTCTCCCTCTCCTCATCTCTCCCTTTCCTCCTCATCTCTCCCTTTCCTCCTCATCTCTCGCTATCCTCCTCATATCTCTCTGCCCTCCTCATCTCTCCCTCTCCTCTCTCCCCTCCTCTTCTCTCCCTCTCCTCATCGCTCCCTCTCCTCCTCATCTCTCCCTCTCCCTCTCCTCCTCATCTCTCCCTCTCCTCATCTTCTCTCCATCTCCTCCTCTCTCCTTCTCCTCCTCATCTCTCCCTCTCCTCCTCATCTCTCCCTCTCCTCCTCATCTCTCCCTCTCCCTCTCCTCCTCATCTCTCCCTCTCCTCCTCTTCTCTCCATCTCCTCCTCTCTCCCTCTCCTCCACATCTCTCCCTCTCCCTCTCCTCCTCATCTCTCCATCTCCTCCTCATTTCTCCCTCTCCCTCTCCTCCTCATCTCTCCCTCTCCTCCTCTTCTCTCCATCTCCTCCTCTCTCCCTCTCCTCCTCATCTCTCCCTCTCCTCCCTCCCCTCCTCTTCTCTCCCTCTCCCTCTCCTCCTCATCCCTCCCTCTCCCTCTCCTCCTCATCTCTCCCTCTCCT
>CM042326.1:35636205-35638705 GCA_023566125.1 Zingel zingel
GTGGCGAAAAAAGTGGCGAAAAAAGTGGCGAAAAAAGTGGCGAAAAAAGTGGCGACAAAAGTGGCGACAAAAGTGGCGACAAGAGTGGCGACAAAAGTGGCGACAAAAGTGGCGACAAATGTCCAAATAAGCTACAAAAGTGCGGAAAAAAGTGGCAAAAAAAGTGGCGAAAAAAGTGGCGAAAAAAGTGGCGACAAAAGTGGCGACAAAAGTGGCGACAAAAGTGGCGACAAATGTCCAAATAAGCGACAAAAACAGCGACAAAAACAGCGACAAAAACAGCGACAAAAGTGGCGACAAAAGTGGCGACAAAAACAGCGACAAAAGTGGCGACAAAAGTGGCGACAAAAGTGGCGACAAATGTCCAAATAAGCGACAAAAACAGCAACAACAGTGGCAACAACAGTGGCAACAACAGTGGCGACAAAAGTGGCGACAAAAGTTGCGACAAATGTCCAAATAAGCTACAAAAGTGACCACAAAAGTGGCGACAAAAGTGACGACAAAAGTGACCACAAAAGTGACAAAAAAAGTGGCGACAAAAGTGGCGACAAAAGTGGCGACAAATGTCCAAATAAGCGACAAAAACAGCGACAAAAACAGCGACAAAAATGGCGACAAAAGTGGCGACAAAAGTGGCAACAAAAGTGGCGATAAAAGTGGCGACAAAAGTGGCGACAAAAGTGACGAAAAAAGTGGTGACAAAAGTGGCGACAAAAGTGGCGACAAAAGTGGCGCCAAATGTCCAAATAAGCTACAAAAGTGCGGAAAATAGTGGCGAAAAAAGTGGCGACAAAAGTGGCGACAAAAGTCCAAATAAGCGACAAAAACAGCGACAAAAACGGCAACAAAAGTGACCACAAAAGTGGCGACAAAAGTGACGACAAAAGTGGCGACAAAAGTTGCGACAAATGTCCAAATAAGCTACAAAAGTGAAGACAAAAGTGGCGACAAAAGTGACGACAAAAGTGACGACAAAAGTGACGACAAAAGTGACGAAAAAAGTGGCGACAAATGTCCAAATAAGCGACAAAAACAGCGACAAAAACAGAAACAAAAGTGGCGCCAAATGTCCAAATAAGCTACAAAAGTGCGGAAAAAAGTGGCGAAAAAAGTGGCGACAAAAGTGACGAAAAAAGTGGCGACAAATGTCCAAATAAGCGACAAAAACAGCGACAAAAACAGCAACAAAAGTGGCGCCAAATGTCCAAATAAGCTACAAAAGTGCGGAAAAAAGTGGCGAAAAAAGTGGCGAAAAAAGTGGCGACAAAAGTGGCGACAAAAGTGGCGACAAATGTCCAAATAAGCGACAAAAACAGCAACAAAAGTGGCGACAAAAGTGGCGCCAAATGTCCAAATAAGCGACAAAAACAGCGACAAAAACGGCAACAAAAGTGACCACAAAAGTGGCGACAAAAGTGACGACAAAAGTGGCGACAAAAGTTGCGACAAATGTCCAAATAAGCTACAAAAGTGAAGACAAAAGTGGCGACAAAAGTGACGACAAAAGTGACGACAAAAGTGACGAAAAAAGTGGCGACAAATGTCCAAATAAGCGACAAAAACAGCGACAAAAACAGAAACAAAAGTGGCGCCAAATGTCCAAATAAGCTACAAAAGTGCGGAAAAAAGTGGCGAAAAAAGTGGCGACAAAAGTGACGACAAAAGTGGCGACAAAAGTTGCGACAAATGTCCAAATAAGCTACAAAAGTGACGACAAAAGTGACGACAAAAGTGACGAAAAAAGTGGCGACAAATGTCCAAATAAGCGACAAAAACAGCGACAAAAACAGAAACAAAAGTGGCGCCAAATGTCCAAATAAGCTACAAAAGTGCGGATAAAAGTGGCGAAAAAAGTGGCGACAAAAGTGGCGACAAAAGTGGCGACAAATGTCCAAATAAGCGACAAAAACAGCAACAAAAGTGGCGACAAAAGTGGCGACAAAAGTGGCGACAAAAGTTGCGACAAAACTGGCGACAAAACTGGCGACAAAACTGACGACAAAAGTGGCGACAAAAGTGGCGACAAAAGTGGCGACAAATGTGGCGACAAATGTCCAAATAAGCAACAAAAGCGGCTTTCCGGGCTCCGTACAAACCACATATGATCTGAACACTTCACAGGATCAAAATAGTTATTAATTATTATATAATAGAGTTAGAGATGTACTTTCTCTGTACCTGAATGAGTCTGGAGAAAGTGACCAATAAGGATCCACGTTTAGGATTCTCTTCTTTGTCTTCAGACGTTTAGATGCCCTGAAAGATCCCGGCTGAAAGATCCCGGCTGAAAGAAAAAAGTGGCGAAAAAAGTGGCGACAAAAGTGGCGACAAAAGTGGCGACAAATGTCCAAATAAGCGACAAAAACAGCAACAAAAGTGGCGACAAAAGTGGCGACAAAAGTGGCGACAAAAGTGGCGCCAAATGTCCAAATAAGCGACAAAAACAGCGACAAAAACGGCAACAAAAGTGACCACAAAAGTGGCGACAAAAGTGACG
>CM042326.1:35643705-35653705 GCA_023566125.1 Zingel zingel
GTGACTTGATTGAGCTAAAGGTTATGTGGAAGGAGGCAGACTGTGAGTACCAGAAAGAGGATATTTTGTCTTTGGCTCGTAAAATGGTGTCAGAAAAACCCTGGCTAAGTGACTCAATTCCTGACTGGGTCAACAGATTTGTTGCCCATCCACCTGTGTGCCGTTTGGCTACAGGTTTCATGTCCATTACCCAGCCTGCTCCTAATCCTGTTGGGGCTCTACCTGGAGGAGAGCCAGAGACTCACATGACTTTGTTTAAATATTTTTCCATGGCTGTTCAAAAGTCTGAGGAGGCCAAAGCAGTCAGCCGCACCGCTGGTAGGGAGAAGTCTGGTACTGTTACCAGCAGCTCCCCTGACCTCCTGTCTGGCAGCTCATCAGTTACCCGCTCAGCAGATAGCCCTGACTACGGGCAGTCTTTTGAGGGAACTCGTCTGGCTATCTTTCCTGGGAACCGTGGAGGCCGCAAAGAGGACGTGGGCGATATGGGTCCCGACGCCCTTTCCCACTTCAACCTCTCTTCAGCCCAGAGCCTGAGCTGACTTTTGTTTCTGAGCCTGATCTGACCAGTGTTTCTGTTCCCGAGCTGACGTGCAACCCTTCTGTTCCCGGGCTGGCGTGCAGTTCTCCTGACCCTGGGCTGGCGTGCAGCTCCCCTGAATCCAGGCTAGCTAGCAGCCTCCCAAATCCACGGCTAGCTAGCAGCTTCTCAGTTTCCTCGCTAGTTGGCAACCCCCCGGTATCCAGGCTGGCTGGCAGTTTCACTGAGCCCTGGCTAGCTAGCAACCTCTCTGAGCCCCAGCTAGTTAGCAGTTCCTCTGAATCCAGGTTAGCTAGCAGCCTTTCTTGTGTTCCCGAGCAGCTCCATAGTGATCCCGAGTTCCCTGGTGACCCTGAGCTCCCGAGCGTTCCCCAGCTCCCGAGCGTCCCTGAGTTTTCTGGCACCAGCGCCTCCGAATTTCCTAGCGTTCCCCGGTTGTCTTGTGTCCCACATTCCCGGCTGCCTAGCAGCTTTCCAGATCATCGACTGGCTAGCTGCCCCCCTGAATCCCGGCTGACGTCTAACCCCCCTGAGTCTGCGCTGACGGAGCTTCCAGAGTCTACGCCGACGACTGACTTTACGCCGACAACTGACTTCCCAGAGTCTAGTCGCCGCCAGTCTCCAGAGGGAGGGAGGCCTTTGCGGACGGCCTTCAGAGGGGATTCGCCTTCACCTCCGGTCGTCTGAAGGGTTCTGTTTTCTCCAATGGCCGCCTCTGAGTCCTCGACGTCCTGCTTGGCCGCCTGAGGGGCTCTATCTTCGCCGACCCGTTCGGCCGCCTGAGAGACTTCGCCTTTGCCACCGGAAGGATTCTGCCTTAGCCGACGGCCGCCAGAGGGGTTTCGCCTTCGCGGACGTCCTCCAGAGGGGTTTCGCCTTCGCCGACGGTCGCCTCGGAGTCCTCGACGTTCCGCTTGGCCGCCTGAGAGGCTCTACCTTCGTCGTCCTGTTCGGCCGCCTGAGAGACTTCGCCTTTGCCGCCGGCCGCCGGATGGATTCTGCCTTAGCCGACGGCCGCCAGAGGGGTTTCGCCTTCGCGGACGTCCTCCAGAGGGGTTTCACCTTCGCCGACGGTCGCCTCGGAGTCCTCGACGTTCCGCTTGGCCGCCTGAGAGGCTCTACCTTCGTCGTCCTGTTCGGCCGCCTGAGAGACTTCGCCTTTGCCGCCGGCCGCCGGATGGATTCTGCCTTAGCCGACGGCCGCCAGAGGGGTTTCGCCTTCGCGGACGTCCTCCAGAGGGGTTTCGCCTTCGCCGACGGTCGCCTCGGAGTCCTCGACGTTCCGCTTGGCCGCCTGAGAGGCTCTACCTTCGTCGTCCTGTTCGGCCGCCTGAGAGACTTCGCCTTTGCCGCCGGCCGCCGGATGGATTCTGCCTTAGCCGACGGCCGCCAGAGGGGTTTTGCCTTCGCGGACGTCCTCCAGAGGGGTTTCACCTTCGCCGACGGCCGCCTCTGAGTCCTCGACGTCCTGCTTGGCCGCCTGAGGGGCTCTATCTTCGCCGACCCGTTCGGCCGCCTGAGAGACTTCGCCTTTGCCGCCGGCCGCCGGATGGATTCTGCCTTAGCCGACGGCCGCCAGAGGGGTTTTGCCTTCGCGGACGTCCTCCAGAGGGGTTTCACCTTCGCCGACGGTCGCCTCGGAGTCCTTGACGTTCCGTTTGGCCGCCTGAGAGGCTCTACCTTCGTTGTCCTGTTCGGCCGCCTGAGAGACTTCGCCTTTGCCGCCGGCCGCCGGATGGATTCTGCCTTAGCCGACGGCCGCCAGAGGGGTTTCGCCTTTGCGGACGTCCTCCAGAGGGGTTTCACCTTCGCCGACGGCCGCCTCTGAGTCCTCGACGTCCTGCTTGGCCGCCTGAGGGGCTCTATCTTCGCCGACCCGTTCGTCCGCCTGAGAGACTTCGCCTTTGCCGCCGGCCGCCGGATGGATTCTGCCTTAGCCGACGGCCGCCAGGGGGGTTTTGCCTTCGCGGACGTCCTCCAGAGGGGTTTCACCTTCGCCGACGGCCACCTCTGAGTCCTCGACGTCCTGCTTGGCCGCCTGAGGGGCTCTATCTTCGCCGACCCGTTCGGCCGCCTGAGAGACTTCGCCTTTGCCGCCGGCCGCCGGATGGATTCTGCCTTAGCCGACGGCCGCCAGAGGGGTTTTGCCTTCGCGGACGTCCTCCAGAGGGGTTTCACCTTCGCCGACGGTCGCCTCGGAGTCCTCGACGTTCCGCTTGGCCACCTGAGAGACTTCGCCGCCTGAAGGATTCGTTTTCGCCGACGGCCGCCCAACACCCCTCGCCGTCCTGCTTGGCCGCCTGAGGGGCTCTACCTTCGCCGGTCCGTTCGGCCGCCTATAGGATTCTGCCTTCGCTGCTTCTCTCAGTCCCCTGTTGCCGAGGTCTCTCTGTCCTCTGTTTCCCCGGGTGCCCCAGTGACTTTCCTTTTTTTTCGGTGCCCGGTGTTCTTTGTTTCCTGTGCCCCAGAGCCTCTGTTCTCAGTTCCCTTGCCCCCACTGACTCTGGTACCTTACCTCGCCCTTTTGGGGGGTTTACTTATTTTGACTGTTTGAGTCGTCCCTCCTCCGGTCCCCCTCCGCCCTCCCTGGGTTTGTTTTTGTGCGGTTGTTTTGACGTCTGGGATCCGTCCCTTGGGAGGGGGGGGGGGGGGGGGGGGGGGGTACTGTCATGGTTGTATATGTTCTGGTTCCTGTTTTATTTTGAAATCTGACTTTCTGTCTTGTCTAGTTTACTTCCTGTCTTTAGTTTCCCGCTCTTGTGATCGCCTGATGTTTCCCGGCCCTTGTGTCACCTGCCTCTCGTTACCTCATTACCCTCTGTATTTAGTGTGTGTCTGTGTGTGTGTGTGTGTGTGTGTGTGTGTGTGTGTGTGTGTGTGTGTGTGTGTGTGTGTGTGTGTGTGTGTGTGTGTGTGTGTGAACTGAGACTGTCTTTTTGAAGCGTGAAGGCTACCGTAGCTGTAATATGTACTACAACGCTAGACAATGTATACATTTTGACCCAAATTACGAATCCTACTATGGCCACGCCAAGACCCGCCCTTCACACACTCCTATTGGACAGGCGTCCATGCTAGGTAACGCAACCCGATTGGTTCAGGCCCATCCCCTGACCAAGCTGTCCTGACTTTAAGAACTCAAGATCAATGCCTAACCCCAACAAAAGGCTTGAGATCAATATATTTGTAACTACAAAGGTGCAATCAGAGATGTGTTTTCAGCCTCCTCCTCCTCCTCCTCTTTCTTCTTCTCCGTTTGTTTCTCTCTTTCTATTCATCCTTTTCTCTCCTCTGCAGTTCTTATTTCTCAGTATTTTCTTCCAAAGGCTGCTTCATATTGTCGCCTTGTTCTTCTTTCAGCGCTGAGTGATTATGGGAACTTCTTGGTGACAATCGCTCAATAGACACAAACACACATATATATATACACACACATAGTGCATCTCACTATCTTTGTGGGGACCTGTTATGACATAATGCATTCCCTAGCCCCTTACCCTAACCTTAACCATCACCACTTAATGCCTAACCTTAACCCTTACCCTCACCCTAACCATAACCTAATTCTAACCCTAATCCTAAAACCAAGTCTTAACCCTCAAACAGACCTTTAACCAGCATATCTCCACCAGACTCCATGTAAATAATCAGGACTTTTAGCGTGTATAGAGCCAGCATATTTCCACCAGACTCCATGTAAATAATCAGGACTTTTAGCGTGTATAGAGCCAGCATATTTCCACCAGACTCCATGTAAATAATCAGGACTTTTAGCGTGTATAGAGCCAGCATATTTCCACCAGACTCCATGTAAATAATCAGGACTTTTAGCGTGTATAGAGCCAGCATATTTCCACCAGACTCCATGTAAATAATCAGTACCTTTAGCGTGTATAGAGCCAGCATATTTCCACCAGACTCCATGTAAATAATCAGGACTTTTAGCGTGTATAGAGCCAGCATATTTCCACCAGACTCCATGTAAATAATCAGGACTTTTAGCGTGTATAGAGCCAGCATATTTCCACCAGACTCCATGTAAATAATCAGGACTTTTAGCGTGTATACAGCCAGCATATCTCCACATGTAAATGGGTGAATTAAGGGATTATTTCAACCAAACCAGAGTGGTAATTGTTGGAACAGTGGCAAGATGAACCAAAACGGCTTTTGGAAGCTTTATTTAATTTCTGTCCATTTGAATGAAGTGTGTTTTACGATGATAAAATCACTGATTTTTTACATGGAGTCTGGTGTGTTTGTTCAAGCAGCAATTGCGACCTTAAATCTCGCTCCGTTTTGTAACCTTAATTCAGTTAAAAGAGAGCCAGGGTCGGCTGCGGCAGCCACCTTGTGTTCTGTGTGAAACTGGGTCATTAATGTGGTGAATTAATCTTTCATCCATTATGATTCACAGCTCGTCCTTCACGCAGTCTTTCCATCAGTTAAAGACGCACAAAGGATCCAATACAATCAATTCAAAAGAGGCTGTAGGTGTGTAAGTGTGTGTGTGTGTGTGTGTGTGTCTGTGTGTGTGTGTGTGTGTCTGTGTGTGTGTGTCTCTGTGTGTGTGTGTGTGTGTGTGTGTGTGTGTGTGTGTGTGTCTCTGTGTGTGTGTGTGTGTGTGTGTGTGTCTCTGTGTGTGTGTGTGTGTGTGTCTGTGTGTGTGTGTGTGTGTGTGTGTGTGTGTTTGTAAGTGTGTCTCTGTGTGTGTGTGTGTGTCTGTGTCTGTGTCTGTGTGTGTGTGTGTGTGCGTGTGTGTCTCTGTATGTGTGTGTCTGTGTGTGTGTGTGTGTGTGTGTGTGTGTGTGTGTGTGTGTGTGTGTGTGTGTGTGTGTGTGTGTCCAGCAGATGGCGCTACAGCAGCAGTAAAGATTATCAGCTGCTGTAAATAAGCTCAAGAAGAAAAATAAGAGCCTGATTCTTCGAGCAGCTGTTTCCGGTCGGGTCCGGTCCGGTCCCCCTCTGTTTGCTCTCTCTTCATTGATTCTTTTAAAAATACATTTACTGAAAATGTCCGAAGATCTGCGGGCCGAGCTGGACAAATACCTGCACACTTTAAACATCCAGACGACCTGCGTGGAGCACCCGCCGGTAAACACTCACACTAACCGGGAAACGGCTCCGGTTAACCGATCATAAATCAGCTGACATAGTCCAAACTTAATAAATACAATCATCATCATCATATCATGACTGTTCCAATGCAAAATGACATGCATGATATAAGCTACTGTAGCTGGGAGAGGTTACAGTGATGTGCCTTCTATGGAGAACGTTACACAATTGAACCCCTTTGGAATAATCGAGATTTTTAAGTTTCCTTGCTTACTGTAAATTATTTAAACAAATTAAGACATATTCGGAGACACTGCATGACTTGTTAGAGTTCCTACGTCTATTCGGCGTCATCCAATATTCAGAATTTCACTCACTGTGATATAGTATAAGCTATGGGATTGGTGTGTTTTTGTTTCACGGTGACGTTTTGAGCGGACACGTGGACGCATTAAAAAGGCGTCATTTGAAGTAAATGAGAGTTGCATTGCCTGTCACTTATATCCCGAATTCATCATTAGATCAATCGGAGTTGAAATATGGTGAAATGGTGTTTCTTAGGTAGGCATTTGTGCAGAAGAATTAAGGAAATCTAAAAAAGCGAGTCTGGGGTGACAGTCTCTTAAAAGTTATACACTTCACCTTATTAGCGGTACTACCCGGTATCTGTATGCCGAAATTTCCGTCAGATCAAAAGCAGCTGGAATAATTAGACTTGTTTTATAGAGGTGGGTATTTGTGCATAATCAAGTCAATCTAAACAGCGATACATTTCTGAACGGAGTCTGGGGTGACAGTCTCTCAAAACCTCACCCCTCAGCCGTATTTGCTCGGTACTTGTATGCCGAAGTCATCATCGGATCAGTAGTAGCTGTAGTATTCTGAACTGTGCTTATCCAGTAATGTATTTTTAAGGAATGATCAAGTCAATCTATAACACGATGCTTTTTCAACGGAGTCTGGGGTGAGAGTGTCCAGACAAACTGTAAATGTCACATATAGCGAAATTTCCGGTATTTCTATGCCGAATTAACCATCAGATTAATAGTACCTGAAATAATGTAAATATTAGCTTTTCCAGCTATGTATTTGAACGGAATGGTAATCTTAAAAGCTACATTTTTGAGTCTTGGATTACAGTCTCTTTAAACGTCACTTTGCGGAATTATGCGTATTGTATACCGAATTCATCATCAGATCAATAGTAGCCAAAGTAATGCAAATACTTGTTCCTCCAGTCATGCATTTTAGGCAAAATGATAAAGTAAATATAAAAAGCGAGAAGTTTTTGAACGGAATCTGGTACGACAGTCTCTCCAGAACTGCACCTGTCGGGGAAACACGGACGATTTTAATCCGAAATGCAAACGTAATGTAAATACAAACTTCCACGTCTTTCTTAATCGTTTTTAAAATGCACAATTGCATATCCCATTTAACTTTTACTGGATGGATTTTGCAGCTATGTACTCGACAAATAGATCTGCTTGCATTGAGTTAAATAGAGACGTTCCCAGTAATGAAAGAGCTGCATGCACCTGCTGTGACCTGCAGGGGGCGCAAACAGATCATTTAAACCTTTTTCCACACAGATATTAGTTTGTGTGGCTTTCAGACCATTTTATTAAGTGAAATATTTGTAAAATGATTAGCAGAATAATTAACAGAAATGTATTCTCAATGTGTTCTCAAAAAAACTGACAAAATATGAAAGTTTTATTTGGTTTCTGTCCACTTTGAATGAAGTGTGTGTTACGATGATAAAAATCCTGATTATTTACATGGAGTCTGGTGACAAATGTGGCGTAGACAGACAGATTATTATTCTAAGTGTGTGACAACATTATGAAAGGATCCCTACAGAGATAGACCTTTTAGTTAAAGAGTAAGATCCTTTTAGTTTAACATGGAACAGCCCCGAAATCACCATCACCAAACTCCACCAGACTCCATGTAAATAATCAGGACTTTTAATCATCGTAAAACACACTTCATTCAAAGTGGACAGAAACTAAATAAAACTATCAAAAGCCGTCTTGGTTCATCTTTCCACTGTTCCAACAATCACCACTCTGGTTTGGTTGAAATAAACCCTTAATTCACCCATTTACATGTGGAGATATGCTGGCTCTATACACGCTAAAAGTCCTGATTATTTACATGGAGTCTGGTGGAGATATGCTGGCTCTATACACGCTAAAAGTCCTGATTATTTACATGGAGTCTGGTGGAAATATGCTGGCTCTATACACGCTAAAAGTCCTGATTATTTACATGGAGTCTGGTGGAGATATGCTGGCTCTATACACGCTAAAAGTCCTGATTATTTACATGGAGTCTGGTGGAAATGTGCTGGCTCTATACATGCTAAAAGTAGTGATTATTTACATGGAGTTTGGTGGAAATGTGCTGGCTCTATACATGCTAAAAGTCCTGATTATTTACATGTAGTCTGGTGGAAATATGCTGGCTCTATACACGCTAAAAGTCCTGATTATTTACATGGAGTCTGGTGGAGTTTGGTGATGGTGATTTCGGGGCTGTTCCATGTTAAACTAAAAGGATCTTCCTCTTTAACTAAAAGGTCTATCTCTGTAGGGATCCTTTCATAATGTTGTCAGACACTTAGAATAATAATCTGAGCCTTTTTCCCAGAGTTCCCTTTTTGAGAACAGCTGTTTGCTGCGCTGGTCCCTGCAGGTGTTCACGGTGGAGGAGATGATGCCTCACCTGCAGGAAGTTACCGGAGCCGTCACCAAGAACCTCTTCCTGAAAGACAAGAAGAAGAAAAGCCTGTTTCTGGTGTCGGCTCGCCACGACCGTCAGGTAGGTGTGTGTGTGTGTGTGTGTGTGTGTGTGTGTGTGTGTCCATTCATCCATAAAACCACCCCCAGATTAATGGTTAATCATAGGTGTAATTACCCATGATCCTCTCTGTTTCTCTGCAGGTGAACCTCAACGACCTCGCCAAGAAGCTCGGCGTCGGCAGCGGCAACCTGCGCTTCGCGGACGAGGCGGCCATGTTGGAAAAACTCAAGGTGAGAAGCATTCGTTCGCTAACGCCATCAGCAGGAATATTTTAACATCAGGTGCATTCTGGGCGTGCTGGTCTTACAGGGAGGTGTGTTCAGGTGCATTCTGGGCGTGCTGGTCTTACAGGGAGGTGTGTTCAGGTGCATTCTGGGCGTGGTGGTCTTACAGGGAGGTGTGTTCAGGTGCATTCTGGGCGTGCTGGTCTTACAGGGAGGTGTGTTCAGGTGCATTCTGGGCGTGCCGGTCTTACAGGGAGGTGTGTTCAGGTGCATTCTGGGCGTGCGGTCTTACAGGGAGGTGTGTTCAGGTGCATTCTGGGCGTGCTGGTCTTACAGGGAGGTGTGTTCAGGTGCATTCTGGGCGTGCTGGTCTTACAGGGAGGTGTGTTCAGGTGCATTCTGCGCTTGCTGGTCCTACAGGGAGGTGTGTTCAGGTGCATTCTGGGCGTGCCGGTCTTACAGGGAGGTGTGTTCAGGTGCATTCTGGGCGTGCTGGTCTTACAGGGAGGTGTGTTCAGGTGCATTCTGGGCGTGGTGGTCTTACAGGGAGGTGTGTTCAGGTGCATTCTGGGCGTGGTGGTCTTACAGGGAGGTGTGTTCAGGTGCATTCTGGGCGTGCTGGTCTTACAGGGAGGTGTGTTCAGGTGCATTCTGGGCGTGCCGGTCTTACAGGGAGGTGTGTTCAGGTGCATTCTGGGCATGCCGGTCTTACAGGGAGGTGTGTTCAGGTGCATTCTGGGCGTGCTGGTCTTACAGGGAGGTGTGTTCAGGTGCATTCTGGGCGTGCTGGTCTTACAGGGAGGTGTGTTCAGGTGCATTCTGCGCTTGCTGGTCCTACAGGGAGGTGTGTTCAGGTGCATTCTGGGCGTGCCGGTCTTACAGGGAGGTGTGTTCAGGTGCATTCTGGGCGTGCTGGTCTTACAGGGAGGTGTGTTCAGGTGCATTCTGGGCGTGCTGGTCTTACAGGGAGGTGTGTTCAGGTGCATTCTGCGCTTGCTGGTCCTACAGGGAGGTGTGTTCAGGTGCATTCTGGGCGTGCCGGTCTTACAGGGAGGTGTGTTCAGGTGCATTCTGGGCGTGCAGGTCTTACAGGGAGGTGTGTTCAGGTGCATTCTGGGCGTGCTGGTCTTACAGGGAGGTGTGTTCAGGTGCATTCTGGGCGTGCTGGTCTTACAGGGAGGTGTGTTCAGGTGCATTCTGGGCGTGCTGGTCTTACAGGGAGGTGTGTTCAGGTGCATTCTGCGCTTGCTGGTCCTACAGGGAGGTGTGTTCAGGTGCATTCTGGGCGTGCTGGTCTTACAGGGAGGTGTGTTCAGGTGCATTCTGGGCGTGCTGGTCTTACAGGGAGGTGTGTTCAGGTGCATTCTGG
>CM042326.1:35671205-35676205 GCA_023566125.1 Zingel zingel
TGTGCAAAATAGATATTCCAGTAGTTTGAACCTAGGAACATTGAACCGTCATGTTCTTGCCTGCGTAGACCGCTCAGTGTGTGTTGGATTCATCATTATCAGACGAGCCTTGTCTCTCTGCACTTTCACCGTTGTACGTTTGCTTTCTCTGCCGGACTTTCTTCCCTCAAGGAACACGCCGACTTATTGGGACTTATTCACCGTAACCCCCAGAGTAAGACAAGTCCATACACACCCTTCTCATCTCCGTGGTGCTGTAATGTCACTTATTGGGAGCAGTAGGCTAGTGCAGTAGGCTAGTGCAGTAGGCTAGTGCAGGTTTTCACGTCACCTTTTGGTACCTCCTCAGCTCTCCTGGAGCCTCCACGGAGGTGAGACTACATACAGCAGGCCTACCTGTCAGCAGGTACCAGGGACTCTTATCAGAACGGAAAACCAAAGAAAGACGAGTAGAGGCGAGGCGAGCAGGTACTAGGGCTGGGCGATATGGAGAAAATCAAATATCACAATATTTTTGACCAAATACCTCGATATCGATACTGCAACGATATTGTAGGGTTGCCTATTGGTGCTGTCAATGACATTTTTGATAAATAATCATCAGTAATGTGGATATAATGACTATGTGGGTAAAGGCAAATAATAGAACAGTTACAACAGTCTGGTAAGTTCGGAAGAGTACATCCCTTTACTGTAATGCAGCCTTTAACACCAGGAAAAGACGCTTATGCCATATTACAATATTACGATATCCAAAATCTAAGACGATATCTAGACTCATATCACGATATCGATATCATATCGTGATATTGCCCAGCTTTAGCAGGTACCATGTAATGGAAAAGCACCAAAAGTGCGTCTGTCTGTCTGTCTGTCTGTCTGTCTGTCTGTCTGTCTCTTTGCAGCGCTAGATGGTCGGACAGAACGATATATTTAAAGGACATTTGACCCTCGTTTTGTCTTCCCATCGACCGTGCAACTTTTTGTTTTTCTGGGTCAAAATGTAAACTTTCTTTCTACGTTCTCGTTGTCTTTTTTTGTCATTTTTGTTGCTTTTCTTCAACGTTCTTTTATAAAAGAAAATTTCAAGTGCTATGAAATTGAATACAACTTGTGAAGAGCGTTGTATGGAGCCATCCACCTTATTTCTTTTGGAAATTTGGTTGAAAGAAACCCTGATGATGTCCTGATGATGTAGAAACGTATTGAAAATGGGTGAGATTAGACCCGAGGACAACGGGACGGTTAAGGACTTGAGACCCTTTGTTTCCCCGAGCTGCTACCGTGGCTGCAGACTTGTGGTGGCTCGTGTTGGCTCGTGGTGGCTCGTGTTGGCTCGTGGTGGCTCGTGGTGCCTTGTGGTGCCTCGTGGTGGCTCGTGATGGCTCGTGGTGGCTCGTGGTGGCTCGTGGTGGCTCGTGGTGGCTCGTGGTGACTCGTGGTGGCTCGTGGTGCCTCGTGGTGCCTCGTGGTGGCTCGTGATGGCTCGTGTTGGCTCGTGTTGGCTCGTGTTGGCTCGTGTTGGCTCGTGTTGGCTCGTGGTGGCTCGTGTTGGCTCGTGTTGGCTCGTGTTGGCTCGTGGTGCCTCGTGTTGGCTCGTGGTGGCTCGTGTTGGCTCGTGTTGGCTCGTGTTGGCTCGTGTTGCCTCGTGGTGGCTCGTGATGGCTCGTGTTGGCTCGTGTTGGCTCGTGTTGGCTCGTGTTGGCTCGTGTTGGCTCGTGTTGGCTCGTGTTGGCTCGTGGTGACTCGTGGTGGCTCGTGGTGCCTCGTGGTGGCTCGTGTTGGCTCGTGGTGCCTCGTGGTGGCTCGTGGTGCCTCGTGGTGCCTCGTGGTGCCTCGTGGTGCCTCGTGGTGCCTCGTGGTGCCTCGTGATGGCTCGTGATGTCTCGTGTTGGCTCGTGATGTCTCGTGAGGGCTCGTGAGGGCTCGTGGTGGCTCGTGGTGGCTCGTGTTGGCTCGTGTTGGCTCGTGGTGTCTCGTGGTGGCTCGTGGTGACTCGTGGTGCCTCGTGGTGCCTCGTGATGGCTCGTGGTGCCTCGTGGTGCCTCGTGGTGCCTCGTGATGGCTCGTGGTGACTCGTGATGGCTCGTGATGGCTCGTGTTGGCTCGTGGTGGCTCGTGTTGGCTCGTGGTGGCTCGTGGTGGCTCGTGGTGCCTCGTGTTGGCTCGTGTTGGCTCGTGTTGGCTCGTGTTGGCTCGTGGTGGCTCGTGGTGCCTCGTGTTGGCTCGTGTTGGCTCGTGTTGGCTCGTGGTGCCTCGTGGTGCCTCGTGGTGGCTCGTGGTGCCTCGTGGTGTCTCGTGGTGCCTCGTGATGTCTCGTGGTGGCTCGTGTTGGCTCGTGGTGTCTCGTGGTGGCTCGTGATGGCTCGTGATGTCTCGTGGTGGCTCGTGGTGGCTCGTGTTGGCTCGCGATGGCTCGCGTTGGCTCGTGCGTTAACGGCCCTTATAGTCTGGCTCCGTGTGTAAAACGGGCGTCGTGTACCGGTGTTACTGAGCAGTTTTGTGGCTGAAGCTGCAACGTAGACGCTGACAGAAGGCTCGGCTCAAACAGGGAGGGAAGAAGGGAGGAAACGGAGACAGAGAGAGAAGAACAGAAAAGGGGGGAGGAACTAGGAGTTGAGAGAAAAATGCAAAAGATAAAGTAAGAACAAGAGAAAAGTAAAATAAAAAGGAAGGATTACATTAGAGACAGCACACACACACACACACACACACACACACACACACACACACACACACACACACACACACACACACACCGAGACACACACACCGAGACACGCACACACACACGCACCGAGATGCACACACATACACACACACACACACACACACTCATGTACCGGTATGACTCAGCAGTTTTGTGGCTGATTCAGCATGGAGACGCTGACAGAAGGCTGGACTCCAACAGCTCTGTCACGTGACTACCTACTAGTTCTGCCATCTTTGGCGCTTTTTTCCAACGATTTCGAAGTATTTTATTTTGACATTTCGGTCATTTTTTTTGGGACTTTTTTGTCTCTCTTTTTTCGACATGTCAGGCCTTTTCCACTTCTTTTGACACCGTTTTTTTTGTTTTTTGATGACTCGTGCATTAACGGCCCTTATAGTCTGGCTCCGTGTGTAAAACGCCCGTCATGTACGGGTGTTACTCAGCAGTTTTGGGGCTGACGCAGCAGCGTAGACGCTGACAGAAGGCTCGGCTCTGCCTGGGTGCCTTTGAGCCAGTCATCCGGTCGCTAAACGGCAGTCAGACAGATAATACCAGTCTGAAAACCCTCCTCCGCACTTATGTCAGCCGCTAATGATCCGCTGCAGCTTTCAGCAGCCGTCAACACCACACACACACACACACACACACACACACACACACACACACACACACACACACACACACACACACACACACACACACACACACACACACACACACAGAGACACACACATTCATGACTCAGCTTTTTATGGAGGAAGGGGGCTTCTTGTTCAAGAATGAAAGAAAGGGAAGGAAGCTATAGATGGAAACTATAAAAGAAAACTAAAAGAAGGAAACTAAAAAGTGGAAGAGAGAAACTAAAACAAATTAAAGTGAGAGAAATATGTATACACACACAGAGACACACACACAGAGACACACACACACACACACACACACACAGAGACACACACACACAGAGACACAGACAGACACACGCGCACACACACAGACACCAAGAGAGAGAGACACACACACACACACACAGAGACACAGAGACACACACACACACAGAGACACACACACACACACACACAGACACCAAGACACACGCGCACACACACACACACACACACACACACACACACACACACACACACTGTAAAAGTAAACTATAGAAAGGAAACTAAAAGGGAAGAGAGGAAGAAGAGAGAGAGAGGAGCAGGATAGGAAAGAGACACTAAATGAGAAAAGGAAACATCTTTCAGTATCTGCACAGCACTCGCTTCTGTCTCCTCTTTTTAAGGCGTGTCGTGTTTTCTCCTTGACAGCAGTAATTAGTGTGTGTGTGTGTGTGTGAGACGGTGCGACAGCAGTAATTATCGGGCTTTAAACGTCTAACTCGTCAGCGCTGCTGGGTGGAGCTGCTGCTTAAATGACAGACTGAACTGAAGAGGAAACGCTCATTAACATCTCTAACTGACGTTCACACACAGCAGGAGACACACACACACACACACACACACACACACACACACACTCACACACACACACAACGCTGTCTGCTGTCATCCCAAACACTCCCTCTTTGCTTAAAGTTGTACATTAGACTGATCGATTAATCAGCAACTCATATACACACACATACACGCACACCGAGACACACATGCACACACACACACACACACACACACACACACACACACACACACACACACACACACACACACACACACACACACACACACACACACACACACACACACACACACACACACTAAAAAGCAGCTAAAGCAATGACATTATTTTAAAAGCGTTGACAGAAGGTGTGTTGGATAAAAAGCCCTGAGGTGTGAGTCCTTAGTGAAGCATACTGTGGTGTCAGCACTTTGGGTGTGTTTGTTTTCTCCTTCCTGTCTCCCCCCCACCGGGGCCAATATGTTGCTTCGTTGCTGCAGGATGAAGCAGGTCAGCCAGGTAACAGACGTTCAGCACACATCTCTATGTTTTACACAGAAAGTGACTACAGTTAGAAAGCTATACCGTATAAGATGTGCAACAATAATAATAATAATAATACAGTCAAAGATATTTGACTTTTTGATTAAATAATCTCTACATGTCTGGCTCTTAGGGAAGCTGAGTTTAACACCCCTGGTCTAGATTATGGCTTCTCTCCATAGACTGTATATATTTAAACTGGACCAGCAGGTCCCGTGTCTCTGGACGGAGACCAGTGAAGTCTCTTTTCCGGTGATGGCTGAGCGTTACTGAGCAGCCTCCAACTGAGCTTGAAGACGTAGAT
>CM042326.1:35681205-35693705 GCA_023566125.1 Zingel zingel
CACACTTGCACACTGACACACACACACACACACACAGACACACAAGTACACAAACATAGACACACACACACACACACACACGTATATACACAGACACACACACACACACACGTATATACACAGACACACACACATATATACACACACTGACACACACACACACACACGTATACACACACACACGTATACACACACAGACACACAAGTACACACACATAGACACACACACAGACAAACACACATACACACACGTATACACAGAGACACACACACACACACACACACACACACACACACACACACACACACACACACACACACACACACACACATTGTAGAAAGTGTAAAGGATCCAAACACTTGTAGGCCGTTATAACATACTACTTATTTATTCATTCATTGCGCTACTGCCTCTCGAATGTGTCCTCATACCTCGCAAAGAAAGCTGGTTCTGATTCTGATATTGTCGGCAAGTTTCATTTAGAATCAAACATCAGATGTTATTAACTCCATGTGTGCAGTAATCTGAATGTGTAAAGTAACTAGTAACTAAAGTAACTAGTAACTAAAGCTGTAACAGATGAATGGAGTGGAGTAACTAAAGTAACTAGTAACTAAAGCTGTAACAGATGAATGGAGCGGAGTAACTAAAGTAACTAGTAACTAAAGCTGTAACAGATGAGTGGAGTAACTAAAGTAACTAGTAACTAAAGTAACTAGTAACTAAAGCTGTAACAGATGAATGGAGTGGAGTAACTAAAGTAACTAGTAACTAAAGTAACTAGTAACTAAAGCTGGAACAGATGAATGGAGTAACTAAAGTAACTAGTAACTAAAGCTGGAACAGATGAATGGAGTAACTAAAGTAACTAGTAACTAAAGCTGGAACAGATGAATGTAGCGGAGTAACTAAAGTAACTAGTAACTAAAGCTGTAACAGATGAATGTAGCGGAGTAACTAAAGTAACTAGTAACTAAAGCTGTAACAGATGAATGTAGCGGAGTAACTAAAGTAACTAGTAACTAAAGTAACTAGTAACTAAAGCTGGAACAGATGAATGTAGAGGAGTAACTAAAGTAACTAGTAACTAAAGCTGTAACAGATGAATGTAGCGGAGTAACTAAAGTAACTAGTAACTAAAGCTGTAACAGATGAATGTAGTGGAGTAACTAAAGTAACTAGTAACTAAAGCTGTAACAGATGAATGTAGCGGAGTAACTAAAGTAACTAGTAACTAAAGCTGTAACAGATGAATGTAGTGGAGTAACTAAAGTAACTAGTAACTAAAGCTGGAACAGATGAATGTAGTGGAGTAACTAAAGTAACTAGTAACTAAAGTAACTAGTAACTAAAGCTGGAACAGATGAATGGAGCGGAGTAACTAAAGTAACTAGTAACTAATGCTGGAACAGATGAATGTAGCGGAGTAACTAAAGTAACTAGTAACTAAAGCTGTAACAGATGAATGTAGCGGAGTAACTAAAGTAACTAGTAACTAAAGCTGTAACAGATGAATGTAGCGGAGTAACTAAAGTAACTAGTAACTAAAGCTGGAACAGATGAATGTAGCGGAGTAGAAGTAGAAAGTGGCATGAAGAGAAAAGACTCAAGTAAAGTACAAGTACCTCAACATTTGGAGAGCATTTTATTCTCAGGCTCAAGTCTGAAACCCAACATTACAGTTAATAGTTAATGTAATTGAATCATATTTATTTAGCAGGCCTCTTTATGTTTGAGCTTCTTTAAACCTGTAGTCTTGTCACACAGACCTTCAGTGGGATATCTTCTCCTCCTGTGCTAAAGTATGGAAACAGCCTCTCAGTGAAAATGTGTGTGAAGGTGTGTATGTGTGTGTTAGTATCAGGATCAGAGAACAACAGCTTTCCTCTGTTCCAGTCCAGAGTCACTCTGATCCTCTGGAGCTTCTTCTTAAAAGGGAGATCGGTGGGTGGAGCTGGTGGCGACCACGCTGAGTATTTACCTCTATAGAACCTTATTCTCCATAATCCAGACCATATGCCTCCCTTCCTCTGGACAGACTCTGCTAACACACCCAGCATCCAGTGTGTACTGTCTCCAACCTCGACGTCCCAGCTGTGAGTCCCTGAGTTAAAGCCCTCAGAGCCCAGGACAGAGACGTGAGAATCAAACCTCTCTGGATTATCAGGAAGCTTCTGTCTCTCTCCTCCAAGTCTCAAACTGGTCAGATCTTCAGACAGGATAAGATCTGGACCAGCAGTGTTTGGGTCCAGAATCAGAGCAGTGTAGGAGACCATGTCCTTCATCTTGTTCCAGATGTTGAAGCTCAGGTTGCCCAGGTGTTTGGCCTCGTCTATCAGAGCTCCTGAGAGCAGCTGTGGATCATCCAGCAGGGGGAGCTGCTGGACTCTTTCCACTGCAGCCTTGTAGCTGATCAGGAATGAGACGTGTTCAGCTCTCAGCTGCTCCTCTGTGGCTCTGACTGTGTCTGAAAGAGCTGCTATCTCTCTGCTCAGAGCCTCCATCTTCTCCTTCATCCTCTGACTCTTCTGCTCCTCTTCCTCCCTCAGTGCAGCCATCCTGGCCTCCTCTTCCTCTTCTAGAAACTGGTGAAGCTTCTTAAACTGATCCTTAATCTGCGTCTCTGTGCGTTGGGCCTGGACCTTCAGGTGTTCTGCTGTTTGATCACACTTCACTTTAACTTGTTCAAAAACCTTTATCTTCTTCTTTAAGGGCTCCAGAGTTTCCTGGAGTTCCTTCTTGTGTTGTTGTGCAGCTTCATCGATGGGTCTGAATCTGTGGTTGGAGTGTTTTTCTGAATCTCTGCAGACGAGACACACCGGCTGCTGATGGTCCAGACAGAAGAGTTTGAGTTTCTCAGAGTGCAGACTGCAGAGAGCCTCTGAAGCTCTCTGATCTCTCTGCTGTAAGAAACTCTCACACAGCTTCTTTAACTCCAGGTTACGAGGTGGTTCTGGCCTTGAAGATCTTCTCTTACAAACTGGACACTCCTGTGCCTGTTTCTCTGTCCACCATCTCTTCAGACAGTCTTTACAGAAGCTGTGGCTACATGACAGAAGAACAGGATCTCTAAAGACTTCATGACAGACCGAACAGCAGAAATCCTCCTCTGACATGGAAGCCATTTGTCTCTGAGTGCAGCTGAAAACAGCAGAAACAGCAGACGTTAAAACAGGAAGTCAGTTGTGTTTCCCTGCCTCTCATACGGGAGAGGTTTGCCTTCAGGGCTGTCTGCCAGAAGGGTTTATTTGAACCCAGAACACTCTTTTCCTAACGTAACTAAGTAGATTTGTTGTGTAAACAGACACACAAGACGCATGCACACATACCAAGACACACACACAGACACGCACACAGACACACAAGCACGCACGCACGCACGCACAAAGACACATGCAAAGTTGCTCTTTAATAACAACAAATGGAGTTATGGTTACTGGACACACAGACACATGCACAAACGCACACAGACACATGCACACATACCAAGACACGCACACACACCAAGACACACACACGCCCACACACAGACACATGCACCAAGACACGCACGCACGCACACACAGACACATGCACAAACGCACACGTACACACACACATATATATATATATATATATATATATATATATATATATATATATATATATATATATATATATATATATATATATATATATATATATATGCACACAGACACACGTGCACACACACAATCTTTGAAAAAATCCTATTTTGCGCGACATGTAATGTCAACGGGAATATTCACTTTCATTGGCCGTGTCAGAATGTCGTCTTTTTCAGAATTGGGGCAAAAACTGGAATATTATGTGCATGTAAACGTAGTCCCTGATAGTAATAGACACATAACAACATCCAACTGGTGTGTGTGTGTGTGTGTTCTCGTTTAACTGTATATGTGGGGTCCAAAAACCGGGAGTTCAGTATACTTGTGGGGTCCGACCAACTTTGTGGGGCCAAAATGCTGGAGCCCACAAGGTTAAAGGTCTGTTTGAGGGTTAAGACTTGGTTTTAGGATTAGGGTTAGAATTAGGTTATGGTTAGGGTGAGGGTAAGGGTTAAGGTTAGGCATCTAGTGGTGATGGTTAAGGTTAGGGTAAGGGGCTAGGGAATGCAGAAACAGCAGAAATCCTCCTCTGACATGGAAGCCATTTGTCTCTGAGTGCAGCTGAAAACAGCAGAAACAGCAGACGTTAAAACAGGAAGTCAGTTGTGTTTCCCTGCCTCTCATACGGGAGAGGTTTGCCTTCAGGGCTGTCTGCCAGAATGGATTATTTGAACCCAGAACACTCTTTTACTAACGTAACTAAGTAGATTTGTTGTGTAAACCTAAGAGATTTCTGGCAGAAAGCCCAGAAGGTAACCGTCTCCCGTGCCCCTCCCTGCAGCAGAAAGTTGCCTCAGTTACTTTCACTTTGAGTCTCTACGTGTTATTTTCAGTCTGCAGTAGATTACAGTTAAAGTATTTCACTTCTTCAGTACTTCAGAGCTCCTTCCTGTAACTGTCCTCCCTCAGTTAAAGTATTTCACTTCTTCAGTACTTCAGAGCTCCTTCCTGTAGCTGTCCTCCCTCAGTTAAAGTATTTCACTTCTTCAGTACTTCAGAGCTCCTTCCTGTAACTGTCCTCCCTCAGTTAAAGTATTTCACTTCTTCAGTACTTCAGAGCTCCTTCCTGTAACTGTCCTCCCTCAGTTAAAGTCACAGCTTTGTAATAAAAGGTCAATCTTACCGTCTGTCTGTCGGTGCGTCTCTTCTCTCTGACAACTCAACAGGAACAAGCTGGTTTCCTGTTTGTCTCAGATGACGTAACGTAAGATGTGGAGCTTTGTCAGGCAGCTGAAGAGTTTCATCTTAAAGGGACAGTTCAGATGTTGTAAGTGTGCTTGAATGAGCTTCTTCTCCGTAGTCAGAAGCTAAGCAATGTCCTGCTGTGGACGGGGCAGCAGTTGAACACATTTTAGACACCTAAAGACATCTATACCAGTTTAAGTAGACGCTATATTTAGAATATTTCCGGTGTTTTTACGTTGCTGTCAGACAGCCCTTTACGACGGGGAACTGAAGCCGTTATCTCTCCTCAACGCCACCAGACTCCTTTGATAAAAACAGAGATTTAACCTCCCAGAACACAGAGCTGCTGCTCTGCCGCTGCCTCCATCAGATAGTTGGTTTGAGTTTTTGTGCCACTTTGGGGTTTTTAAAGGGTTAGGAACTAGGAAAATTAACAAACTAACTAGCTGTTATGGAGCTGAGACAGATTTCATATTCTGTTAGCGTTCACACACTTTGCATCTTCATTGTTCAACTTTTGTAGTATTTACACACAGAGATTCTTGGAAGACATCGTTTTGCTTCATTTAGATTGTGTGTGTGTGTGTGTGTGTGTGTGCATGAGTGTGTGTGTGTGTGTGTGTGTGCATGTGTGTGTGTGTGTGTGTGTGCATGAGTGTGTGTGTGTGTGTGCATAAGTGTGTGTGTGTGTGTGTGTGTGTGTGTGTGTGCATAAGTGTGCGTGCATGAGTGTGTGTGTGTGTGTGTGTGCGCATGAGTGTGTGTGTGCTTGTCTGCATGTGTGTGTGTGTGTGCGCATGAGTGTGTGTGTGTGTGCTTGTGTCTGCGTGTGTGTGTGTGTGTGCTTGTCTGCGTGTGTGTGTGTGTGTGTGTGTGTGTGTGTGTGTGTGTGTGTGTGTGTGAGCGAGTGTGTGTGTGTGTCTGCGTGTGTGTGTGTGTACGAATTCACAAAATATAAAATAAATGAAGTTGCAGTTTAATTTTCTGTTGATAGACTAATGGCTTCATCTTGTAATCTTTGCAGCTAGTCTTTACATTTCTAAAAGTTGACAGGAGGTCCCACTCTGGATGACATCAAGTAACTCTGAACACTTCTCTGTGTGTGTCACGTTTCGGCGTAGATGTGGCTCATTCAAACCTACGCCCGTCTCTAGGCTCGTTGGAGGTGAACTGCTCCTCGCCTGTAAAGCGGACGAGAGCAGGCGGCAGCGGCCGGGGAGCGGTGACAAAAATCCACTCTCAAGTCGGTCAGTTTCCAGCAGCCTTCAGGCTGAACAGGAAGTCACAAACACTCACGTCACGCTTGTTAGGTCCGATTCTCATTTAATAAAATGTTATCAGACCCAAATATCAGCTCCTACACAGTCTCCAGTTGTTTGAATTATGACAGAGTAGCTTTCAAAATGCTCTACATGCGAGCTGTACTACTTGCACACTTCAAACACTTAGTTTTAAGTATATAGTGTAGATAACGCAGAAAGTCAGTGCGCTGAAAGTACCAGGATGACCCCCTAAAAACCTGTCAAAAAGTTCAGTGTGGACCTCCGGCAGCTGATTGGACGAACGCATCCCGTGGGTCTGGTTGCTCCCGAATTTTAAGAGAGAAATAGGCCGTGCAGTTGCTGAATCTGTCTTCATTTCATATCAACAAAGGTCAGGTTAACAGATTTTCGTCAGATTTTGAGAGACTCTAGTCACGCTCATCCCGCTCCCCGTTTCCGGGTGAGTCCCGACTGCCCTGTCTCCGACTGAACATGTGTATTACATACACTTATGCACGTCAGGTCAGCCAAAATGAAGGCCGACGGCTCCTCCAACGGACGACGGCACTGAACACACCGAACAGACTCGAGTCACCGACCTCGCCAGACGGTCCAACTAAAGATTATCTGCTCGGTGTGTAGCTGCCTTAACCCTAACTCTGGATTTCCACTGGATGCGGAACATCTGCGGACCGGCTGCGTGCTCCGTCGTCCGTCAATACCCACCAGGTCCTCTCCGGCCAGTGTGGAGCTCTCCGGCGTCCGGCAACAATAGAAGCTCTGGTATCTGCTCCAGAGGGCTGGGACCACTGGAGCAGATACTATTATATACTACTATATAGAGCTGGGACTATTATATACTACTATATAGAGCTGGGACTATTGTATACTACTATATAGAGCTGGGACTATTGTATACTACTATATAGAGCTGGGACTATTATATACTACTATATAGAGCTGGGACTATTGTATACTACTATATAGAGCTGGGACTATTATATACTACTATATAGAGCTGGGACTATTATATACTACTATATAGAGCTGGGACTATTGTATACTACTATATAGAGCTGGGGCTATTATATATTACTATATAGAGCTGGGACTATTATATACTACTATATAGAGCTGGTACTATTATATACTACTATATAGAGCTGGGACTGTTATATACTACTATATAGAGCTGGGACTATTATTTACTACTATATAGAGCTGGGACTATTATATACTACTATATAGAGCTGGGACTATTATATACTACTATATAGAGCTGGGGCTATTATATACTACTATATAGAGCTGGGACTATTATATACTACTATATAGAGCTGGGACTATTGTATACTACTATATAGAGCTGGGACTATTATATACTACTATATAGAGCTGGTACTATTATATACTACTATATACAGCTGGTACTATTATATACTACTATATACAGCTGGTACTATTATATACTACTATATAGAGCTGGGACTATTATATACTACTATATAGAGCTGGGACTATTGTATACTACTATATAGAGCTGGGACTATTATATACTACTATATAGAGCTGGGACTATTATATACTACTATATAGAGCTGGGACTATTGTATACTACTATATAGAGCTGGTACTATTGTATACTACTATATAGAGCTGGGACTATTGTATACTACTATATAGAGCTGGGACTATTATATACTACTATATAGAGCTGGGACTATTATATACTACTATATAGAGCTGGTACTATTATATACTACTATATAGAGCTGGTACTATTATATACTACTATATAGAGCTGGGACTATTATATACTACTATATAGAGCTGGGACTATTATATACTACTATATAGAGCTGGGACTATTGTATACTACTATATAGAGCTGGTACTATTGTATACTACTATATAGAGCTGGGACTATTGTATACTACTATATAGAGCTGGGACTATTGTATACTACTATATAGAGCTGGGACTATTGTATACTACTATATAGAGCTGGGACTATTGTATACTACTATATAGAGCTGGGACTATTGTATACTACTATATAGAGCTGGGGCTATTGTATACTACTATATAGAGCTGGGACTATTGTATACTACTATATAGAGCTGGGACTATTATATACTACTATATAGAGCTGGGACTATTGTATACTACTATATAGAGCTGGGACTATTGTATACTACTATATAGAGCTGGGACTATTGTATACTACTATATAGAGCTGGGACTATTGTATACTACTATATAGAGCTGGGACTATTGTATACTACTATATAGAGCTGGGACTATTGTATACTACTATATAGAGCTGGGACTATTGTATACTACTATATAGAGCTGGGGCTATTATATACTACTATATAGAGCTGGGGCTATTATATACTACTATATAGAGCTGGGGCTATTATATACTACTATATAGAGCTGGGGCTATTATATACTACTATATAGAGCTGGGACTATTATATACTACTATATAGAGCTGGGACTATTGTATACTACTATATAGAGCTGGTACTATTGTATACTACTATATAGAGCTGGGGCTATTGTATACTACTATATAGAGCTGGGACTATTATATACTACTATATAGAGCTGGGACTATTATATACTACTATATAGAGCTGGGACTATTGTATACTACTATATAGAGCTGGGACTATTATATACTACCATATAGAGCTGGTACTATTATATACTACTATATAGAGCTGGTACTATTGTATACTACTATATAGAGCTGGTACTATTATATACTACCATATAGAGCTGGTACTATTGTATACTACTATATAGAGCTGGGACTATTATATACTACTATATAGAGCTGGTACTATTGTATACTACTATATAGAGCTGGGACTATTATATACTACTATATAGAGCTGGGACTATTATATACTACTATATAGAGCTGGGATGGAGAAGGGACGCAGACGTTTTGCAGTCAGTGTAAATACACACACTGACCCTCATGTATGAAACGTGTGTACGACCTAAAACAGGCGTAGGACGGGCGTACGCCGATACCTAACAAACCAAGGCATTATCAATTTGAACGTGAGCGTAGGCTGCGGTGAAATCTAACGCCTGGTCTGAGTCAGTGTGGACTTGCGGTGCAGTTTAAAAGGAGAAGCCGCCGCCGTTCCCGAGCCGTTCCCCAGCCGTTCCCCAGCCGTTCCCGAGCCGTTCCCGAGCCGTTCCCGAGCCGTTCCCGAGCCGTTCCCGAGCCGTTCCCCAGCCGTTCCCCAGCCGTTCCCCAGCCGTTCCCCAGCCGTTCCCCAGCCGTTCCCCAGCCGTTCCCCAGCCGTTCCACATCCAGTGGACCCTGACCCTAATCCTAGTGCCTTCAGGCAGCGCTGCCTGGAAGACGACATTGTTGGCTCCTTTTTTTAAAGCCTCCTCATAAATGAAGTGATGAAAACATTCCTGCATGTCTGGATTCCCTCCGCTCAGCGGGGGAGAGGAGACTCCCGGAGCCGAGCGAGAGGATCCACGTCAAACCGGTCCAACCCGGAGTTCTGAAGGTTTCTGACCCTGTTAGGAATCCTCTGGCTGCGTGACAGCTCGCCGTCACAGCTGGTTAAAATCCCTCCGTGGCTTCGCCTCTCCATCGCTGGACCTGGAACTGGACCTGGTGTGGTCTGGCTGTGGCTTTGAGGTAGAGGGGTCGCCCCTCAACCACAAGATTGGTAGTTGTGTGTGTCCCCGTGTGTGTGTCCCCGTGTGTGTGTCTGTCTGTGTGTGTCTCTCTTTGTCCGTGTGTGTGTCTCTTTGTCCGTGTGTGTTTTTGTCTTTGTCCGTGTGTGTGTCTGTCTCTGTCTTTGTCCATGTGTGTGTGTGTCTCTTTGTCCGTGTGTGTGTCTGTCTGTGTGTGTCTCTCTTTGTCCGTGTGTGTGTCTGTTTGTGTGTGTGTGTGTGTGTGTGTGTCTGTGTGTGTGTGTGTGTGTGTCTCTTTGTCCGTGTGTGTGTCTGTCTTTGTCCGTGTGTGTGTGTGTCTCTTTGTCCGTGTGTGTCTCTGTCTTTGTCCGTGTGTGTGTGTGTGTGTGTGTGTGTGTGTGTGTGTCTCTTTGTCCGTGTGTGTGTCTGTCTTTGTCCGTGTGTGTGTCTGTCTCTGTCTTTGTCCGTGTGTGTGTGTGTGTGTGTGTGTGTGTGTGTGTGTGTGTGTGTGTGTGTGTTTGTCTTTGTCCGTGTGTGTGTCTGTCTCTGTCTTTGTCCGTGTGTGTGTGTGTCTCTTTGTCCGTGTGTGTGTGTGTGTGTGTGTGTGTGTGTGTGTGTGTGTGAGTGAGTGAAATCTGGAGCAGGAGAAGTTAACCCTCTCCTTGACTTCATGTTGTTTGAGTCGGGGGGGAAATGCAACGCTACCAAGCCACGGCCGAGAGACGTGTAGTTATATTTGTCTAGAGGTGACGTCAGGCTACGGCGTAGGGTCGGCGTCTCCACGTAGCTACGTACGTAGCCATGGCGTAGATCTTACACGGAAGTATTGATTGACCCTGATACTTAGGACGGGTTAAGCCTTGTGGTGTCTTTTTTTAGACTTATAACCAGTACTTTTACTCTTTTTCTTTCAAATCATGGTCAATACACTTCTAAAAGGACTTTCTGCAGGATTCAACAGGCAAACTAGAATATTACAGAGACACACATCACTCTCACTTTAACACACTCCATCTCTCTCACACACACACACACACACACACACACACACACACACACACACACACACACACACACACACCATCTCTCTCACACACACACTCTCCCAGCTTTACCTGTGTTTTTACCACTGTCTCTTTCGTTCTCTATCACGCTCACATCTGCTCGTCCTCAGGTCACTAAACTAAACTTAAAATGCTCTCTCATTGGCCAGCCGGGGAGGGGGTGTGGGAGGGGGGGGGGGTCTCAGGTTGGCGCCAGCCGTGCGTCCGTGCTGACAGGTGATTGGCCGGTGGCTGTCTGGCGTGAACACGTCACATTGAGTCTTTCAGTGGAGTCGCAGCACCGAGACACACGGACGGTCGTTCAGCTATTTAAGGCTCTAGAGGATCCAGATCTTTCTGCCGTGAGTCCTCCTACCTCGTCCTGCAGAGCAGAGGACTTGAAAGCTCTCGACCTCCCAATCTTCCAAGATAGATTGCTTGATTTGATCTGGCTTTAAATTCCAGACGGACAACGCTGGATTGGGAGGGTTTCATTCAGTTAAATCCGGTTTATTTCAAACGGGAACGTCTTTATTTCCTGCTCTTTCTCTGCTGAGATTTTGGGATCTTGTCTTTGAAGTTATTTTGTTTGAAGGGAATAGTTTGGATTACTTCCTCCTGCTGAGGTGAGGATCCACTCTTAACCCTCGTGTTGTCTTCCCCGTCGGCCAACGAGCAACTTTTAGTTTTTCTGGGTCAAAATGTTACCAAAATTCGACACTTGTCACTTTTTTCGACGTTTGTCAATATTTTTCTGCACTTTTTAACTTTTCCCATGTTTTTGTCACTTTTCTTGTCGTTTTTAAAGATTATCTGGATATTTTTGTAACTTTTTTGGAAGTTTTTGTCACTATTCCTGTAGTTTTTGAAGATTTTCCCGACATTTTTGTCCCTTTTCTTATCTTTTTGTCACTTTTATTCTGCTTTTTTGACTTTTTTTCCTACGTTTTTCAACGTTCTTTTAGAAGTTTTTCTTTTACATGCTGTAAAATTGAATAAAAACCACCCAAATTCAATAAAAAGTAGTGAACTGATCATGTATTTAACTTGTGAAGAGCGTCCTACAGAACCATCCACGTTATTTGTGTTTTAAAAGTTGGTTGAAAGAAACCCAAATTTCACATCTTTATTTCTATCGATGATTGGGCCGACTGCTCCTCTGGCTTTGAATCCACCGTGAAGTTATGTTTAAGTTCGGTTTATTTCTTAAGGGATAGTCTTAAATGTCCTGCTCTTCGTGCATTGTGACGTTATAGATCAGATGTCGCAGATCGAGGTGAATTACTACTAAAGAAAGATAGTTTTCAGAGTTTTTTTTGGCACATCAGGGATGGAAATCAATATAGAATCGGTCTTTATTGGCACTGTCACAGGTACGACATTTAAAGTGCTCTCCAGTCAGTGCATCATTCAGTGAGTCTATAAAATATAATGGAAGTGCTGGTGTTACTTAAAAAAGAATTCATATAGCAGCATTAGCAGCATACATAAGCACACCCTGTCATTGCATAAAAAGCAGTATTAACACCCTTCTACAGACGTGCACACTTTCTGTCATTGCATTGATCTATTTCACATCAGCTTCCATATTGCACATTTATTTTTTGCAGCATTGAGGGTGGTTCTTGCAGTAGGATTAAAAACGGTGTTTGAGTCTATTTGTCCTTGCGTTAATTGATCTGTACCCTCTGCCTGAAGGCAACAG
>CM042326.1:35698705-35701205 GCA_023566125.1 Zingel zingel
TCCATCTAGCCTAGCTTAGCACAGATCCTGGAGGTAACCGGCTCCATCTAGCTTAGCCTAGCACAGATCCTGGAGGTAACCGGCTCCAACTAGCCTAGCCTAGCACAGATCCTGGAGGTAACTGGTTCCATCTAGCCTAGCTTAGCACAGATCCTGGAGGTAACCGGCTCCATCTGGCCTAGCTTAGCACAGATCCTGGAGGTAACCGGCTCCATCTAGCCTAGCTTAGCACAGATCCTGGAGGTAACTGGTTCCAACTAGCCTAGCTTAGCACAGATCCTGGAGGTAACCGGCTCCATCTGGCCTAGCTTAGCACAGATCCTGGAGGTAACCGGCTCCATCTAGCCTAGCTTAGCACAGATCCTGGAGGTAACCGGCTCCATCTGGCCTAGCTTAGCACAGATCCTGGAGGTAACCGGCTCCATCGAGCCTAGCTTAGCACAGATCCTGGAGGTAACTGGTTCCATCTAGCTTAGCTTAGCACAGATCCTGGAGGTAACCGGCTCCATCTAGCCTAGCTTAGCACAGATCCTGGAGGTAACTGGTTCCAACTAGCCTAGCTTAGCACAGATCCTGGAGGTAACCGGCTCCATCTAGCCTAGCTTAGCACAGATCCTGGAGGTAACTGGTTCCAACTAGCCTAGCTTAGCACAGATCCTGGAGGTAACCGGCTCCATCTAGCCTAGCTTAGCACAGATCCTGGAGGTAACCGGCTCCATCTAGCCTAGCTTAGCACAGATCCTGGAGGTAACTGGCTCCATCTAGCCTAGCTTAGCACAGATCCTGGAGGTAACTGGTTCCATCTAGCCTAGCTTAGCACAGATCCTGGAGGTAACCGGCTCCAACTAGCCTACTGCTCCCAATAAGTGACCAAATAACTCCAACATGTTCGTGTTTCCATGTTGTGATTTGTAGAGTCACAGCGTGTAGAAATAACAAGGTAACATGAGACACAGCTATCTTCTAACCGTAAACAAACCGGGAACTATATTCTCAGGCGGAAGAATATAGTACTTGGGCGGAGTGATTAGCTTTGCAGCAAGCCTGTCTGAGAATATAGTTCCCGGTTTGTTCACGGTTAGAAGATAGCTGTGTGTCATGTGACCTTGTTATTTCTACACGCTGTGACTCTACAAATCACAACATGGAAACAGGAACATGTTGGAGTTATTTGGTCACTTATTGGGAGCAGTAGGCTAGATGGAACCAGTTACCTCCAGGATCTGTGCTAAGCTAGGCTAGATGGAGCCGGTTACCTCCAGGATCTGTGCTAAGCTAGGCTAGATGGAGCCAGTTACCTCCAGGATCTGTGCTAAGCTAAGCTAGATGGAGCCAGTTACCTCCAGGATCTGTGCTAAGCTAAGCTAGATGGAGCCAGTTACCTCCAGGATCTGTGCTAAGCTAAGCTAGATGGAGCCAGTTACCTCCAGGATCTGTGCTAAGCTAAGCTAGATGGAGCCGGTTACCTCCAGGATCTGTGCTAAGCTAGATGGAGCCAGTTACCTCCAGGATCTGTGCTAAGCTAGATGGAGCCAGTTACCTCCAGGATCTGTGCTAATCTAAGCTACCGGTGGAGCCGTCAGACAGCCTTACAGCACCACGGAATAAAGAATTCCAACGTTTTCTTCGTCTTTTTCGACTCTTTTGCCATTTATTTTTTGGACGTTTCTGTCAATATTTTTCTGCGCTTATTTTGACGTTTTTTTTTTTTTTTAAAGTTCTATTATCCATGTTTCTTTACATGCTATAAAGTTGAATCAAACACCCAAATTCAATGAAGGTAGTGAACTGATCAGTTATTTAACTTGTGAAGAGCGTTGTGTGGAACCGTCCACGTTATTTTGTGTTGAAAGAACCCAAATTTCTGATGTAGAAACTTTTTGAAAATGGGTCAGATTAGACCCGAGGAGAACAGGAGAGTTAAGGTGGAATGTTATCTTGTGTCTCAATCAAATCAACACACCTTAAATGTCAACGTGACAACTTTGTTTTTATCATATTATATTCCGTGATTATCGGTTCTTCAAGCTCTTAAAATAATATGAATTTTAACCGGATTACGTCACCTAAGAGTGTTCGATTTCCTCACTTGGAGAAGTAGCAGAGCGGCGTTGGGAGGCGATCCGGCAGCACCACACGCCTCGCCGTCAGAACTCCTTTTGTCAAATTTTGTGTTGTTGAAACAGAAGTGTGTGTGTGTGTGTGTGTGTGTGTGTGTGTGTGTGTGTGTGTGTGTGTGTGTGTGTGTCTCAGTGTGTGTGCAGCAGCTGTGGAGCGTCCTCAGACCCGCTGCCCTTCATTCAGATGGTCCACTACATCTCCACCACCTCGCTGTGGTAAGTGTATGTGTGTGTGTGTGTGTGTGTGTCTGCATGTGTGTGTCTGTGTGTGTGTGTGTGTCTGCATGTGTGTGTGTGTGTGTCTGTGTGTCTGCATGTGTGTGTGTCTGCATGTGTGTGTGTGTGTGTGTCTGCATGTGTGTGTGTGTGTGTGTGTGTGT
>CM042326.1:35706205-35731205 GCA_023566125.1 Zingel zingel
TCAGTCTCTCTCTCCGCCGTGCCATGTTGTAAACTGAGATGGATTCTGATTGGCTGTCAGTGTCTCTCTCCGCCGTGCCATGTTGTAAACTGAGATTGATTCTGATTGGCTGTCAGTCTCTCTCTCCGCCGTGCCATGTTGTAAACTCAGATCGATTCTGATTGGCTGTCAGTCTCTCTCTCCGCCGTGCCATGTTGTAAACTCAGATGGATTCTGATTGGCTGTCATTCTCTCTCTCCGCCGTGCCATGTTGTAAACTCAGATGGATTCTGATTGGCTGTCATTCTCTCTCTCCGCCGTGCCATGTTGTAAACTCAGATTGATTCTGATTGGCTGTCATTCTCTCTCCACCGTGCCATGTTGTAAACTGAGATGGATTCTGATTGGCTGTCAGTCTCTCTCCACCGTGCCATGTTGTAAACTGAGATGGATTCTGATTGGCTGTCATTCTCTCTCTCCGCCGTGCCATGTTGTAAACTCAGATGGATTCTGATTGGCTGTCATTCTCTCTCTCCGCCGTGCCATGTTGTAAACTCAGATTGATTCTGATTGGCTGTCATTCTCTCTCCACCGTGCCATGTTGTAAACTCAGATCGATTCTGATTGGCTGTCAGTCTCTCTCTCCGCCGTGCCATGTTGTAAACTCAGATGGATTCTGATTGGCTGTCATTCTCTCTCTCCGCCGTGCCATGTTGTAAACTGAGATTGATTCTGATTGGCTGTCAGTCTCTCTCTCCGCCGTGCCATGTTGTAAACTCAGATTGATTCTGATTGGCTGTCATTCTCTCTCTCCGCCGTGCCATGTTGTAAACTCAGATGGATTCTGATTGGCTGTCATTCTCTCTCTCCGCCGTGCCATGTTGTAAACTCAGATTGATTCTGATTGGCTGTCATTCTCTCTCCACCGTGCCATGTTGTAAACTCAGATCGATTCTGATTGGCTGTCAGTCTCTCTCTCCGCCGTGCCATGTTGTAAACTCAGATGGATTCTGATTGGCTGTCATTCTCTCTCTCCGCCGTGCCATGTTGTAAACTGAGATGGATTCTGATTGGCTGTCAGTCTCTCTCTCCGCCGTGCCATGTTGTAAACTCAGATTGATTCTGATTGGCTGTCATTCTCTCTCTCCGCCGTGCCATGTTGTAAACTCAGATTGATTCTGATTGGCTGTCATTCTCTCTCTCTGCCGTGCCATGTTGTAAACTCAGATTGATTCTGATTGGCTGTCATTCTCTCTCCACCGTGCCATGTTGTAAACTGAGATGGATTCTGATTGGCTGTCAGTCTCTCTCCACCGTGCCATGTTGTAAACTCAGATCGATTCTGATTGGCTGTCAGTCTCTCTCTCCGCCGTGCCATGTTGTAAACTCAGATGGATTCTGATTGGCTGTCATTCTCTCTCTCCGCCGTGCCATGTTGTAAACTGAGATGGATTCTGATTGGCTGTCAGTCTCTCTCTCCGCCGTGCCATGTTGTAAACTCAGATTGATTCTGATTGGCTGTCATTCTCTCTCTCCGCCGTGCCATGTTGTAAACTCAGATTGATTCTGATTGGCTGTCATTCTCTCTCTCTGCCGTGCCATGTTGTAAACTCAGATTGATTCTGATTGGCTGTCATTCTCTCTCCACCGTGCCATGTTGTAAACTGAGATGGATTCTGATTGGCTGTCAGTCTCTCTCCACCGTGCCATGTTGTAAACTGAGATGGATTCTGATTGGCTGTCATTCTCTCTCCGCCGTGCCATGTTGTAAACTCAGATGGATTCTGATTGGCTGTCATTCTCTCTCTCCTCCGTGCCATGTTGTAAACTCAGATGGATTCTGATTGGCTGTCATTCTCTCTCTCCGCCGTGCCATGTTGTAAACTCAGATGGATTCTGATTGGCTGTCAGTGTCTCTCTCTGATACTGATACAGTCTTCGTTATAGTTCAGGTGTGGACTCCGCCATGTACTTGTGTCGCTTTTTTTGTTGCTTTTGTCGTTTTTTTTACTACATTTTTTTTTGGTAGTTTGGTTTAAATGTTTCTTTTGTCTCTATTCTCAACTTTTGTGCGATTTTCTTTTTATTTTCTGTGTTTTTTGTGCGTCTTTTCCCACATTTCTGTTGCGTTTTCTTTTCTTTGCGTCCCTCTCTGTTCTGTTATTGCTCTGCTAACACACTCCCTCTCTGGCTCTCTGCTGGTTGTGAAAACAAGGATATCCCTCTATTGTTCACCAGTCCAGCTGGACAGAACAGAGGGTGTGGTCACACACACACACACACACACACACACACACACACACACACAGATACACACACACACACACACACACACACACACACACACACACACACACACAGATACACACACACACACACACACAGATACACACACACACACACACACACACACACACACACACACAGATACGCACGCACGCACACACACACACACAGATACGCACGCACGCACACACACACACACAGATACGCACGCACGCACACACACACACACAGATACGCACGCACGCACGCACGCACACACACACACACACACACACACACACAGATACGCGCACACACAGACACACACACACACAGATACGCACGCACGCACACACACACACACACAGACAGATACGCACACACAAACACACACACACAGACAGATACGCACACACACAGACAGATACGCACACACAAACACACACACACAGACAGATACGCACACACAGACAGATACGCACGCACGCACACACACACACAGACAGATACGCACACACACACACACACGCACACAGAGACACACACTGGAACACACACACAGAGAGACACATGCATACACACACAGACGCACACACACACATTGGAACGCACACACACACATTGGAACACACACACACACACACATACACACAGACGTGCACACACACACACATTGGAACACACACACACACACACACATACACACAGACGCGCACACACACACACACATTGGAACACACACACACACACACACACAGCCGGCACTTTTGCCCACACATCTCTTTCTTTCGTTCTCTTGCACAAACACACATTTTCACTCGCTGAGCGGTTGGCGGTTGACAGGTTTTGGGTTGCGGCACGTCCGCTCAGGTCTGAGCAGATCAGGAGCTGAATGTGGACTTAATTTTTAAGTTTTTTGGGGGGGAAATGGAGGAAAGGTTGAAATAACAAGCGGGAGGATTTGTGTCGCTCAGACGAAGAACAGGAAGAGGACGTTACCTTCTGATTGTGTTTTCGAGGTAAACGTCTTTACGTGCCGTTTCTAAACGTGACATCAGTAGGGCTGGGTGTAGTTTCCATTAGGGCTGCACAATATGTCAGGAAAAGATGCGATAACGTTGTTGAATATCTTGATAAGGATATTACTTATTAGAAATAAGATATTAAAGGGAGTTCTGCTGCTTTCTCACGTAGTATGAGCTGAAAACTAAAAGGATTTGTTCCGTAATGTGTAACGTTCTAGCCTGACATTGTCATAATAATAATAATAATAATAACTTGGACTTATATAGCGCCTTTCATGGTACCCAAGGTCGCTTAACAAATAGGGGGTTAGCGGTCAAAGGACTTGGTGAAAAGAAATGTTTTGAGGGGCTTTTTGAACATGGGCAGGGATGGGGCAGAGCGGACGTGTATTGGTAGACTGTTCCAGAGTGTGGGAGCATTGGCAGAGAAACCCCTGTCCCCAAAAGTCCGCAAACTGGTGCGGGGGGTGTCCAGCAGGTCCTTGTCAGGACCGCAGGGAACGTGACTGAGTGTAGGGGTGGAGGAGATCTGTGAGGTATTGTGGTGAGAGTCCATGGAGAGTAGAGATGCACCGATTACATCTTTCTAGGCCGATTCCGATTTCCTTTGAGTTAGGCCAGCTGATACCGATTTTAGCCGATTCGATTTCATTTTTTCTAACCACTTTACAGCACACACACATATTTATTATCTTTTCTTTAATAGAACATGTTAGAACAGATAATGGATCACTATGAAGTAGAACTATATGAATGACTCCTGGTGTGGGACATTCACACACATCTAAAGGTCAATGTTAGAACCATTTCCTTCTCTTCACGTCCAATATCAACTAAAGAAATGTGATTTGGGTTGTTGGTGTGGTCCCTCCACGCCCTACTCTTTCCTTGCAGCTGTTGCATATTGCAAACTTGTTATCTTCTGCACACACGCTGAAGAACCCCCAAACAGCTGACATGTTGCAGGTTAATTCACCAGGTTCCTACATGTGGGAGAATAGCGCCGACACGCCTTCACACGGCGGAGAAGTTGAGAGAAAGGAAGAAGAGAGCGTGCTGTGGCGTCCGTGTGTGCGTGCGTCCTTGAGAACTGTAACTGGTTGAACTTATGTTGGCAGTTAATTGGAGCGTTGACCGGCATGAAATCAGCATATGTCAGACTGACCTGCCGGTCGCCGGTCATGGCCGAGCACGTGGAAACCGGCCAATCCCGGTCACCGGCCGCTCTATCGGTGCATCTCTAATGGAGAGATTTGTAGGTGAGCAGGAGGATCTTGTAGGTGATGCGTGACTTGACTGGCAACCTGTGGAGCTGTTGGAGGATGGGAGTGATATGCTGCCAGGGCTTACGCCGCCTTCTGCTCCGATACGGCTTCGAAACGACCGGAAGTTATTCATTTCCTCTGGAGATTCGCAGACTGCATGCGAATGGGTCCGAACGAGTGCGGTGCGAAAAAAATCGTGTCAGTTGGTCATCCGGATGCGTTCAAAAAATGTAACTCTTGCGAAAGGCTACGGACGGTTTCTATCCCACAATTCCAGCGGAAGTAAGCGTTGCTGTGGTACTGATAAACAAACCTGCTAATGCTAATTGGTTAGCTAGCAACAGCCATCGGACTATTGACATTATACCGCTATATCACATTTAACTATTGACATTATACCCCTATATCACATTTAACTATTGACATTATACCCTATATCACATCTAACTATTGACATTATACCCCTATATCACATCTAACTATTGACATTATACCCCTATATCACATTTAACTATTGGCATTATACCCCTATATCACATTGAACTATTGACATTATACCCCTATATCACATTTAACTATTGACATTATACCCCTATATCACATTTAACTATTGACATTATACCCTATATCACTTTTAACTATTGACATTATACCCTATATCACTTTTAACTATTGACGTTATACCCTATATCACATTTAACTATTGACGTTATACCCTATATCACATTTAACTATTGACGTTATACCCTATATCACATTTAACTGTTCACGTTATACCCTATATCACATTTATCTATTGACATTATACCCCTATATCACATTTAACTATTGACATTATACCCTATATCACATTTAACTATTGACATTATACCCTATATCACATTTAACTATTTACATTATACCCTATATCGCATTTAACTATTGACATTATACCCTATATCGCATTTAACTATTGACATTATACCCTATATCGCATTTAACTATTGACATTATACCCCTATATCGCATTTATCTATTGACGTTATACCCTATATCACATTTAACTATTGACGTTATACCCCTATATCACATTTAACTATTGACGTTATACCCTATATCACATTTAACTATTGACGTTATACCCTATATCACATTTAACTATTGACATTATACCCTATATCACATTTAACTATTGACATTATACCACTATATCACATTTAACTATTGACATTATACCCTATATCACATTTAACTATTGACATTATACCCTATATCACATTTAACTACTGACATTATACCCTATATCACATTTAACTACTGACATTATACCCTATATCACATTTAACTATTGACATTATACCACTATATCCATTTAACTATTGACGTTATACCCCTATATCACATTTAACTATTGACGTTATACCCCTATATCACTTTTAACTATTGACGTTATACCCCTATATCACTTTTAACTATTGACATTATACCCCTATATCACTTTTAACTATTGACATTATACCACTATATCCATTTAACTATTGACATTATACCCTATATCACATTTAACTACTGACATTATACCCTATATCACATTTAACTATTGACATTATACCCTATATCACATTTAACTATTGACGTTATACCCCTATATCACTTTTAACTATTGACGTTATACCCTATATCACATTTAACTATTGACGTTATACCCCTATATCACTTTTAACTATTGACGTTATACCCCTATATCACTTTTAACTATTGACATTATACCCCTATATCACTTTTAACTATTGACATTATACCCCTATATCACTTTTAACTATTGACGTTATACCCCTATATCACATTTAACTATTGACGTTATACCCTATATCACATTTAACTGTTCACGTTATACCCTATATCACATTTATCTATTGACATTATACCCCTATATCACATTTAACTATTGACATTATACCCTATATCACATTTAACTATTGACATTATACCCTATATCACATTTAACTATTTACATTATACCCTATATCGCATTTAACTATTGACATTATACCCTATATCGCATTTAACTATTGACATTATACCCTATATCGCATTTAACTATTGACATTATACCCCTATATCGCATTTATCTATTGACGTTATACCCTATATCACATTTAACTATTGACGTTATACCCCTATATCACATTTAACTATTGACGTTATACCCTATATCACATTTAACTATTGACATTATACCCTATATCACATTTAACTATTGACATTATACCCTATATCACATTTAACTATTGACATTATACCACTATATCACATTTAACTATTGACATTATACCCTATATCACATTTAACTATTGACATTATACCCTATATCACATTTAACTACTGACATTATACCCTATATCACATTTAACTACTGACATTATACCCTATATCACATTTAACTATTGACATTATACCACTATATCCATTTAACTATTGACGTTATACCCCTATATCACATTTAACTATTGACGTTATACCCCTATATCACTTTTAACTATTGACGTTATACCCCTATATCACTTTTAACTATTGACATTATACCCCTATATCACTTTTAACTATTGACATTATACCACTATATCCATTTAACTATTGACATTATACCCTATATCACATTTAACTACTGACATTATACCCTATATCACATTTAACTATTGACATTATACCCTATATCACATTTAACTATTGACGTTATACCCCTATATCACTTTTAACTATTGACGTTATACCCTATATCACATTTAACTATTGACGTTATACCCCTATATCACTTTTAACTATTGACGTTATACCCCTATATCACTTTTAACTATTGACATTATACCCCTATATCACTTTTAACTATTGACATTATACCCCTATATCACTTTTAACTATTGACGTTATACCCCTATATCACATTTAACTATTGACATTATACCCCTATATCACATTTAACTATTGATGTTATACCCTATATCACATTTAACTATTGACATTATACCCTATATCACATTTAACTATTGACATTATACCCTATATCACATTTAACTATTGACATTATACCCTATATCACATTTAACTACTGACATTATACCCTATATCACATTTAACTACTGACATTATACCCTATATCACATTTAACTATTGACATTATACCACTATATCCATTTAACTATTGACGTTATACCCCTATATCACATTTAACTATTGACGTTATACCCCTATATCACTTTTAACTATTGACGTTATACCCCTATATCACTTTTAACTATTGACATTATACCCCTATATCACTTTTAACTATTGACATTATACCACTATATCCATTTAACTATTGACATTATACCCTATATCACATTTAACTACTGACATTATACCCTATATCACATTTAACTATTGACATTATACCCTATATCACATTTAACTATTGACGTTATACCCCTATATCACTTTTAACTATTGACGTTATACCCTATATCACATTTAACTATTGACGTTATACCCCTATATCACTTTTAACTATTGACGTTATACCCCTATATCACTTTTAACTATTGACGTTATACCCCTATATCACTTAACTATTGACATTATACCCCTATATCACTTTTAACTATTGACGTTATACCCCTATATCACATTTAACTATTGACATTATACCCCTATATCACATTTAACTATTGATGTTATACCCTATATCACATTTAACTATTGACATTATACCCTATATCACATTTAACTATTGACATTATACCCTATATCACATTTAACCGACCTGACATGTCAACGTCCTGGGCAACTTTTCTCCACGCAGCAGCCTTTCTGTTTATATCTCTATAACCGTCATCAGAGAGGTCATAGAGAATCGTACATTCAGACACTTATCAGTCCTTCTAGTCTCTCAGCCATTTTTGTTCTACCTGCTTCCGACGCTTTTCAATGGGGGACAATGTCCATTAGGGGCGTATTGCATATTACGGAGCTGATTTAAAGTGCCAGTGGAAAGGCGGCGTTAGTGTGGGTTAGAGCTCTGGCAGCATAGTCCTGGACATACTGGGGTCTGCTAAGGGCTTTGGACAGGGTGGGCAGTCCAGACAGGACACCATTGCAGTAGTCCAGACGGGAGGTGATGAAGGCATGGATGAGCGTCTCAGTTACTGAATGTGTGAGTGAAGGCCGGAGTCTTGAGATGTTTCTGAGGTGGTAGAAGGCGGACTTGGTGATGTTTTTGATGTGGGACCGGAAGGAGCGAGTGGAGTCCAGGGTGTTGCCCAGGTTGCGCACCTCAGGAGATGGGGAAATGGAGCAGCCATCCACAACGTTCTCGTTTCTAATTTTTGTGAGCAGTGGTGCAGGGGCCACCACCATGAGTCCTATTACTGTTGCGTTTGAGTAGGTTTGTGGTCATCCATGATTTGAGTTCCTGCAGGCAGTTGAAAGTTGTGTGGGTGGGAGCTTGGGGGTAGGGTTTTTGCTGATATAAAGTTGAGTGTCATCGGTGTAGCAGTGGAAGTTGAGTCCATGTTTACGGATAATATGACCTAGGGGTAGCATGTAGATGGTGAACAACTGAGGACCAAGCACCGAGCCCTGGGGCACGCCATGGTTGGCAGGTGCTGGATTAGAGTTGGAGCCATGATACTGATCATACTCAGTATCTGAGTATGATACCGCTCCATTTGGCTGTGATTATGGGGCATGTCTCAACCGAGCCAGGAAAGAAAATGACTCTTCACTCAATTGGATCGACCTACAACCAATCAGAGCAACAGATAGACCTACAACCAATCAGAGCAACGGAGACGGACGTCACAGAAGCTGCAAGTCAAAGGCAGCCTTCGACAGAGCAAAGGTGGCAGTTTCCGTGTCGTGCGAACGGGCGTGGCAGTGTGTATACATACGTGATCGCGGTTCTCCGTTCCTCTTTTAAAATGAATGCGTTGTCGATATCTTCTATAACAGACGCGATGGCAGCCATCTTTGTTGTAAACAAATTCAACCAACGCTCTTTGGTGACGTGGTTGATTACGTTACTGTTGATCATCTGTCCATCATCGTATAAAGTAGGGGTGTGCAAAAAATATTCGTAATTGAATCGCGATTCAAGCTCTACCGATTTTGAAAATCTATTCATAGAATTCCAAAAATGTATTCATATTTAAAATATAATATGTAATTACAATATTTTGATTGTATGTCAACTGTCATCACATGGGAAAAGTAACTACATTTACAAACTGTGAATCGTTTTTTTTTTCTAATCGAGAATCGTTGTTGAATCGATTTTGAATCACGAGCCTAAAAATCGATATTGAATAGTGATATTTTCTGAAGCGTGCACCCCTAGTATAAAGCCCGCCCTGATAATTTGATTGGTCCGAACAGCTCTGGTTGGAGGCATAGTTGCTCCACAACGGATCAAGTCCAGACCCAACTTCCCGACCTCAAATGTTGTGGGCGGGGCTAAGTTCGGCTGGCATCCAGGCTTAAATAATGTTCCTTTTGTTTTATAAAATTGCTGGCCATGGTATCAGTACAGCTATCGAAAAATTGGGAATGGTACGAGGGGTTTGAATCTTAATTGGTGTCACGAGTCGGTTATCCTGTCAACAGTTCGAGTCGATTTGCTATCACCATGCGTCACATCCTCAGTATTATTACATATTACTGCACATTAGTTTTTATCAACAAATTCAAGCAGTCACATAGGCGCCGATGGGTGTCAGGGAACTTATGATGCATACTTTCCCTCTTGTTATTATTAAACTGCTTGCATAGAATAATATTATACTGAATACTCTAAACAAGATAACATGGGAGCCACTGTCTTGTCCTTGTCTGGAGCACGGTGTGATGCTGAGGAAGGAACAGGCGCTCCCTGACTAGATAAGGGAGACTCTGACAAGATAACATCATGATTGTATTTCACATATAAATAAGCTACTGTAGAGAGCTTTTCATTAGGTCATTGTCTGTACTATTCTGTAGTGCGGAGACTGCCTCCTTGTTATGTTTCCAAGTAAAATTAACTTTGACTATTTCAGTGGTCCTGTCTATCATTTGATAATGTCATTATTCTAACAGTGGGTGCTCACGGGTGCACGCCTTTTAAAAACAAAAAAAGTAGTCAAACATTTTTTGCATTTCAGAACTTTAGGAAATAGACAGCGGCCGACACAAACACACACGCCTATTAACTGGATAATAAAGCCGTAAAGTAGGCTCCCAGGACAGCGCCACTTCTCACAAATACAGACAGGATTGGAGATGAGAAGGTTAACTGACAGATTTGCCCGAAATTAAGAATCCATGCCATCGACATAACCAATCACACTACGACAAACTTAGCACCAACTGCAATGTTTAATTTTAAATGAATGTAGCCTACTGGCAATCTGACACATCTGGGTGCTTGGTATTTTCACGGTATCGGCGCCTATGAGCAGTCAGAGGTGTATGTGTGTGTGTATATATCTCTCTCTCTATATATATATATATATATATATATATATATATATATATATATATATATATATATAGATAGATAGATAGATAGATAGATATAGATATATATATATATATATATATAGATAGAGAGAGAGATATAGATAGATAGATAGATAGATAGATCTAGATATATATATATATATATATGATACATATATATATATATATATGATACATATATATATACATACATACGCACGCACACACACACACACACTAGGCAATAATTGATTATGGTCTGTCATCGCATCGCGATGCGATTCATTTCAACGCCCCTAAACGGTACCCAGCCCTACGGGCGCCTGTGCAGCTCACCTGGTAGAGCGGGCGCTCATGTACGGAGGCTCAGTCCTCGACGCAGCTGCCACAGGTTCGACTCCGACCTGCAGCCCTTTTCTGCATGTCATTCCCCCTCTCTTTCCCCGTTCATGTCTAAGCTGTCCTATCAAATAAAGGCCTAAAAATGCTAGAGATGGCCTGATACCATTTTTTGCTTCCTGATACCGATTCTGATACCTGAACTTGCGTATCGGCCGATACCGAGTACCGATCCGGTACCAGTGTGTCAGATATTTTATTATGTTTAAACAACAGTATATTACTATCCCTGTATGGATGATATGATGTATAACAGCTGTATACCACTATCCCTGTATGGATGATATGATGTATAACAGCTGTATACTACTATCCCTGTATGGATGATATGATGTATAACAGCTGTATACTACTATCCCTGTATGATGATATGATGTATAACAGCTGTATACTACTATCCCTGTATGGATGATATGATGTATAACAGCTGTATACTACTATCCCTGTATGATGTGATATGATGTATAACAGCTGTATACTACTATCCCTGTATGGATGATATGATGTATAACAGCTGTATACTACTATCCCTGTATGATGTGATGTATAACAGCTGTATACTACTATCCCTGTATGATGATATGATGTATAACAGCTGTATACTACTATCCCTGTATGATGATATGATGTATAACAGCTGTATACTACTATCCCTGTATGGATGATATGATGTATAACAGCTGTATACTACTATCCCTGTATGGATGATATGATGTATAACAGCTGTATACTACTATCCCTGTATGATGTGATATGATGTATAACAGCTGTATACTACTATCCCTGTATGGATGATATGATGTATAACAGCTGTATACTACTATCCCTGTATGGATGATATGATTTATATCTTTGTTGTCGGTCTGGCTCAGGTTCAACTCTTTGTAAATCATGAACAATGAACGCCCAGAACTTTCTTTTATTCTGCAGTTTGACAGTCATTACGTGGTATCGGATCGGTGCATTAACTCCAGTACTTCCCGATACTGATACCAGCGTTTTAAGTAGTATCGGAGCCGAGGAATATCTCTAAAAAATACCCAGCCCTACGTTCCACTAACAGCTTTCTGTCTCTCCTCTGCAGATCGGTCCCAAGTGGAAGGACGTTGTTTCTCGCTGCATCAAGGGCCACTACCAGCCGCTGCTGCTGCTCTACGCCGACCCGCGAGGGACGCCCGTGTCGGCCCAGGACGCGCCCTCGCGCTTCCCCCTCCACAGCCTCAACAAGGCCTGCTACGACAGCGAGGACTCGGGTAACTACAACACAGCTAGGAGTCGTAGTAGTAGCACAACAGCAAACGTTCAGGTAACTAAACCCGAAACGGTAGTACTTGTTGTTGTCGTAGTAGTAGTACTGTGACAGACGACACTGAGGGACTTGAAAGACAGCTAACCGTTGAGTAGTAGTAGTAGTAGTAGTAGTAGTAGTAGTAGTAGTACAACAGAAAACGTTCAGGTAACTAAACCGTCAATTCAATTTCATTTATAGTGTCAAATGACAACAGGAGTTCTCTCAGGACACTTTACAGATAGAGGAGGTCTAGACCACACTCTATAAGAGCGGGCATTTGGTGTGACAGTGGTGAGAAAAACGTCCTTTTTACAGACAGAAACTGGCTGTTGGTGGGCGGCCATCTGCCCGTTAGGACACAGACACTGACACAAATATACAGAGATACAGATATACAGAGACACGGACACATACAGATATACAGAAATTCAGAAATACAGAGGTACAGATATACAGAGACACTGACACATACAGAGATACAGAAATTCAGAAATACAGATATACAGAGATACAGAGACACTGACACATACAGATATACAGAGATACAGAGACACTGACACATACAGAGATACAGAGATACAGAGACACTGACACATACAGATATACAGAGATACAGATATACAGAGATACAGAGACACTGACACATACAGAGATACAGAGATACAGATATACAGAGATACAGAGACACTGACACATACAGATATACAGAGATACAGATATACAGAGATACAGAGACACTGACACATACAGAGATACAGAGACACTGACACATACAGAGATACAGAGACACTGACACATAGACACATACAGATATACAGAGATACAGATATACAGAGATACAGAGACACTGACACATACAGAGATACAGAGACACTGACACATACAGAGATACAGAGACACTGACACAAATTGGAAACTGCAAGGACATCTGTTGTTTGTAGTATTTACATTAAACTAAACGTATATAACTTGAACCTTGGGTTCCGCTTGAAAGACTGATCGGGGGGGGGCAGTTCCTAATTTCACATATTGACACTCCTCCGGAGCGGACGGCTTTCACTGCTGGTGTTTATACAGGGGTGATAGAATGCAAACTGGAGCTTACCTCGTCATAGTTGACTTAGGACAGTTCGGTGGGTAAAATGGGACATACAGAGAACCTCAAAGTCCCATTGACACCTCTTTCCTCTGCACATCTCACATTTAGAAACTGCTGCTGAAAACGGGCGAATAGTTGACGTCAACTCGGTGGCTGTACCTTATTTGGCTCTGGTCTGTACCTTTGTCACGCCCCAACATTTACATACAGACCACTAATCTGAGACCAGCTGGTCTTCTGAATGTAGCTCGCGCCGATCTCAGTCACTAGTTTAGCTGCGAGCTGTGCATTTCCACGGGAATTACAAAGCAAGAAAGTTTGGAAGTTTTTCAAGTATATTGAAAATGAACCACTGTCGTAAATGCAGTGTTCCAGGCTGTACAGGGTGCGCGGGCTGCTGGCCGTGGTGCTCCAGGTAAGCGGTAGTTGGTGGTCTAGTTACCCCAGAAAAGGTGACTTTGTGCTGGGTATGGAGCGCCGCGGGCTGCTGGCCGTGGTGCTCCAGGTAAGCGGTAGTTGGTGGTCTAGTTACCCCAGAAAAGGTGACTTTGTGCTGGGTATGGAGCAGCGCGGGCTGCTGGCCGTGGCTGCAGCTATACTCGTTGTTAACCAACCAATCAGCGCGCAGCTCATCTAAATATTCATGAGCATACTATAAAAGGGAGAGAACCTCTGGTTTCTTTCTAGGACTATTTCACAGGGTTGCATTAGTGAGCATAGAACAGCACCCGGGCCATTTTCAGCCCAACCATACCGTTGAAACACCCTATTCAGAGACCTTAAGGAACAGTGTGAATACCCTATATAATCATTCTATCACCCCTTTAACCCTTGTGTTACCCTCCCGGCTCAGAATTAACACTTTTTTGTAGACACTTCTTTTTAGACACACGTCTTTTTCCATGTTTTGCTTACTTTTAAACGTTAGTGGCACTTTTTCCCCCCATTACCACCAGTATATTCACCACTAGAACAACGTATTTACACTAGCTTTACACTTATTTGGAATTTCTGTCAATACACCTCATTTATATGAAATTATCTAATTTTTGTGTTAGAAAAAAGCAGACATTATGAATGATTTTGAATAATAGTTAAGATTAGAGGAATGAAGGTAATGGATAATCACAGATATGTCAAAGTTTAGTCAGAATAATGCTATAAAATTGAATAAAACAACCAGAATTCAATAAAAGTAGAGATCAGATCCTTAATTTCACGTGTGAAGGATGTGTTATGAAACCATCCATGTTATTTTGGGGCAATTTGGTTGAAAGAAACCCAAATTTCTGATTATAGAAACTTTTAAAACGGGTCAAATTGGCCCCGGGGACAACAGGAGGGTTAAGACGGTCTTTTGGGGCTAGGTCACAATCCATGTTGACAGCAGAGATATTAATAAAACAATATTTTAAGGAAATGGGCTGTCCAAAAAGTTCCTCAGAACACCGAAGAGACGAGACGTAATACGTCTCCATAACAGCAGGCGGCGCTGATCTGTATTGTCGCCCAAAAATGAAACCCGGCAGCTGATTGGACGAACGCGTCACGTGGATCTGGGTCACGGCGGTTCGTTTAGAATCCGATCTCATATTGTCCTGAAATAGTTCACCGTAACGTGTTCCTGAGAACATTTTGAGAGAGGAATAGGCCGTGCAGCTGCTGAATCTGTCTTCATTTCAGATCAACAAAGGTCAGGTTAAAAGATCTTCATCAGATTTTGAGAGACTCTAGTCACGCTCATCCTGCTCCCCGTTTCCTGTTAGCTCTCCACCAATCAGATGGCTCATTTGAGTCCGACTGCCGGCAGTGCCCGCCCCGCCGATTATATATGTCAAATCGGCCCAAATGAAGGCCGACGGCTCCTCGGACGGACGACGGCACGGAGCACACCGACCAGACTCGAGTCACCGACCTCGCCAGACGGTCCGACGGCCCATTATCGGCTCGGTGCGTCAGCGCATTTAAAGTTAGCATCACAACGTCTCATTTATTTTGCCAACTTGGCTAACTACTTTAGAGCCGCTTTGTTCAGGACGCTCACCGCGTCCCTGCGTCTCTCAGCCGCCTGCCCGGCGCTGTCGGGAGCTTGGATTGACGGCTCTGAGGAGACGCGGCACATTTGGGCGCCACCTGTTGTTGCAGAAGTTTGTGTTTGACCCTCCTGGTGTCCTCGGGTCTAATCTGACCCATTTTCAAAAAGTTTCTATATCAGAAATTTGGGTTTCTTTCAACACAAAATAATGTGGATGGCTCCATACGACGCTCTTCACGAGTTAAATAACTGATCAGTTCACTACCTTCACTGAATTTGGGTGTTTGATTCAACTTTATAGCATGTAAAGAAACACTGATGGAAGAACTTTAAAAAAACGTAGGAAATAAATGTCAAACATTTTGAAAAAAGTGACAAAAATTTGGAAAGAATTTGGGAAAAAGTGACAAAAACCTGAAAAAAGTGACAAATTTGGGAAAAAGTGACAAAAACCTGAAAAAAAGTGACAAAAACTTGGAAAAAGTGACAAAAACTTGGAAAGAATTTGGGAAAAAAGTGACAAAAACCTGAAAAAAGTGACAAATTTGGGAAAAAGTGACAAAAACCTGAGAAAAAGTGACAAAAACCTGGAAAAAGTGACAAAAACCTGGAAAAAAGTGACAAAAACCTGAAAAAAGTGACAAAAATTTGGGAAAAAGTGACAAAAACCTGAAAAAAGTGACAAAAACTTGGAAAAAGTGACAAAAATTTGGAAAAAGTGACAAAAACTTGGAAAGAATTTGGAAAAAAGTGACAAAAACCTGGAAAAAGTGACAAAAATTTGGGAAAAAGTGACAAAAACCTGAAAAAAGTGACAAAAACCTGGAAAAAGTGACAAAAATTTGGAAAAAAATGACAAAAACTTGGAAAGAATTTGGGAAAAAGTGACAAAAACCTGGAAAAAAGTGACAGTTTTGGAAAAAGCTTAAAAACCGTCAGAAAAGCTCAGAAATATTAACAGAAACTTCAAAAAAAGTGTTGAAAAAGACGACCAAAATGTACGATTTCTTTTTACATTTTGACCCAGAAAAACAAAAAGTTGCTGCCGGTCGACGGGGAAGACAACCCGAGGGTTAACAGTCTAGACTCCTTGTATCTTATATTCGAGTCAATCCAGTATTTGTGTATATTTGTGTGTTTTGATCAACAAAAGATGGCATGTGACGAGCATTACTATACATGGAATGCATGATGACGACACATAGCGCTGTAATAGGTTGAATTGCTTTATAATTTGATCCATTACTAAGATTATAAACGCATAATACAGTAATAAGTAGGTCAGTGTTCAACTCCTCCAACCACTTAAGCCTGGTTCCCACGGCAGGATAATTAGGCCGATTTTAGCCCCGATTCCCCCCTTCAGACGATCTTAAGGATGCTCCGATGATCGTAGAATAATCTGATCAGATGATCGTAGAATAATCTGATCAGATGATCGTAGAATAATCTGATCAGATGATCGTAGAATAATCTGATCAGATGATCGTAGAATAATCTGATCAGATGATCGTAGAATAATCTGATCAGATGATCGTAGAATAATCTGATCAGATGATCGTAGAATAATCTGATCAGATGATCGTAGAATAATCTGATCAGATGATCGTAGAATAATCTGATCAGATGATCGTAGAATAATCTGATCAGATGATCGTAGAATAATCTGATCAGATGATCGTAGAATAATCTGATCAGATGTTCCTGCCGTGTGTGGTGTGTTAAGACTGCTTTCGTCTGCTGGGAAGGACGTCGGGACCGCTCCCATCTCAAATCGGGGATATCCAACATGTTGGATTGTTTGGGCCGATGTCTCCTCGTGTGTGGCGTCCCCCGGGGACCAACGAGCACGCAGCCTGTGGACTGTGGCGTGTAGCCAATCAGAAAGCCAGGTGACGAGGCGGCGAGGAAAGCCCCGGGAAACAGCGTTGTCTCCACTTCTTTGACCGTCGCCTTTTCTTTTGATAACGTTTCTTTTCGGTTAAAAACAAACTCCAAACGATCGCCACTGCATCCTCTTCGTCCTCCATGATTGGTTACTCTGAAGTCACGTTTGATCTCGAGGGATTTTGCGATATTTCCCGTCTGACCTGGGAACGCTCGGGAGTCAAATCGGTTGGTGTGTGACGTTTTGATTTCGCCGTCACGCTGTACGACCAGAACTGTTAGACCCGGGATCTTTTACCGCCGTGTGGGGGGTCTCTCAGGGTTGGACAATCGTCCCGTGTGAACCAGGCTTTAGCAATGTGAGGACATCACCACTGATGGCCCCGACTTGTTCGCTAACCCCGCCCCTCTTTCACTAACCCCCGCCCCCCCCCCCCCCCCCCCCCCCCGCCCCCCTTTCACTAACCCCCGCCCCTCCCCTGCACCCCCTGCAGGCCGCGAGCAGTCGATCTCCAGCGACACTCGCACCGATTCGTCGACGGAGAGCTACTCGTCCCGACGGCCCTCCCACTCGCACCATGAGTCCCTGGCCAGCCACTACTCCTCCGACTCCCAGGGAACCATCATCTGCAGCGAGCGCGCTGACGGACCGCTGCACGCCTCGCTCGCCAGCCTGGATACCGTAGGTAGGTAGCTGGAGCCCCAGCTGGAGCACAGGACGCTGGGAAGGAAGCCATTCCTACCAATAAGCTGGCGGTTGGAACGTTCAGTAGATCTGATTTAGAGATGGACATGTCCTGACAATTAGTAGAATAAAAATCACACACACACACACACACACACACACACACACACACACACACACACACACAGAATCACACACACACACACACACACACACACACACACACAGAATCACACACACACACACACACAGAATCACACACAGAATCACACACACACACACACAGAATCACACACAGAATCACTCACACACACACACACACAGAATCACACACAGAATCACACACACACACACACACACACACACACAGAATCACACACACACACACACACACGCAAACACAGAATCACACACACACACACACACACACACGCAAACACAGAATCACACACACACACACACGCAAACACAGAATCACACACACACAGAATCACACACACACAGAATCACACACACACACAGAATCACACACACACACACACACACACAGAATCACACACACACACACACACACACGCAAACACAGAATCACACACACACACACAGAATCACACACACACACACACACACACACACACACACACACACACACACACAGAATCACACACACACACACACACACACACACACATAATCTCACACACACACACACACACAGAATCACACACACACACACACACAGAATCACACACACAGAATCACACACACACACACACAGAATCACACACACACACACACACACACACACACACACACACACACACACACACACACACACACACACAAAGAAACACTCTCACACACACACAGACACAGATGTTCCATATTTTTCAACCTGGACCCTACTGTCTCATGCATTTGTGACTAATGTGAACAATAATCTTTGAAGTTGGTCCGGTATTGAGCGTAACCAGCAGCCGTGAACCGGGCTGTGATGTAACCCTACAGGACGAATGTTCACCGTCAGTCAGCGTCCACGAAAAGTTCTGTTGTTGCCGCTGACAGACTCAGATTATTATTCTAAGTGTCTGACAACATTAGGAAAGGATCCCTACAGAGATAGACCTTTTAGTTAAAGAGTAAGATCCTTTTAGTTTAACATCAAACAGCCCCGAAGTCACCATCACCAAACTCCACCAGACTCCATGTAAATAATCAGGACTTTTAGCGTGTATAGAGCCAGCATATCTCCACCAGACTCCATGTAAATAATCAGGACTTTTAGCGTGTATAGAGCCAGCATATTTCCACCAGACTCCATGTAAATAATCAGCACTTTTAGCGTGTATAGAGCCAGCATATTTCCACCAGACTCCATGTAAATAATCAGGACTTTTAGCGTGTATAGAGCCAGCATATTTCCACATGTAAATGGGTGAATTAAGGGTTTATTTCAACCAAACCAGAGTGGTGATTGTTGGAACAGTGGAAAGATGAACCAAGACGGCTTTTGGTAGTTTTATTTAGTTTCTGTCCACTTTGAATGAAGTGTGTTTTACGATGATTAAAAGTCCTGATTATTTACATGGAGTCTGGTGTAGTTTGGTGATGGTGATTTCGGGGCTGTTCCATGTTAAACTAAAAGGATCTAACTCTTTAACTAAAAGGTCTATCTCTGTAGGGATCCATCCCATAATGTTGTCAGACACTTAGAATAATAATCTGAGTCTGTCAGCGGCAACAACAGAACTTTTAGTGGACGCTGACGCTGAACATTTGTCCGTTAACGTTACATTGCAGCTTGTTTCCTGCAAAAAACTGGACCGATTTAAAAGATTGTTGTTCCCATCAGTCACTTAGACACAAAAACGTGAGGAAATACCAAAAGTTACACTTTAAATCAGTTGATTAATCTATGAAATGTTAAATCAATTGTATAGAATGTTTGCTGTTTGCATCCATTTTAATTCTTTCTTTTACATTCAGATTATTTCGTCTTTTATGATTTTTTTTAAGTTTGTATGTCTGTGTCGACGCTGCTGCTCAGCCAATCACGCTCTGCCGTTGGTCACTGTGTTGCATGATGTGGTGACCGTGCTGTAAACATCCGTTGCCATGCTTCTTGTTGCTAAGGCCACGTGACGGACAGCGAGCAGCACCGGTCTCCGAGGAAGGGAGGCAGGGCCGGAGATAGGAGGCGGAGCTCTAGCCGCCACCGCCGGTCTAAACCCGACCACGAAGCCCCGTCGGCCGGGTACCACAGCGAGGGTAGGCGGGGGGGGGGGGTTTGGGCCAATCAGGGGCTGGGGAATTTAGGGACGCAGGTGGGCTAATCACAGGGCAGAGAGGAGTTTAGAGAGGCGAAGTCCCGCCCCTTCTGGTGGACCGCCATGGGACTTCAATCCTGAAAAGGTCTGATCGGTAGTGAACGGGGGGGGCTGGTAATGGTTCGATCCTGTTTGAAAGGAGCCACGTAGGACTCATCTGATGTCAGTTTAAAAGATCATTTTTCAAGTCAAGAAAGTCGGTTTGTTAAAATGTTGAAGTATAAAACTGAAAATACGTCATTAGAAAGACTTCACACTTCAAAGTGGTGTGTGTGTGTGTGTGTGTGTGTGTGTGTTTCGGTCTGTGTCTGTGTGTGTGTGTGTGTGTGTGTGTGTGTTGTGTCCGTGTGTGTGTGTGTCTGTCTGTGTGTGTGTTTGCGTCTGTCTGTTGGTCCGTGTGTGTGTGTGTGTGTGTGTGTCCGTCCGTGTGTGTGTTTCTGTGTGTGTTTTTGTCTCTGTGTGTGTGTGTGTGTGTGCGTGTGTGTGTGTGTCCGTCTGTGTGTGTGTGTGTGTGTGTGTGTGTGTGTGTGTGTGTGTGTGTGTGTGTGTGTGTGTGTGTCCGTCCGTGTGTGTGTGTGTGTGTGTGTGTCCGTCCGTGTGTGTGTATCGTCCTGGGATGTTGGTTCCTTACCCGAGCAGAGGATCTCTCGTTCTGTCTCTCCTCTGCTGATTAACCCCATCAGCTACGCTAACGTTACAGGTGTTGTGGACCAGAGCTAAGCTAGCTAGCCAGCCGGCCAGCGAGCAAGCCGAGCATCGAGCTAGGTGACGTACCGCGCGTCGTGCGAGACGAGCGATGTAATTCCCCGAGCGTTTACACAGGCTACGGAGAAACTGGGATTTCTTCAGTTGCTAAATGATCTTTTAAAGTGACAAACGTCATGTGTCAACATCATTAGTCTCTCCCCATTCACTACCGTGTCCGTTTTTGCCCAAATAAGATCCCATGAGGTCCCCTGGAAGGGGCGGGACTTGGCCTCCCTGATACACATGTGACATGCTGAATATATCTCACCAGAGGAGAATCCTGAAATAATCCAAAGAATGAGGCAATAGATGGCTTCATTTAATATGACGTTTTTCATATGACTACTTCTGAGTTATTTAAGGAGACTTTGTCTCATAACCTGTGAGATAACCACACCGTGTGTGTGTGTGTGTGTGTGTGTGTGTGTGTGTGTGTGTGTCTGTGTCTGTGTGTGTGTGTGTGTGTATATCTGTGTCTTTCTGTGTGTGTGTGTGTGTGTGTGTGTGTGTGTGTGTGTGTGTGTATGTTGCCGTGTGTGTGTGTGTGTGTGTGTGTATGTTGCCGTGTGTGTGTGTTACTGTGTGCGTGTGTTACGCTGTCTGTGTGTTTTACTGTGTTTGTGTGTGTGTTTGTTTGTGTGTATGTTGCTGTGTGTGTGTGTGTGTGTGTGTGTGTGTGTGTGTATATCTGTGTCTTTCTGTGTGTGTGTGTGTGTTTATATCTGTGTCTTTCTGTGTGTGTGTGTGTATATCTGTGTTTTTCTGTGTGTGTGTGTGTGTGTATATCTGTGTCTTTCTGTGTGTGTGTGTGTGTGTGTATATGTATGTTGCTGTGTGTGTGTGTTTGTTTGTGTGTATGTTGCTGTGTGTGTGTGTGTGTGTGTGTGTTTGTTTGTGTGTATGTTGCTGTGTGTGTGTGTGTGTGTGTGTGTGTGTGTGTGTTTGTTTGTGTGTATGTTGCTGTGTGTGTGTGTGTGTTTGTTTGTGTGTATGTTGCTGTGTGTGTGTGTGTGTGTGTGTTTGTTTGTGTATGTTGCTGTGTGTGTGTGTGTTTGTTTGTGTGTATGTTGCTGTGTGTGTGTGTGTGTTTGTTTGTTTGTGTGTATGTTGCTGTGTGTGTCTGTTTGTTTGTGTGTGTTACACTGTGTCTGTCTGTCTGTCTTTCTGTGTCTGTTTGTTTGTGTGTATGTATGTTGCCGTGTGTCTGTCTGTCTGTCTGTCTGTCTGCCTGTCTGTCTGTCTGCCTGTCTGTCTGCCTGCCTGTCTGCCTGTCTGACTGCCTGTCTGCCTGTCTGTCTGTCTGTCTGTCTGTCTGTCTGTCTGTCTGTATAAAGCCTCATTTATGTATTTCAGGATACTTTTCAAAACTAATTGTATTGATTTAATATTGAGGAAATGTCAGATGGAGAGAAATGGAGGCTGATATCTAAGAATCTCTCGGGACTTTGGTTGCTTTCATCCTTTCTTTAGTCGTCACTCATTTTAAATCACTCGTTCATTCTTCATTCATTCATTTCTGCCGTCTAACGTGATCCCTCTTTCCCTTTTGTCTCCATCTTTTTTTGTTATTTTCCTTTTCTCTTGTTCTCCTTGTGTCCCTGTTCTCGTCTCTTTCTTTACGTTCTGCTCCTTTCTTCTCTCTCCGTCTTTCCTCTTTCTTTCCTCCCTCCTGTTACTCTCCACTCTCCCTTTTTTTCCTCGTCCTCTCTTTCCCCATTTCTTCCCTCCCTCTTCATTCTTTTCTACTTTTTCTGTTTGCCTTTTCTTTATATTTTCCTTTCCTCTTTCCTCTTTCTTCTCTCCTCTCTTTCCTCTTTCCTCTCTCCTCTTTCCTCTTTCTTCTCTCCTCTCTTTCCTCTCTCCTCTTTCCTTCTCTCCTCTTTCCTCTTTCTTCTCTCCTCTCTTTCCTCTCTCCTCTTTCCTCTTTCTTCTCTCCTCTTTCCTCTCTCCTCTTTCCTCTTTCTTCTCTCCTCTCTTTCCTCTCTCCTCTTTCCTTTCTTCTCTCCTCTCTTTCCTCTCTCCTCTTTCTTCTCTCCTCTCTTTCCTCTCTCCTCTTTCCTCTTTCCTCTCTCCTCTTTCCTTTCTTCTCTCCTCTTTCTTCTCTCCTCTCTTTCCTCTCTCCTCTTTCTTCTCTCCTCTTTCTTCTCTCCTCTCTTTCCTTTCTTCTCTCTTTCCTATTTCCTCTCTCCTCTCTTTCCTCTTTCTTCTCTCCTCTTTCCTCTCTCCTCTTTCTTCTCTCCTCTTTCCTCTCTCCTCTTTCCTCTTTCTTCTCTCCTCTTTCCTCTCTCCTCTTTCCTCCCTCCTCTTTCCTCTCTCCTCTTTCCTCTCTCCTCTTTCCTCCCTCCTCTTTCCTCTTTCTTCTCTCCTCTTTCCTCTCTCCTCTCTGTCCTCTTTCTTATCTCCTCTCTTTCCTTTCTTCTCTCCTCTTTCCTATTTCCTCTCTCCTCTCTTTCCTCTTTCTTCTTTCCTCTCTTTCCTCTTTCTTCTCTCCTCTCTTTCCTCTCTCCTCTCTTTCCTCTTTCTTCTCTCCTCTTTCCTCTTTCCTCTCTTTCCTCTTTCCACTCTTTCCTCTCTTCTCTCCTGTCTTTCCTCTTTCTTCTCTCCTCTCTTTCCTCTCTCCTCTTTCCTCTTTCTTCTCTCCTCTTTCCTCTCTCCTCTTTCCTTTCTTCTCTCCTCTTTCTTCTCTCCTCTCTTTCCTCTCTCCTCTTTCCTCTTTCCCCCCCTATTTTGTTCTCTCTGTATCTTTTCCTGCTTTCTTCTTAACTTTTTCTTTCCTCCATTTCTACCTTTTTGTGTGTGTCTGTGTGTGTGTGTGTGTGTGTGTGTGTGTGTGTGTGTGTGTGTGTGTGTGTGTGTGTGTGTGTGTGTGTGTGTGTGTGTGTGTGTTTCTTCCCTCTCTTCTCTACCGTCTCTGTTCTCTTCTTTATATATCTCTCTCTCTCTCTCTCTCTCTCCCCCCCCCTCCAGGCGAGACGTTAAAGGAGCAGCAGGTTCCTCGCCACCTCCCCAAACCTTCCTCCTCCTCCTCCTCCTCCTTTTCTTCCTCCTCCACTCGTCTCCGAGACTTTAAGGAGACGATGAGCAACATCATCCACAGCCGCCCGCTCTCCTCCTCTTCCTCCTCCTCTCTGCCCGCGGCCGTCCTCGCCTCTGACATCACTTCCTCCTCCAAAAACAACAACCACCACCACCACCAGGACGTCTACGCGGCCTCCTCTGCCTCCGCCAGGACGTCCCGGGACTGGGAGGCGGACAGCACCGGCAGCGAGTCCAAGTCCAGCTGCTCGGGCGGAGCGGGGTCGGGGGGGGTACCGGCCGGCGTGGCGGCCGCGCAGGGAGGCGCTCAACATTGACAGCATCTTCACCCGCGAGAGGCGGCGGCAGGCGGGGTACAGCCCGCTCACCCTCCCGCTCAACGACGAGGCTGGAGCACCAGAGGAGGACGTTAGCTCTGTCACACAAAGGTAGGGGTGTCTGTCTGTCTGTCTATGTGTGTGTCTGTCT
>CM042326.1:35746205-35748705 GCA_023566125.1 Zingel zingel
AGCAGGATTGATGGAACAGGTGGCCGGCTAGCGTTAGCTTTCCACCTAGCTAGGTTATAGTCCAGCCCCCGTTCACGTTTCACCGCTGAGGATGTCCCCCCCGTGATCGCCCGCTGCCAGCCCTAGTGAGAACGCAATGCCACGTTTTCTCTTCAGATCGTTTCCGTCTTATTTTACACCCCAGAACAACAGAAACAAACGTTTTTAGCATTATAAGCAGACATAACTGTAATCAAATGAGTTGACTTATCTCACATTGTGCTAAACTTACACTGGAAACAAAAACAACCCTAAAAGCATAAAGCTTTCCCTATGACCCCCCCCCCCCCCACCCCCCCCCCCCCTCTCCATTGGTACGTCCCACGTCGGTAAATTGCACCCCCGTTTCCGTCACTTGCTTCCCTTCCTCGCCTCTTAGTTCTTCAGGTGAATTCGTCAGCTGTGTGGGCGGAGTTAGCAACAGCTTTCAGCTGCACGGCCGCCCTCTGTATCCTCGCCCCTAACTCCTCAGAAATCCATCCTCCATCCTAGCCCCTCCGTCCTAGCCCCTCCGTCCTAGCCCCTATATCCTAGCTCCTCTGTCCTAGCCCCTCTGTCCTAGCCCCTCCGTCCTAGCCCCTCCGTCCTAGCCCCTCCGTCCTAGCCCCTCTGTCCTAGCCCCTCTGTCCTAGCCCCTCTGTCCTAGCCCCCTCATCCTTGCTCCTCCGTCCTAGCCCCTACATCCTTGCCCCTCTGTCCTAGCCCCTCCGTCCTAGCCCCTCCGTCCTAGGCCCTCCGTCCTAGCCCCCTCATCCTTGCTCCTCCGTCCTTGCTCCTCCGTCCTAGCCCCTCCGTCCTAGCCCCTCCGTCCTAGCCCCTCCGTCCTAGCCCCTCCGTCCTAGCCCCTCTGTCCTAGCCCCTCTGTCCTAGCCCCTCTGTCCTAGCGCCTCCGTCCTAGCCCCCTCATCCTTGCTCCTCCGTCCTAGCCCCTACATCCTTGCTCCTCCATCCTAGCCCCTACATCCTTGCTCCTCCGTCCTAGCCCCTCCGTCCTAGCCCCTCCGTCCTAGCCCCTCCATCCTAGCCCCTACATCCTTGCGCCTCCATCCTATCCCCTACATCCTATCCCCTACATCCTTGCTTTTCCATCCTAGCCCCTACATCCTTGCTCCTCCATCCTAGCCCCTACATCCTAGCCCCTACATCCTTGCTCCTCCATCTTAGCCCCTCCATCCTTGCTCTTCCATCCTAGCCCCCTCCATCCTAGCCCCTACATCCTAGCCCCTACATCTTTGTGCCTCCATAGCCCCTACATCCTTGCGCCTCCATCCTAGCCCCTACATCCTTGCTCCTCCATCCTAGCCCCTACATCCTAGCCCCTACATCCTAGCCCCTACATCCTTGCTCCTCTATCCTATCCCCTCCATCCTATCCCCTACATCCTAGCCCCTACATCCTTGCGCCTCTATCCTAGCCCCTACATCCTTGCGCCTCTATCCTAGCCCCTACATCCTTGCTCCTCCGTACTCCATCCTCCTTCCTCGCTGCTGGAATAAGAGCTTTGAGACGGCCTTTACGAAACATTTTAGTTGCATTTTTTCCCCCCAACATCCTTGAACCTTTTTTGACAATCTTGTCGCTTCTGTTGACATTTTTGTACCTTTTTTAAATCTTTTTCATCCTCGCTCCTCGCAGGAATAAGAGCTTAATAATTTCTACGCCACTTTACTGTCCCTGTGAGATCTGCACACTCAAGTGTGTGTGTGTGTGTGTGTGTGTGTGTGTGTGTGTGTGTGTGTGTCTGTGTGTCTGTGTGTGTGTAGGTTTGAGGAGAATGCTGTCAGGATCTGGACGGTCCAAAACACCGACGGCTGAGATCGAGAGACACGCCTACAGATCACCAGTTACACCTCACAAGGTACAACTGACCGTGTGTGTCCGTGTGTGTGTGTGTGTGTGTGTGTGTCTGTGACCGTGTGTGTGTGTGTGTGTGTGTGTGTGTGTGTGTGTGTGTGTGTGTGTGTCTGTGACCGTGTGTGTGTGTGTGTGTGTGTGTGTGTGTGTGTGTGTGTGTGTGTGTGTGTGTGTCTGTGACCGTGTGTGTGTGTGTGTGTGTGTGTGTGTGTGTGTGTGTGTGTGTCTGTGACCGTGTGTGTGTGTGTGTGTGTGTGTCTGTGACCGTGTGTGTGTGTCTGTAAGTCTATGACCGTGTGTGTCCGTAAGTCTGTGTGTGTGTGTGTGTGTGTGTGTCCGTCCGTAAGTCTGTGTGTGTGTGTGTGTGTGTGTGTGTGTCCGTCCGTAAGTCTGTGTGAGTGTGTGTGTGTGTGTGTGTGTCTCCGTAAGTCTGTGTGTGTCCGTAAGTCTGTGTGTGTGTGTGTGTGTGTGTGTGTGTGTGTGTGTGTCCGTAAGTCTGTGTGTGTCCGTAAGTCTGTGTGTGTGTGTGTGTGTGTGTGTGTGTGTGTCCGTAAGTCTGTGTGTGTCCGTAAGTCTGTGTGTGTGTGTGTGTGTGTGTGTGTCCGTA
>CM042326.1:35758705-35761205 GCA_023566125.1 Zingel zingel
GTACTAAATATACTACTGTATATATAGTGCTCTATATATAGAGCACTATATATAGTACTAAATATACTACTCTATATATAGTACTATATATAGAGCACTATATATAGTACTAAATATACTATATATATAGTACTAAATATACTACTGTATATATAGTGCTCTATATATAGAGCACTATATATAGTACTAAATATACTACTCTATATATAGTACTATATATAGAGCACTATATATAGTACTAAATATACTATATATATAGTACTAAATATACTACTGTATATATAGTGCTCTATATATAGAGCACTATATATATATAGTACCCTTTATCATTAGAGAGCTGAACAATTATTTAAAATGAAACGGGTCAGACAGACTTGTGTTGATAAAACCTTTTTATTAAGTAACAGTTCAGATGTTTATCATCACTTTCCTTTATATAAATATATATTTATGTATGTATATATATATATATATATATATATATATATATATATATATATATATATATATATATATAAATACTCGTTATATCGGTTCTTTACAAACATTACAGGCGGCTTTACAAACAAATTTTCTTTACGTAAAGCAAAGCTTCCCTTTAAAGACACAGACAGAAGATGTTTAACTTTTAGGGTCTCGGAAACACCAGAGCAGGGGGAATGAGAGGGGGAAACGTAGCAGAGCAAGGGGAATGAGAGGGGGAAACGCCAGAGCAGGGGGAATGAGGGGGAAACGTAGCAGAGCAGGGGGAATGAGGGGGAAACGTAGCAGAGCAGGGGGAATGAGAGGGGGAAACGTAGCAGAGCAGGGGGAATGAGAGGGGGAAACGTAGCAGAGCAGGGGGAATGAGGGGGAAACGTAGCAGAGCAAGGGGAATGAGAGGGGGAAACGCCAGAGCAGGGGGAATGAGGGGGAAACGTAGCAGAGCAGGGGGAATGAGGGGGAAACGTAGCAGAGCAGGGGGAATGAGAGGGGGAAACGTAGCAGAGCAGGGGGAATGAGAGGGGGAAACGTAGCAGAGCAGGGGGAATGAGGGGGAAACGTAGCAGAGCAGGGGGAATGAGAGAGGGGAAACGCCAGAGCAGGGGGAATGAGAGGGGGAAACGTAGCAGAGCAGGGGGAATGAGAGGGGGAAACACCAGAGCAGGGGGAATGAGGGGGAAACGTAGCAGAGCAGGGGGAATGAGAGGGGGAAACGCCAGAGCAGGGGGAATGAGAGGGGGAAATACCAGAGCAAGGGGAATGAGGGGGAAACACCAGAGCAAGGGGAATGAGGGACAAATGTAGCAGAGCAGGGGGAATGAGAGGGGCAAATGTAGTAGAGCAAGGGGAATGAGAGGGGGAAATGTAGCAGATCAGGGGGAATGAGAGGGGGAAATGTAGCAGAGCAGGGGGAATGAGAGGGGGAAATACCAGAGCAAGGGGAATGAGGGAGAAACGTAGCAGAGCAGGGGGAATGAGAGGGGGAAACACCAGAGCAGGGGGAATGAGAGGAGAAAATACCAGAGCAAGGGGAATGAGAGGGGGAAACGCCAGAGCAGGGGGAATGCGAGGAGGAAATACCAGAGCAAGGGGAATGAGAGGGGGAAATACTAGAGCAGGGAGAATGAGAGGGGGAAGTGTCAGAGCAGGGAGAATGAGAGGGGGAAATACCAGAGCAAGGGGAATGAGAGGGGGAAATGCCAGAGCAGAGGGAATGAGAGGGCGAAACGCCAGAGCAGGGGGAATGAGAGGGGGAAACGCCAGAGCAGGGGGAATGAGAGGGGGAAACGCCAGAGCAGGGGGAATGAGAGGGGGAAACGCCAGAGCAGGGGGAATGAGAGGGGGAAACGCCAGAGCAGGGGGAATGAGAGGGGCAAACACCAGAGCAGGGGGAATGAGAGGGGGAAATGTAGCAGAGCAAGGGGAATGAGGGACAAACGTAGCAGAGCAGGGGGAATGAGAGGGGGAAACACCAGAGCAAGGGGAATGAGGGAGAAACGTAGAAGAGCAAGGGGAATGAGAGGGGGAAATGTAGCAGAGCAGGGGGAATGAGAGGGGGAAATACCAGAGCAAGGGGAATGAGAGAGAAACGTAGCAGAGCAGGGGGAATGAGAGGGGGAAATACCAGAGCAAGGGGAATGAGGGAGAAACGTAGAAGAGCAAGGGGAATGAGAGGGGGAAATGTAGCAGAGCAGGGGGAATGAGAGGGGGAAATGTAGCAGAGCAAGGGGAATGAGGGAGAAACGTAGCAGAGCAGGGGGAATGAGAGGGGGAAACACCAGAGCAGGGGGAATGAGAGGGGGAAACGTAGCAGAAGATATTCCTTTTTAAAACCAAAACGTAGCAGTAGCGCCTCAGACTCAACAGTCTAGATATCTGCAATTCCATAGATCTACAATCCAGCTGTTATTAGTCATAAGTTAATTTCAGTTCAGATATCCAAAATAAAAAATATCCCAAATATCCCAAAATGTTTGTGGATATATTTTTTCCATTGTTGATGTCTAAAATTAAAACT
>CM042326.1:35768705-35771205 GCA_023566125.1 Zingel zingel
ACCCTACTAGTAATAGTTGTGTACCTGTGTGTCTATAGTTGTGTACCTGTGTGTCTATAGTTGTGTACCTGTGTGTCTATAGTTGTGTACCTGTGTGTCTATAGTTGTGTAGTAAATGTTGTGTACCTGTGTGTCTATAGTTGTGTACCTGTGTGTCTATAGTTGTGTACCTGTGTGTCTATAGTTGTGTACCTGTGTGTCTATAGTTGTGTACCTGTGTGTCTGTAGTTGTGTAGTAAACGTTGTGTACCTGTGTGTCTGTAGTTGTGTACCTGTGTGTCTGTAGTTGTGTAGTAAACGTTGTGTACCTGTGTGTCTGTAGTTGTGTACCTGTGTGTCTATAGTTGTGTAGTAAACGTTGTGTACCTGTGTGTCTGTAGTTGTGTAGTAAACGTTGTGTACCTGTGTGTCTGTAGTTGTGTAGTAAACGTTGTGTACCTGTGTGTCTATAGTTGTGTAGTAAACGTTGTGTACCTGTGTGTCTGTAGTTGTGTAGTAAACGTTGTGTACCTGTGTGTCTGTAGTTGTGTACCTGTGTGTCTATAGTTGTGTAGTAAACGTTGTGTACCTGTGTATCTGTAGTTGTGTACCTGTGTGTCTATAGTTGTGTAGTAAACGTTGTGTACCTGTGTATCTGTAGTTGTGTAGTAAACGTTGTGTACCTGTGTGTCTGTAGTTGTGTAGTAAACGTTGTGTACCTGTGTGTCTATAGTTGTGTAGTAAACGTTGTGTACCGGTGTGTCTGTAGTTGTGTAGTAAACGTTGTGTACCTGTGTGTCTGTAGTTGTGTAGTAAACGTTGTGTACCTGTGTGTCTGTAGTTGTGTACCTGTGTGTCTGTAGTTGTGTAGTAAACGTTGTGTACCTGTGTGTCTATAGTTGTGTAGTAAACGTTGTGTACCTGTGTGTCTGTAGTTGTGTAGTAAACGTTGTGTACCTGTGTGTCTGTAGTTGTGTAGTAAACGTTGTGTACCTGTGTGTCTGTAGTTGTGTAGTAAACGTTGTGTACCTGTGTGTCTGTAGTTGTGTAGTAAACGTTGTGTACCTGTGTGTCTGTAGTTGTGTAGTAAACGTTGTGTACCTGTGTGTCTGTAGTTGTGTAGTAAACGTTGTGTACCTGTGTGTCTGTAGTTGTGTAGTAAACGTTGTGTACCTGTGTGTCTGTAGTTGTGTAGTAAACGTTGTGTACCTGTGTGTCTGTAGTTGTGTAGTAAACGTTGTGTACCTGTGTGTCTGTAGTTGTGTAGTAAACGTTGTGTACCTGTGTGTCTGTAGTTGTGTAGTAAACGTTGTGTACCTGTGTGTCTGTAGTTGTGTAGTAAACGTTGTGTACCTGTGTGTCTATAGTTGTGTAGTAAACGTTGTGTACCTGTGTGTCTGTAGTTGTGTAGTAAACGTTGTGTACCTGTGTGTCTATAGTTGTGTAGTAAACGTTGTGTACCTGTGTGTCTGTAGTTGTGTAGTAAACGTTGTGTACCTGTGTGTCTATAGTTGTGTAGTAAACGTTGTGTACCTGTGTGTCTGTAGTTGTGTAGTAAACGTTGTGTACCTGTGTGTCTGTAGTTGTGTAGTAAACGTTGTGTACCTGTGTGTCTGTAGTTGTGTAGTAAACGTTGTGTACCTGTGTGTCTGTAGTTGTGTAGTAAACGTTGTGTACCTGTGTGTCTGTAGTTGTGTAGTAAACGTTGTGTACCTGTGTGTCTGTAGTTGTGTAGTAAACGTTGTGTACCTGTGTGTCTGTAGTTGTGTAGTAAACGTTGTGTACCTGTGTGTCTATAGTTGTGTAGTAAACGTTGTGTACCTGTGTGTCTGTAGTTGTGTAGTAAACGTTGTGTACCTGTGTGTCTGTAGTTGTGTAGTAAACGTTGTGTACCTGTGTGTCTGTAGTTGTGTAGTAAACGTTGTGTACCTGTGTGTCTGTAGTTGTGTAGTAAACGTTGTGTACCTGTGTGTCTATAGTTGTGTAGTAAACGTTGTGTACCTGTGTGTCTATAGTTGTGTAGTAAACGTTGTGTACCTGTGTGTCTATAGTTGTGTAGTAAACGTTGTGTACCTGTGTGTCTATAGTTGTGTAGTAAACGTTGTGTACCTGTGTGTCTATAGTTGTGTAGTAAACGTTGTGTACCTGTGTGTCTGTAGTTGTGTAGTAAACGTTGTGTACCTGTGTGTCTGTAGTTGTGTAGTAAACGTTGTGTACCTGTGTGTCTGTAGTTGTGTAGTAAACGTTGTGTACCTGTGTGTCTGTAGTTGTGTAGTAAACGTTGTGTACCTGTGTGTCTGTAGTTGTGTAGTAAACGTTGTGTACCTGTGTGTCTGTCCAGCAGGGCGGCTATGCTCTGCTCGTGTCCCCTCAGGGTCTCCTTCAGCGCGGGGAGGCTGTGTGCCTCCTGGTCCTGGACGGGCCAGTCCAGGAACTCCAGCACCTCCTCGCCCAGCAGTATCTCCAGCACGTTGCTGTGGCGCACGGCGTCCGCCAGCAGCGAGTGGAAGGAGGCGGAGAG
>CM042326.1:35776205-35778705 GCA_023566125.1 Zingel zingel
CACACACACACACACCCACACGGATACACACGCACGGATACACACGCACACGGACACACACACACACGGATACACAGAGACACACACACACACACACCCACACGGATACACACACACAGATACACACGCACACGGACACACAGACACACACAGATACACACGCACACGGACACACACGGATACACAGAGACACACACACACACACACACACCCACACGGATACACACGCACGGATACACACGCACGGATACATAGAGACACACACACACACACACACCCACACGGATACACACACACGGATACACGCACACGGATACACAGAGACGCACACACACACACGGACACAAACACACGGACACACACACGGACACACACACGCGCGCACACACACACAAACACACACGCACACACACACGGACACACACACACACACACACACACACACACACACACACACACACACACACACACACAGGCAAAAAAGTGGGGAAAATGCACAACCCAAATAGCCTCCATATTGCACCAATATCACATTTCCACATAGCCTATGCAGTACATAATGACATATTGAACAATCCAAAAGCCCATGTATTGCACAACTAACATATTGCATAACCCCAATAACCTACTTATTGCACGATGACGTAGTGCAGTCTGGGTATGGGATAAGAGATGATATGAGACTTTTTTCAATGTTTCTCACTTTCATACTGTATGTGTGTGTGGTTGTGTGTGTGTGTGTGTGTGTGTGTGTGTGTGTGTGTGTGTGTGTGTATCTGTGTGTGTGTGTGTGTGTGTGTGTGTGTGTGTGTGTGTGTGTGTGTACAGTCTGTCCGTCAAGAATCGTTTCGGTGTTTGAAATAAGTTTACCAAAGTCTTTAGGTTATATTTGATTACAGTAGTAGTAGTAGATTACAGTCGTCCACTGACCTGCAGCATCTTCTGATGGCGTTCCAGCTTCATGTCGATGTCCGTCTTGAAGCTGGTGAGGTTGTAGTGCAGCATTGCATGCTGGGAGTGCAGCCGGATCTCCATGTCTTTTCGCTGGCTCTCCAGCTGCCTCTGGACCTCCCTGATGTGGTCAAACGCCTCTTCCAGTCTGGCGTCCAGCCGCTCGTCCGCTGCCTCGGCGAGGTCTGGGAGGACCTCCAGCCGGCTGCTCTTCAGCTCGGCCACGTCCCGCGCCAGCTCTCCTACCTGCCGGCTCAGGTGCTCCAGGGAGAGGTTAAAGCCCTGCAGCACCGGCTGCAGCTGGGACATGACCAGCGCCATCATGTGGGGGACAGGAAGGGCAGCAGGGGCATCTGGGTATGAGTGGGCATCGGCGTCTGAGTGTGGAAGGCCATCAGCGTCTGGGTATGAGTCACCGGTGGGGAAGTCTGGGTATGGGATAAGAGATGATATGAGACTTTTTTCAATGTTTCTCACTTTCATACTGTATGTGTGTGTGGTTGTGTGTGTGTGTGTGTGTGTGTGTGTGTGTGTCTGTCTGTGTGTGTGGTTGTGTTTGTGTGTGTCTGTCTGTGTGTGTGTGTCTGTGTGTGTGTCTGTCTGTGTGTGTCTATGTGTGTGTCTGTCTGTGTGTCTGTCTGTGTCTGTATCTGTGTGTGTGTGTGTGTGTCTATGTGTGTGTGTGTGTGTGTGTGTCTGTCTGTGTGTGTCTATGTGTGTGTCTGTCTGTGTGTCTGTCTGTCTCTGTGTGTGTGTCTGTCTGTCTGTGTGTGTCTGTCTGTCTGTGTGTGTGTGTGTGTGTGTGTGTGTGTGTGTGTGCAGAAGATAACAAGTTTGCAATATGCAACAGCTGCAAGGAAAGAGTAGGGCGTGGAGGGACCACACCAACAACCCAAATCACATTTCTTTAGTTGGTATTGGACGTGAAGAGAAGGAAATGGTTCTAACATTGACCTTTAGATGTGTGTGGATGTCCCACACCAGGAGTCATTCATATAGTTCTACTTCATAGTGATCCATTATCTGTTCAACATGTTCTATTAAAGAAAAGATAGAAAATAAATGTGTGTTAGAAAAAATGAAATCGGTATCGGCTGGCCTAACTCAAAGAAAATCGGAAATCGGAATAAGCCTAAAAAGCTGTAATCGGTGCATCTCTAGTAAAAATTGCCACACAATTACCAGTTAGGGTTAGAGTTCATGACAGCGCCATGTCACTCTTATGCAGATACCTTCAAGTAGTAACCAACAATAGTTAGTTGCAGCCCATCTATCTGAATACCGTTAGCATGCTGTGTTGTTGTTTGTCCTGTTGGACATGAAAGAACAGAAGATCAACCGTATTAGGATTCATCTTGTGGGGAAATATGAACCAGATTTCTACATTTTTAGTCGAGCTAAAAAAAAACACACACTCCCAAAAACACAATGCTAATCTATACATACTGCCTGGTGATTCACGGCTCTCTGGGGACCGGTAATTGGTCGGCTCGGCTTTAAAAAGAAACTGTGTGTCTGTGTGTGTGTGTGTGTGTGTGTGTGTGTGTGT
>CM042326.1:35790076-35792576 GCA_023566125.1 Zingel zingel
GTCCAGCTGGGAGGAGGTCTCGTGGAAGACCCAGAACTAGGTGGAGGGACGTCCAGCTGGGAGGAGGCCTTGGGGAAAACCCAGGACTAGGTGGAAGGACTTCCAGATGGAAGGAGGCCTCGGGGAAGACCCAGGACTAGGTGGAGGGACATCCAGCTGGGAGGAGGTCTCGGGGAAGACCTAGGACTAGTTGGAGAGACGTCCAGCTGGGAGGAGGTCTCGGGGAATACTTAAGACTAGGTGGACAGACGTCCAGCTGGGAGGAGGCCTCGGGGAAGACCCAGGACTAGGTGGAGGGACCTTCCAGCTGGGAAGAGGCCTCAGGGGAAGACCCAGGACAAGGTGGAGGCACGTCCAGCTGGGAGGAGGTCTCGGGGAAGACCCAGGACTAGGTGGAGGGATGTCCAGCTGGGAGGAGGTGGAGGGGAAGACCCAGGACTAGGTGGAGGCACTTTCAGCTGGGAGGAGGCCTCGGGGAAGACCCAGGACTAGATGGAGGGACGTCCAGCTGGAAGGAGGTCTCGGGGAAGACCCAGGACTACGTGGCGGGATGTCCAGCTGGGAGGAGGCCTCGTGGAAGACCCAAGACTAGGTGGAGGGACCTTCCAACTGGGAGGAGGCCTCGGGGAAGACCCAGGACTACGTGGAGGAACGTCCAGCTGGGAGGAGGCCTCAGGGAAGACCCAGAACTAGGTGGAGAGACGTCCAGCGGGGAGGAGGCCTCTGGGAAGATCCAGGACTAGGTGGAGGCACGTCCAGCTGGGAGGAGGTCTCGGGGAACACCCAGGACTAGGTGGAGGTACCTTCAAGCTGGGAGGAGGTCTCGGGGAAGACCCAGGACTATGTGGCGGGATGTCCAGCTGGGAGGAGGCCTCAGGGAAGACCCAGGACTAGGTGGAGGGATGTCCAGCTGGGAGGAGGTCTCGTGGAAGACCCAGAACTAGGTGGAGGGACGTCCAGCTGGGAGGAGGCCTTGGGGAAAACCCAGGACTAGGTGGAAGGACTTCCAGATGGAAGGAGGCCTCGGGGAAGACCCAGGACTAGGTGGAGGGACATCCAGCTGGGAGGAGGTCTCGGGGAAGACCTAGGACTAGTTGGAGAGACGTCCAGCTGGGAGGAGGTCTCGGGGAATACTTAAGACTAGGTGGACAGACGTCCAGCTGGGAGGAGGCCTCGGGGAAGACCCAGGACTAGGTGGAGGGACCTTCCAGCTGGGAAGAGGCCTCAGGGGAAGACCCAGGACAAGGTGGAGGCACGTCCAGCTGGGAGGAGGTCTCGGGGAAGACCCAGGACTAGGTGGAGGGATGTCCAGCTGGGAGGAGGTGGAGGGGAAGACCCAGGACTAGGTGGAGGCACTTTCAGCTGGGAGGAGGCCTCGGGGAAGACCCAGGACTAGATGGAGGGACGTCCAGCTGGAAGGAGGTCTCGGGGAAGACCCAGGACTACGTGGCGGGATGTCCAGCTGGGAGGAGGCCTCGTGGAAGACCCAAGACTAGGTGGAGACACGTCCAGCTGGTAGAAGGCCTCGGGGAAGAGCCAGGACTAGGTGGAGGGACCTTGCAGCTGGGAGGAGGCCTCGGGGAAGACAAACGACTAGGCGGAGGGACGTCCAGCTGGGAGGAGGCCTCGGGGAAGACCCAGGACAAGGTGGAGGGACCTTCCAGCTGGAAGGAGGCCTCGGGGAAGACCCAGGACTAGGTGGAGGGACGTCCAGTTGGGAGGAGGCCTCGGGGAAGACCCAGGACTAGGTGGAGGGATTATATCTCCACCCTGGCCTGGGAATGCCTCGGGATCCCCAAGTCAGAGCTGGTTAATGTGGCTCGGGAAAGGGAAGTTTGGGGTCCCCTGCTGGAGCTGCTGCCCCGCGACCCGACCCTGGATAAGCGGATGAAGATGGAAACACGGGTACAGGAAACAGAAGTATCACTCCACGTGACGCTAGTTAACACTACACTTGGAAGCAGGTAACATTAGCCTAACTTTAGCTAGGAGCTAGCTTAAACAAGGTTAAAATGCCTAACACTAAACAGTCTAACGTGTGGCTGTATTTCACTGGAAAGGATTTCAAGAGTCGATTAACGATAATTGTCATTGTCGATTAATCTGCCAATTATTTTTTAGATTAATCGATTAGTTGTTTGGTCTGTAAAATGTCAGAAAATATTAAAAATGTTTCATTCCAGTTTCTTAAAGTCCAAGCTGTTGTCCAAACCCCAAAGATATTCCGTTTTCATGGGATATGAAAACAAAATAAAGAAGGAAATCTCCATATTTGCAACATAACATCATGACTTCGCGGTAACATACACGCCACTTTCTAAAGCCACGTGGCGTGTTATCGTGAGGGCACCGTTGGGTTTAGGAAACGTGACATACGGGACATGATCCCCGGTCTCCTGGGTGCAAGTCCTGTGTTTGACCCATCCTCCCCCCCGACCAACCTCCCACTTCATGAGATCAGTCTGTCAAAGCAGGACTTCTTACGGTAACAGAGTATTTG
>CM042326.1:35797576-35800076 GCA_023566125.1 Zingel zingel
TTGTCATTTTTTTGTCGTTTTTGTTAGTTTTTTTCGGGTTTTTCGCTTTTTTTCTCGTTTTTTTTCGCTTTTTTTGTGTCTTGTAGATTTTTTTGTAGATATTTTGTCGTTTTTTATTCGCTTTTTTGTCATTTTTTTATTCATTTTTTTTGTCGCTTTTTTTCCTCTCACTTAATTACTTCTTAATCACTTATTATGGGAGTATTATTGCCTAACGTGAATAAAAAAAGAAAGTGGAGACGCTCAAACTTTGACACGTTGTTGTTCTTCTGTGATTACAAAAAATAGCATCCTTGGTTAAGAAAGGTCCTAAAATATCTGCAGGATTGTGTGAAACGTGTCCGACTGAAGAGATGGAAACTCTCCAACACAAACATGCGGCCGTTTGGTTTAATTTTGTAGCCGTCAGTCACAGAAGACATCGCTGATCTTTATCTCCAAGTGTCACAGCCGCACAGCTGTGATCTGTCAAACTGTCACTTTTAAGCCGCCATTTGGAGAGCGTCAAAACAGACGTTGACCTCGACTCCAAGTCCAAGAGTTCAGCCAGAGGCTTGAACATCGAGACCGAAGGAAAGGGCTGGCCTGATGTATGGGCTGAGGCCCCAATGTTTACGTCTGGCTTCGTCTTTGAGAGGAACACAGGCCCTATTCTAACGATCTGAGGTCACGGCGTGAAGCGCCTGGTGCAGGTGCGTTTAGGGCGTGTCCAAATCCACTTTTGCTAGTTTGACGGTAGAGAAAAGGGTCCGTGTGCCGGGTCATGGTTCTAAAGGGTTGGACTTAGTGTCTTCATTAATCAGAGGTGTGTTTTGGGCGTAACATGCAATCAACCAATCAGAGATCATCTCCCATTCCCTTTAAAAGCCAGGCGCGTTTGGACCTTGGAGCATTGCTGTTATGATGGAGGATTTGCACCGTAATATTTTTATTGGTAATTTTCTGCATGTGTGTGTACTGCTGCTGCTGTGTGTGTGTGTGTGTGTGTGTGTGTGTGTGTGTGTGTGTGTGTGTGTGTGTGTGTGTGTGTGTGTAACGAGCCTAGGAGCATTTTACTAATGCTCTGTTAAAATAACAATGAAATGCTGCGTTAGTGACTTTAGACCAGGTTTTTGTTGGTCAATGGTGCCATCACTTCCCGCTGCCTCAAGATAGCAATACGCCCAGAATGCACCTGAACACACCTCCCTGTAAGACCAGCACGCCCAGAATGCACCTGAACACACCTCCCTGTAAGACCAGCACTCCCATGGACCACAGATGGGTGCAGGTGCATTTGCTGTTTAAACGACGTGGGCGCTGGACGGGAAACTGACAACTGGGTCGGTCTGAAACTAGCAAAGACACTTGGGTCGGGCTTTGCGCTGTGCTGGGGGCAAGATAGGGCCCACAATGAACCGAACAAGTTGTCAGTCATCTGGCGAGAACACTGAGCTGTCCTACACTGTGACAAGAGTGTGTAAATGAAATATTAAGTTGTTACATTTGACTAATTTAGTGATCGGTCGGTGTAATTTCGACTATAGGTCAACTGGAAGAAAATGCCAGTTGTGCATTGCAGAGCACCACCTACTGTAGCGGAGGTAGAGTTACTCCCGTCACTCTTCCCCGCTCATTTATACGGGGAGAACTGGCATAACCAGATTATTCACCTATACCATTACTGCTGTGCATGTAAATGCACTGACAGACTCTCATCAGTGTCGTACAGTCCATGTTCAGCGTCTCAGCTGCAGAATCTATCCACCTGCATGATCTTCAGTCTGATAACACTGCCTTTAAATCTGCTTTTCTTTCAGCGCCGTCCTTTCATCTGCCAGCTGTGTGTCTCCTGATAGTCACGTTATCTGCCTCTTCAGCTCTCTTTCATCTGAATCCGTCTGCTCACCGAGCTTGTTTTCTTTTGTTCAAGTTGGGTGAACTTTTACTTTGAAAGGATTTCAGAGAGGCCTTCGATTATAAGACCAGAGAGAGATAGCGGGGTCCCAACACCTTTGAGATGTGAGAACAAAGCTGGAAGGCCACCGTGACAGACTGCTGGCGAAGAAATAAGAGCGCAGAGACGGGAAGACTTTACTTCAAAATAAGAGCATATGTTTCTCTTGATCTCTCTGCAGCTAATTGAAACCAATAGCTGGAAGGCAGTCTGTCTAAAAACGAATGATGAGGAAAATGATCAGCATGTATAGTAAATGTTACGTTTCTTTATTTGAACAAAGAACATTGACTTTAAAAAAGAGGATATGTAAAGTATCACCATACCCGCCAGACTCCATGTAAATAATCAGGACTTTTAGCGTGTATAGAGCCAGCATATCTCCACCAGACTCCATGTAAATAATCAGGACTTTTAGCGTGTATAGAGCCAGCATATTTCCACCAGACTCCATGTAAATAATCACTACTTTTAGCGTGTATAGAGCCAGCATATTTCCACCAGACTCCATGTAAATAATCAGGACTTTTAGCGTGTATAGAGCCAGCATATTTCCACCAGACT
>CM042326.1:35822641-35852641 GCA_023566125.1 Zingel zingel
TTCTCTATTTTCATTGAATTTGGGTGTTTGATTCGATTTTATAGCATTTGACAAAAAGAACAAAAAGAACAAAAAGAACAAAAAGAACGTTGGAAAAAAGTAACAAAAATGTCCAAAAAGCAGGAGAAAAATCATCAAAAACATCAACAAATCCCTAAAAAAAACGATATTTTTGAATGAAATGTGACAAAAAATCTTGGAAAGAAACGTCTAAAAACGTCGGGAAAAGTGACGAGTGTTGAAAAAAATAAATATATATATTGAAAAAAAAAAAAGTTCTGATTGAAAATTTTGACCCAGAAAAAGTAAAAGTTGCACGATCGACGGGAGCGTGGCGTGAGCGTGGCGTGAGCGTGGCGTGAGCGTGAGCGTGGCGTGAGCGTGAGCGTGAGCGTGGCGTGAGCGTGAGCGTGAGCGTGGCGTGAGCGTGAGCGTGAGCGTGAGCGTGGCGTGAGCGTGAGCGTGGCGTGAGCGTGAGCGTGAGCGTGGCGTGAGCGTGAGCGTGGCGTGAGCGTGGCGTGAGCGTGAGCGTGAGCGTGGCGTGAGCGTGAGCATGAGCGTGGCGTGAGCGTGAGCATGAGCGTGGCGTGAGCGTGAGCATGAGCGTGGCGTGAGCGTGGCGTTTCTGCTGCGTGGCGTTAGCGTGGCGTGAGCGTGGCGTTTCTGCTGCGTGGCGCCTAAGTGCCGTGAGCGTGGCGTTTCTGCTGCGTGGCGCCTAAGTGCCGTGAGCGTGGCGTGAGCGTGGCGTTTCTGCTGCGTGGCGTTTCTGCTGCGTGGCGTGAGCGTGGCGTGAGCGTGCCGTGAGCGTGGCGTGAGCGTGGCATGAGCGTGGCGTGTCAGCTGCGTGGCGTGTCAGCTGCGTGGCGTGTCAGCTGCGTGGCGTGTCAGCTGCGTGGCGTGAGCGTGGCGTGTCAGCTGCGTGGCGTGAGCGTGGCGTGTCAGCTGCGTGGCGTGAGCGTGGCGTGAGCGTGGCGTTTCTGCTGCGTGGCGCCTAAGTGCCGTGAGCGTGGCGTGAGCGTGGCGTGAGCGTGGCGTGAGCGTGGCGTGTCAGCTGCGTGGCGTGAGCGTGGCGTGAGCGTGGCGTGAGCGTGGCGTGTCAGCTGCGTGGCGTTTTCTACGTCTTTCCGCACCAGAAAGGTGTCTGACGTGGCACGGCTGCTGCTGATAGCCTCGTCTGGACACGTGGATGTTTCCTATAGACATAAATATATCGTGATCTGAAAAAACTCGAGACTTTCAAACATCAAAATGTCATTTATTAATATGTATTTGTGTCAAAAATAACATATAAACATCTTTTCATATTCTATTTTGCCTGGAAATGCTTGCGTGTCGCGTGAAAAATAGGCGCCGGTCCTATTTCTAGCACGCACGCGTCTTGTGTGTGTTCATTGTTCTATGTTTCTGCAGAACAGGAACCTGCTGTAAACCAGTTTTCAAACTGAGTAAGACCCTTAATTGTAACTTCATTGTTGCTTTTAACTTTCCCTGTAAAATAAATGAAATAAATGAAATGAATGAGCCGCGCCTGAGGCGTGCATGTCACGCAGGCAGTGTGCAAGCTCTAAGCTGTTACCATGGGAGCCGAAATAAAAACGGACACGCCACGCAGCCGACACGCGCACGCCACGCAGCTGACACGCTCACGCCACGCAGCCGGCGTGCAGGAGGCCTCAATGCATCAAACTTATGGATGAACTGGAGGTTAGAATATGTGGGACACATTTTAAGCAACCACAAAATAATAGAAAATATTGTTCAAAACTCACTGTTTGTTGATTTTAATACATATTACAATGTACTCTTTCATGTGCTAAATATATTATTCAATTAAATTATTACTTTTTGTTTTTTTAATCAAGTTGAAATGATTATCTCCTATCCGAGGACAGCATCCAAGGGCAATGGGCCAGCATATAATCATTACATTAATACAAATTAAAAAGCTAACCTATAAAAGAACCTTACACATGTGCAAAGGACCCCTGATTATAACCTTGATTCTTTTTATTCATGAAAATGTTATTCATTTCCAACAGAATTAGCACTTCAATCAAATATTTTGGGATGTATGTATTAACTGTGGTGATAAAGGATGATATACATTACCGGTCAAAAGTTTGGGGTCACTTAGAAATGTCCATTCCACTCCATTACAGACAGAATACCAGCCTGATTTCCTAATTACGTAGGATATCATACGGACCCGTTCATGAGAATGTGTTGAAAGATTTTATGCCCAAATGCATTTAAAGCTGAGTGATATAAAGGTCCAGCGTGTAACGTGTTCAGTTGTTCATTATTAAAATCTGTGTTGCCCGTTCACTAACTTGTCCTTTTTCATGAATATTTACATCCGTCATCAAATCACAGCATTCCTATTGGCTTAAAATTGTACATTTGCGTTTGCATGAACTACGGTAGACGCTCCATATTCATGCTCCATCTAGAAATACGGTAGCTGGTAAGGGACATACTGGACATACTGCTCCACCTGTGTGTGTGTGTGTGTGTGTGTGTGTGTGTGTGTGTGTGTGTGTGTGTGTGTGTGTGTGTGTGTGTGTGTGTGTTTGTGTGTGTGTGTGTGTGTGTGTAAGGGACATACAGGACATACTGCTCCACCTGTGTGTGTGTGTGTGTGTGTGTGTGTGTGTGTGTGTGTGTGTGTGTGTGTGTGTGTGTGTGTGTGTGTGTGTGTGTGTGAGGGACATACAGGACATACTGCTCCACCTGTGTGTGTGTGTGTGTGTGTGTGTGTGTGTCTGTGTGTGTGTGTGTGTGTGTGTAAGGGACAAACAGGACATACTGCTCCACCTGTGTGTGTGTCTGTGTGTGTGTGTCTGTGTGTGTGTGTGTGTGTGTGTGTGTGTGTGTGTGTTTGTGTGTGTGTGTGTGTGTAAGGGACATACAGGACATACTGCTCCACCTGTGTGTGTGTGTGTGTGTGTGTGTGTGTGTGTGTGTGTGTGTGTGTGTGTGTGTGTGTGTGTGTGTGTGTGTGTGTGTGTGTGTGTGTGTAAGGGACATACAGGACATACTGCTCCACCTGTGTGTGTGTGTGTGTGTGTGTGTGTGTGTGTGTGTGTGTGTGTGTGTAAGGGACATACAGGACATACTGCTCCACCTGTGTGTGTGTGTGTGTGTGTGTGTGTGTGTGTGTGTGTGTGTGTGTGTGTGTGTGTGTGTGTGTGTGTGTGTGTGTGTGTGTGTGTGTGTGTGTTTGTGTGTGTGTGTGTGTGTGTGTAAGGGACATACAGGACATACTGCTCCACCTGTGTGTGTGTGTGTGTGTGTGTGTGTGTGTGTGTGTGTGTGTGTGTGTGTGTGTAAGGGACAAACAGGACATACTGCTCCACCTGTGTGTGTGTGTGTGTGTGTGTGTGTGTGTGTGTGTGTGTGTGTGTGTGTGTGTGTGTGTGTAAGGGACATACAGGACATACTGCTCCACCTGTGTGTGTGTGTGTGTGTGTGTGTGTGTGTGTGTGTGTGTGTGTGTGTGTGTGTGTGTGAGGGACATACAGGACATACTGCTCCACCTGTGTGTGTGTGTGTGTGTGTGTGTGTGTGTGTGTGTGTGTGTGTGTGTGTGTGTGTGTAAGGGACAAACAGGACATACTGCTCCACCTGTGTGTGTGTGTGTGTGTGTGTGTGTGTGTGTGTGTGTGTGTGTGTGTGTGTGTGTGTGTAAGGGACATACAGGACATACTGCTCCACCTGTGTGTGTGTGTGTGTGTGTGTGTGTGTGTGTGTGTGTGTGTGTGTGTGTGTGTGTGTGTGAGGGACATACAGGACATACTGCTCCACCTGTGTGTGTGTGTGTGTGTGTGTGTGTGTGTGTGTCTGTGTGTGTGTGTGTGTGTGTGTAAGGGACAAACAGGACATACTGCTCCACCTGTGTGTGTGTCTGTGTGTGTGTGTCTGTGTGTGTGTGTGTGTGTGTGTGTGTGTGTGTTTGTGTGTGTGTGTGTGTGTAAGGGACATACAGGACATACTGCTCCACCTGTGTGTGTGTGTGTGTGTGTGTGTGTGTGTGTGTGTGTGTGTGTGTGTGTGTGTGTGTGTGTGTGTGTGTGTAAGGGACATACAGGACATACTGCTCCACCTGTGTGTGTGTGTGTGTGTGTGTGTGTGTGTGTGTGTGTGTGTGTGTGTGTGTGTGTGTGTGTGTGTGTGTGTGTGTAAGGGACATACAGGACATAATGCTCCACCTTTCTGTAATACGTATTGTGAACTGCGTGGTGCGAGAGAGTTGATGATATATCATCATCTCAACGCTGGATGGGAGACATTCCTACACACTGGACCTTTAATATGGATAAAGACTGTATTGATGGAGTGACAGAAATAAAAAAAAGTTGTCCTGTTACGTCTCATTTAAGCACAAATGTGAGGTTACCTTTGTTAAATCTGGATGCAACAACTTATGAAGTTTTGAGAAAGAAATGTGTTCAACTTTTGTTACGGATGTGTTAGGAAATGCGAAAATCAAGTATTTTAAATAGATCAACAAGTGTTCTGGGATGTATATTCTAATTGTGGTGATAAATAATAATATATAATAAAGACGTTATGCCCAAATGCATTTGAAACTGGGTGATTTGTATTAATAATGTGTGATATTTATTATATTAAAAGAGATATGACAACATTTCCTTTCAGACATTTATTTACTACTTTAATCATAATTATTAGGGCTGTCAATCGATTAAAAAATGTAATCTAATTAATTACATACTCTGTGATTAATTAATCGAAATTATTCACATACATCATTAACGGTGCCTGAACCGATACTTTTTAAGAAAGTAAAAAAGAAAAGAAAAAAGAAAGGTACTATACAACAGTCGGTGACATGAAAGAACGGCTTGTTCATTGCTAATATGGTCAAAATATAATGAGTTAATAATAATGTATAACAATAACAATAACTTATTTCATAGTGGGTCATAGTGTAGTAGACCTGCCCCAGACCACCTGAGAGGTCTATGTGGGTCATAGTGGAGCAGACCTGTCCCAGACCACCTGAGAGGTCTGGGTGGGTCATAGTGTAGCAGACCTGTCCCAGACCACCTGAGAGGTCTGGGTGGGTCATAGTGTAGCAGACCTGTCCCAGACCACCTGAGAGGTCTGTGTGGGTCATAGTGTAGTAGTAGACCTGTCCCAGACGACCTGAGAGGTCTGTGTGGGTCATAGTGTAGTAGTAGACCTGTCCCAGACCACCTGAGAGGTCTGGTGGGTCATAGTGTAGTAGTAGACCTGTCCCAGACCACCTGAGAGGTCTGGGGGGGGGGTCATAGTGTAGTAGTAGACCTGTCCCAGACCACCTGAGAGGTCTGGGTGGGTCATAGTGTAGCAGACCTGTCCCAGACCACCTGAGAGGTCTGGGTGGGTCATAGTGTAGCAGACCTGTCCCAGACCACCTGAGAGGTCTGTGTGGGTCATAGTGTAGTAGTAGACCTGTCCCATACCACCTGAGAGGTCTGGTGGGTCATAGTGTAGTAGTAGACCTGTCCCAGACCACCTGAGAGGTCTGGGGGGGGGGGGTCATAGTGTAGTAGTAGACCTGTCCCAGACCACCTGAGAGGTCTGGGTGGGTCATAGTGTAGCAGACCTGTCCCAGACCACCTGAGAGGTCTGTGTGGGTCATAGTGTAGCAGACCTGTCCCAGACCACCTGAGAGGTCTGGGTGGGTCATAGTGTAGTTGACCTGTCCCAGACCACCTGAGAGGTCTGGGTGGGTCATAGTGTAGCAGACCTGTCCCAGACCACCTGAGAGGTCTGGGTGGGTCATAGTGTAGTTGACCTGTCCCAGACCACCTGAGAGGTCTGGGTGGGTCATAGTGTAGCAGACCTGTCCCAGACCACCTGAGAGGTCTGGGTGGGTCATAGTGTAGCTGACCTGTCCCAGACCACCTGAGAGGTCTGGGTGGGTCATAGTGTAGCAGACCTGTCCCAGACCACCTGAGAGGTCTGTGTGGGTCATAGTGTAGTAGTAGACCTGTCCCATACCACCTGAGAGGTCTGGTGGGTCATAGTGTAGTAGTAGACCTGTCCCAGACCACCTGAGAGGTCTGGGTGGGTCATAGTGTAGCAGACCTGTCCCAGACCACCTGAGAGTCTGGGTGTGTCATAGTGTAGCAGACCTGTCCCAGACCACCTGAGAGGTCTGGGTGGGTCATAGTGTAGTTGACCTGTCCCAGACCACCTGAGAGTCTGGGTGGGGCGTCATAGTGTAGTAGTAGACCTGTCCCAGACCACCTGAGAGGGACAGGACCCACCCAGAGGTCTGGGTGGGTCATAGTGTAGCAGACCTGTCCCAGACCACCTGAGAGGTCTGGGTGTGTCATAGTGTAGCAGACCTGTCCCAGACCACCTGAAAGGTCTGGGTGGGTCATAGTGTAGCAGACCTGTTCCAGACCACCTGAGAGGTCTGGGTGGGTCATAGTGGAGCAGACCTGTCCCAGACCACCTGAGAGGTCTGGGTGGGTCATAGTGGAGCAGACCTGTCCCAGACCACCTGAGAGGTCTGGGGGGGTCATAGTGTAGCAGACCTGTCCCAGACCACCTGAGAGGTCTGGGTGGGTCATAGTGTAGCAGACCTGTCCCAGACCACCTGAGAGGTCTGGGGGGGTCATAGTGTAGCAGACCTGTCCCAGACCACCTGAGAGTCTGGGTGGGTCATAGTGTAGCAGACCTGTCCCAGACCACCTGAGAGGTCTGGGGGGGTCATAGTGTAGCAGACCTGTCCCAGACCACCTGAAAGTCTGGGTGGGTCATAGTGTAGCAGACCTGTCCCAGACCACCTGAGAGGTCTGGGGGGGTCATAGTGTAGCAGACCTGTCCCAGACCACCTGAGAGTCTGGGTGGGTCATAGTGTAGCAGACCTGTCCCAGACCACCTGAGAGGTCTGGGTGGGTCATAGTGGAGCAGACCTGTCCCAGACCACCTGAGGGGCTCCAGATACGGTTCGCACCTTGCTGGAACTTGGATTCTTCCCATTGGTTCAGAGGTTCCTCAAACACAGCATGAGGTCGGGGCCTATGAAACGTTCAGACACACCCTTTTCCATCGTCTTCCGCTGGTGGCTCACGCTGCTGAAGGAAGCACACAAGCGCGTCGTGTTTCAACGCTGCAGCGAGAACAGCGACGTTCTCTAGAAGAAAATCGGACACGGACACCGTTGTTTCTTCAAAGTCGACTCTGGCTTGGTCCTCGCTGCCCTCGGGACCAGACAGCTTCTCCGTTGCCGCTGACGAGCGACACGGGCCCTTCTGTTTTAACGTGGAAAGCTATGGACAGACTGAACACAGTAAGAAGGCTTGAGGTTATCTGGGCAGAAATAATAGGATAATAATAAGGAATAGTTTGTTTTGTTGATGTGTAAAGGCTAATGTTGCCATTGTTTACCATTAGTGTGATTGATTGATAAGCGCTACGTGTGCACGTATTTCTGTGACTGTACTCTGATCACGGTGCATTGTTCATATGTTGGGTTGAATATGTAGCTTGTTCAGACTGTAAAGGCTCGTGCTTCTCCCACAGCTGAGGAGTGTAGTTACTGTTCAGCGAGATAATAATCTCCGTCGGTCCGTCTGTTCACAGCCGCGAGGCGACGAGAACGCCACCCCGTTCATTAACACGTTAGTTAAGCATTGATAATCATTTGTGAAGCACTGGCATAGCATACAGTAACTAATCATTAGTGGTGAATCACAGTTAATCAGTAACTACTCATTAACTAAACAGTTGTTCCTCATTCATTACTCAGTAACTATCTACATTTTTGTGTACCGTAATACCTTAAATGTGTTCAACTGCTGCCCCGTCCACAGCAGGACATTGCTTAGCTTCTGACTACGGAGAATAAGCTCATTCAAGCACACTTACAACATCTGAACTGTCCCTTTAAGATGAAACTCTTCAGCTGCCTGACAAAGCTCCACATCTTACGTTACGTCATCTGAGACAAACAGGAAACCAGCTTGTTCCTGTTGAGTTGTCAGAGAGAAGAGACGCACCGACAGACAGACGGTAAGATTTACCTTTTATTACAAAGCTGTGACTTTAACTGAGGGAGGACAGTTACAGGAAGGAGCTCTGAAGTACTGAAGAAGTGAAATACTTTAACTGAGGGAGGACAGTTACAGGAAGGAGCTCTGAAGTACTGAAGAAGTGAAATACTTTAACTGAGGGAGGACAGCTACAGGAAGGAGCTCTGAAGTACTGAAGAAGTGAAATACTTTAACTGAGGGAGGACAGCTACAGGAAGGAGCTCTGAAGTACTGAAGAAGTGAAATACTTTAACTGAGGGAGGACAGCTACAGGAAGGAGCTCTGAAGTACTGAAGAAGTGAAATACTTTAACTGTAATCTACTGCAGACTGAAAATAACACGTAGAGACTCAAAGTGAAAGTAACTGAGGCAACTTTCTGCTGCAGGGAGGGGCACAAATCTCTTAGGTTTAGACACCCAAACTACTTAGGGACTCTTTGGGTTAGGGTTATTTTTTAAGGAGCTACCGGAGGAGTTTTGGGATCTTTCCTTCACCAGCAATACATTTTGATATGACCCTCCAAAATAATTGGGGAAAGAGGCATGACCCTCCCCATCAATTCATTCATTGATGCCTTCTGTACCGGTTTGTGCTTGGCAAAGATGTACAGATAGCCACTGTTTATTTACAATCATGATATACACGACTTAACCTCTGCTTTCTTATCTTACACATCACACTCCACCAAGACGGGCGCTATTTCAGTAGATCTACTCACTAATATTGTTGTGGAAACACAATAAGCATGGAAACTAAATGCACACTCCCTGCATTACTGCATTACTTCAAATACTAAGTTACTCCTCTAGTGAACTAGTATTCACAGGAAATAAAAAAATAAAACATTGAGACCATTTAACAAAGCACACTGGGTAATGACAAACTCAACACATGAACTGGTTGCTATGGACTCAGTGTTGCCAACTATTTTCCAATGAAAGTCGCTAGCACCAGCTCCAAAAGTCGCTAGATGATGTCATACGCTCATTTGCATATTTTTCACGTCATTACGCAATCATTTGTATAAAGCTTAGTGGTTGTGTCAGCAAGGTAGATAGAAAGAAATATAATTCTTTAGCCAAATAATCACAAATTCAATACAGGAATTTATTTGACCTTATAATTATTACTTAGGTAGCCTATCTTTGAAGTAAAGAAATGAAATTCTACAATGGGAGGGAAAAAGATCGATAAAGAATTCTCAAAGAAGGCCGGCTGGCCCAGGACCAGGCCAGCTCAGCGGCGTCTTTCTCCCGTGGCGTCCTGCTGTCTGTCCCACCTACACCGCCCCCCCACACCCTGTCCCCTCCTCCCCTTCTACCTGCCTGCACACTGTGGGCATTGCTGCTGCACATGAGGAGCGAGGGGAGAGGCTGCTCCTCTGTCACAGAACAGGAGACTGTTTTGGCGGCTACAGGAGAGAAATACCTCGCGTGCTCGCTGGACAATACTGCCGACTTTTCTACAGAAAGTCGTCAGATTTGTCGCTAGTCGCTTTTTTGAAAAAAAGTCGCTAAGGAGGTCTGAAAAGTCGCTAAATATAGTGAAAAAGTCGCTAAGTTGGCAACACTGTATGGACTGGTCACTAGGCTTCCTTAGTCATTGTATATTTAGCATATAGGTAAAGCTGCCAAGCTGAACATTATCCAAAACTCCATTTCTCAGACGAGCATTAATTTGGGAGCTTGCGTGCTACCACTCTTTCCTTCTCAAATGCTTTGAAAAGGCTGTCGTTTGCACAATTTCACAAATGATCACCGTTTTTCGTTCTCGTCTTTCACAAGCTGCAGGAAATTGTTCTCCATTGACGCCGACCCGTCGTCCAATATAATCCACTGCTTGCCTGTTCGTCTATATATTAAAACTGGCATCCCATATTCGGGATTCAGTATGCAGTCCCGGAACCATTCTTTTTCAATTATTTGTCTTTCGAAAAATGACGCATATAGTTCAAAGGCAAAATCCATATCCAAGACACCACATGGCTTGTCTTCATAGGGTACCAGCAACTCCTCCAACACGCTCTGGTCACGACTCCTCGTAATTTTGGAGCGTCAATATTATCTATAAAAAAATCGATTTTCTTTCATGTTTTCCTCACCCGACTTGCAGCTAGCGGTCCGTATTTTCATCCTCAGCTCGTTGTGATCCATTTTGTGAATCTGTGCGCATTCACAAGAGCTTAAATAGCTCGTTGTTCTCAATAGGCCTACCTGTGATAGTGGGGGTAGGGTCAGGTGTGGTGCATCATGGGGGTGGGGGTGGGGGATGGTGCGATTTCTGTTGGGTCAGGCCCATCTGCTAGCAATGGGGGGCCTAAACTGAGAGCTACATGGAAAAATATGCACCAAACAAGCCACTTTAAAATTTTGCTTTTTCCATGAATACAAAAGTAGGGTTACGGGTAGTTTGGGTTAAAATAATCTCTTCTGGCAGACAGCCCTGAAGGCAAACTTCTCCTGTATGAGAGGGAGGGAAACACAACTGACTTCCTGTTTCTGCTGTTTTCAGCTGCTCTCAGAGACAAAATGGCTTCCATGTCAGAGGAGGATTTCTGCTGTTCGGTCTGTCATAAAGTCTATAGAGATCCTGTTCTTCTGTCATGTAGCCACAGCTTCTGTAAAGACTGTCTGAAGAGCTGGTGGACAGAGAAACAGGCACAGGAGTGTCCAGTTTGTAAGAGAAGATCTTCAAAGTCAGAACCACCTCATAACCTGGAGTTAAAGAAGCTGTGTGAGAGTTTCTTACAGCAGAGAGGTCAGAGAGCTTCAGAGGCTCTCTGCAGTCTGCACTCGGAGAAACTCAAACTCTTCTGTCTGGACCATCAGCAGCCGGTGTGTCTCGTCTGTCTACATTCAGAAAAACACTCCAACCACATAATCAGACCCATCGATGAAGCTGCACGACAACACAAGAAGGAACTCCAGGAAACTCTGGAGCCCTTAAAGAAGAAGATAAAGGTTTTTGAACAAGTTAAAGTGAAGTGTGATCAAACAGCAGAACACCTGAAGGTCCAGGCCCGACGCACAGAGATGCAGATTAAGGATCAGTTTAAGAAGCTGCACCAGTTTCTAGAAGAGGAAAAGGAGGCCAGGATGGCTGCACTGAGGGAGGAAGAGGAGCAGAAGAGTCAGAGGATGAAGGACAAGATGGAGGCTCTGAGCAGAGAGATAGCAGCTCTTTCAGACACAGTCAGAGCCACAGAGGAGCAGCTGAGAGCTGAACACGTTTCATTCCTGATCAGCTACAAGGCTGCAGTGGAAAGAGTCCAGCAGCTCCCCCTGCTGGATGATCCACAGCTGCTCTCAGGAGCTCTGATAGACGAGGCCAAACACCTGGGCAACCTGAGCTTCAACATCTGGAACAAGAAGAAGGACACAGTCTCCTACACTCCTCTGATTCTGGACCCAAACACTGCTTATCCAAAACTCATCCTGTCTGAAGATCTGACCAGTGTGAGACTTGGAGGAGAGAGACAGAAGCTTCCTGATAATCCAGAGAGGTTTGATGGTTACCGCTTTGTCCTGGGCTCTGAGGGCTTTAACTCAGGGACTCACAGCTGGGACGTCGAGGTTGGAGACAGTACAGACTGGATGCTGGGTGTGTTAGCAGAGTCTGTCCAGAGGAAGGGAGTCATACGGTCTGGATTATGGAGAATAGGGTTCTCCGAATGTAAATACTCAGCGTGGTCGCCACCAGCTTCAGACACTGATCTTCCATTTAAGAAGCAGCTCCAGAGGATCAGAGTGACTCTGGACTGGAACAGAGGAAAGCTGTCATTCTCTGATCCTGATACTAACACACACATACACACCTTCACACACACTTTCACTGAGAGGCTGTTTCCATACTTTTGGCCTGGGAATAAAGACCCACTGAAGATATCACCACTGAAGGTCTGTGTGACAAAACAACAGGTCTGATAGTCTTTAGTTTGAAGGGGGTGATAATAATAGTAAACAACTATTCACTTCTTAACAGTGAAGTAAAACTGATTCCAGCAGTACAGGAGTCAGCTGAATAAAACCCAACTAAAGGTTTTAAGAAGCTAAAACATTAAAAAGGTTCTTAAAGAGAGAGAAATAATATCTTAGTTTGTGTGTGAGGTTAACATGTCTTTAATTATTGTTGGTTAAACTATTATTTCATAAACAGCCGAAACAATTATACGATTAGTATATCGTTACACAACTATTCTGATAATCGATTGATAGTTGTGGTCGTTTTTAAAGTAATAATGCTGTGATGATTGGGATGATTTCCTGCTTTTCTCTGTTTTATATTATTATAAACTGAATATTTTGGGGATTTTAGACTGTTGGTCTAACAAAACAAGACAGTTAAAGACGTCATCTTGGGCTATGTGACATGTGATGGACACTTTTCTTGACATTTTGTACATTAAACAGTTAATTGATATTCTCTCTTGCTAAGTTAATGTGTCTGCATTTTAGGATTTTGTTCTTTTTTGGTTTAAAAGTGTCCAACCGAGTAGAAACAAAGACATGAATGAATAATGTGTCAGTGGTGTAATGTGCTCAAAAACCTTCCAATGTATCCTGTAAAAGTCTCAAAGCTAAGCTAGTCACATCCTGCGTCTCAATAAACCGGTCAGCCCTCCAGAGTTCACTTTGTCTTTTGTCATTTTCTTGCAACATTTAGAATAGACAACAAGCATAATTAAAGCTGCAAGCAGCGATGGACGGGCCCTCGCGCCTCTGCACGCCTCGGGGTTACCGGCGGTCCGCGCTCATTGCGACCATGCATTTGTGCGGCACTCAGACACCGCAAATCGTCACCAATGAAAAGGGAACTCCCCGCTGAGTTCAACGATACCTAACACAAGACTCTACGTCATACAGTTCATTAGCTGTGAAACGGGGCGTGGCCAAAGCATAGGGGTCGAAGCAAACCTTTACCAATTAAAAAGAAAGTCTTTGCTGAGTTCATTGATACCTCACATAAGACTCTACCTTAAACGGTTCACATGCTATGAAAGGGGGCGTGGCTTAAGCATAGGGGGCGGGCCAAACCATGACCAATGAAGGAGGAAGTCTCTGCTGAGTTAGATGACACCTCACACAAGGGTCTACATCAAACGGGTCATTGGTTATAAAAGGGGGCGTGGCTAAAGCTTAGGGGTTGGGTCAAACCATCACCAATTACTAATGATGTCTCTGCTGAGTTCAATGATACCTCACACAAGGGTATACCTTAAACAGTTCAAATGTGGTGAAAGGGGGCGTGGCTTAAGCATAAGGGGCGGGCCACACCATCATCAATGAAGAAGGAAGTCTCTGCTGGGTTCAATAACACCTCACACAATACTCTACCTTAAACGGTTCAAATGTTATGGAAGGGGGCGTGGCCTGAGTAAGTGGGCGTGGTTAAAGTATAGGGGGCGGCTCAGTATCACTCATAAGTTTCATGTAAATCGGACGATGTTTGTCATATAAGGCACATTTCCTGTTGCCAGCGGGGGGCGCTATGACTAAAAGTCAATTTTGGCCTGTAGATGTCCTCAGACCTGGACTGTGAGAAATTTCGGGCAGATACGACAACGTACACTCAAGTTACAACAACTTCTTTGTTCATCGCTAAACAGCCAGACCTGTAGCTTTAGAGACAGTGGGATTACCCAAACTGAATAAATCCCGCTGGCACATATAAACACAACTGCTTTGCTAGCTCAATCGTGTTGTAACTAAGACATTGTTGAAGATAAAAAAGTTAAAACCATGCTTAATGTTGTGGAGGCGAGGTACTTGTGGTTTTATGTAGTCTGCAGCTAGATCTAATCAAATAACTACACTAATCAGCATTCGATTGGCTCACAGCTTCTCAAGCTTCTAAAAGAATCATCAGGTCTTGTCTGACATTTAGCGTACTGGAGAAAGACTCATTGTCCCCACAGGAAAGGTAACTGTTGCTTCTGCCTTTTGGGGAGCCACTCCCTACTGATTAGAACAAAGGAAATGCATATCTCTGTAATCTTGAATAGAATTGACACTACCATGATAAATGGCCTTTGTCTGTGACCTGGCGTAAACCTGGTCTCTCTGGTCTTGGCCATTGTGAAGAGGTTGGAGTCTGTTTGATTGAGTGTGTGGACAGGTGTCTTTTATACAGGTAACAGGTTCAAACAGGTGCAGTTAATACAGGTAATGAGTGGAGAACAGGAGGACTTCTTAAAGAAAAACTAACAGGTCCGTGAGAGCCGGAATTCTTACTGGTTGGTAGGTGATCAAATACTTATGTCATGCAATAAAATGCAAATTAATTATTTAAAAATCATACAATGTGATTTTCTGGATTTTTGTTTTAGATTCCGTCTCTCACAGTTGAAGAGTACCTATGATAACAAATAAACCTTGATTGTGTGTGTGTGTGTATGTGTGTGTGTGTGTGTGTGTGTGTGTGTGTGTGTGTGTGTGTGTGTGTGTGTGTGTGTGCTTGTTTTACTATATTCGTGGGGTCCAAAAACCGGGGAATACAGTATATTTGTGGGGTCTGCACAGCCTTGTGGTGTCCAAAATGCTTGAGGGTGAGGGTAAGGGTTAAGGTTAGGCATTTAGTTGTGATGGTTAAGGTTAGGGTAAGGGGCTAGGGAATGCATTATGTCAATGACGGGTCCCCACAAAGATAGTGAAACAAACGTGTGTGTGTGTGTGCTCTGAAGTGTGGATATGTGTGTATGAATCTACAAATCCTGACCTTAACATCTACTATGCAACAAACAGCTACTGTTGGAAGATAAATGTGGCTCTGGACAGTGATATTTTAAGAAAATGATAAGGGCGCCTCCCTTATTTTTACTTACTTACTATCTCTGATTGGGCCAAATAGCTCAAGGTAAGACAACATTTAAATATGACAGAAAATAACCTATTTCTAACCGCTCAGAAATACAAAACATACATCTGGATACTGCTTAGGAATGTTCAATGAAAAAGAGAAACACCAGAACAAACATCTGTGACAAAGAACACAGAAACAGGAGGTTTCAACTAAGGAGGTTGGGTTGTATAAGGATTGTAATCTAAAGCACCTAATGTAGAAATGTGCAAGATAACATTTGAAGAAAATGAAGGGCCCGTTTAAGGAAGGAGGTTTAACAAATTCTGAGTCTAACCCTGAACTCAGTTGATTTACCCTGAGGTGGGAAACTCTGAGTTTGTGCAACATAACATTTGAAGAAAATTAGACAACTGAACCAGTTATGATCCACCTCAATCAGGATTCAATTGCTCGCAGCTGTGTGTCGTTAACTGGCTATGTTCTGATTGGTCAGGGCAGGTCACCTGTAGCATTTATAAACCTTTCACATGATCACAGTGGCACCTGTGCTGTTCATTCAACATGATGGCTGTTTGGTGCATGTCAGGGTGAGCAAGAGTTTGCATGTGATGTTTTGACTGATTTCTGTTAAGTAGTTGTACTTATGCTTTGTCTGCTTCTAAATAGGGCTTTGCTCCTTGTTTTGCTGACTGGTTTGAGTTACTGCTACCCTATGAAGCAAGGTAAAGTATCATTGCTGTACACATTTTGAAAGTATAATTGTTTAAAAGCCTATCCTGATGACCAATCTCTACTACCTACAATTGGTGCAAACCCTGCTTCTGCTGGCTATAACTGGATGGTGTCTTCTGGTGGATTTCTGGGGCTGCCTCTAAAATCCAGCTCAGTCCAGTTTTCAGAATGCACCAGCACCTCCAGGATATGCTCAAAGCTCTTCTGCAGGCCAAGCTCCCCCTGCCTCTAAACAAGGTAACTAATGCTAATGTGACTTAGCTAAACTTGAGCTGTCAGGGTCTCTAAATTTCTGAACTGATGTGGGTAGTGAATGCCGTTTAGGAAAGGGACCTTGCTGTTAACGTCATTGCCTTGAATTCTACTTGCTAACATCACTCACTTCTGCTCCTAGGCATTTCCTGGGCTGTTGCGCCTCCCAGTCCCTTTTCTGCTGGAGCATCCACAGGACCTAGCACTCAGCAGTTTGCCTCCAGTGGACCTGCCCCTCAACCACTTGGCCTTAACATTGTGAGCCAGCCTGATTCTTCTCGTCCACAGTACCAGGCAGGTGAACTGATCCAAGCTCAGAAAAGCTTTGAGCAAGGCAACTCTGAATCTGAAAACGAAGAGCAAGGTTCCATGCCACCACCTCCACAAGGCTTTAATGGCGGACCTATGCCATCAGGCCTGGCCCCGTATCCTTATCCTTATCCTTATCTTAACCCTTACTATGACTACATGTTCCTGACTGGCCAGTATCCTCCAGGCACGTATACTTACACCAGCAACAGCTTTGAGCAGGGGAAGGACAGCTGGGAGGATGCTCGCTACACAAGGGAATACTATCCCAGCACTCAGCAGGCCAAGAACATCCCTTATAAACATCGGCCCGTCAGGCAGTCAAGTATTGGAAGTGCCAGTCAGAGTGGTGCAGCGACTGGACAACAGCCGCTCTACAGTGGAGTTGGTGTACAAGGTTCTTACTCGCAGCTGGGCCGGTAACACCGCGGAGAGCCAAGATCATTAATGCAAAAGGTGCTGTTCTGTGCTTCACAGTTCGCAGGATATTTTCAGAGTTTGAGATTAACATGTTTCCTTTCCGGTCTTTCAGGTTGGCTAAAAGGTGACTCTGAAGATTTGTCAATAAAACAAAATTTTAACTTTCATGTTTGTCCTGGTTTTCAATGTGTACTGCATCTGTATTCAGTTTAGTTTGTTGGCATTGTTAAATACACAAACGTGCCTGGGCATGTTTACTGCTTCCTCTGCTGTTTGCCATTTTGGGGTTGAGCTAGTGGACCGTTCAGTATTTATGGAATGGGCAACCGGAGAAAAAATGGGAGGTTTATGTATAGTGTCACTCAACATGTGTATTCGTGAGTAGAGCAAAATTTCAAAGTAGCTTTGTGCATATTTATCATGTAGCGCTCATTCCCAAATTAAAAATAACTGCCTTCTGGTTGGGCGGAGCACAGCTGGGACGTCGAGGTTGGAGACAGTACAGACTGGATGCTGGGTGTGTTAGCAGAGTCTGTCCAGAGGAAGGGAGTCATACGGTCTGGATTATGGAGAATAGGGTTCTCCGGATGTAAATACTCAGCGTGGTCGCCACCAGCTTCAGACACTGATCTTCCATTTAAGAAGCAGCTCCAGAGGATCAGAGTGACTCTGGACTGGAACAGAGGAAAGTTGTCGTTCTCTGATCCTGATACTAACACACATACACACCTTCACACACACTTTCACTGAGAGGCTGTTTCCATACTTTAGGCCTGGGAATAAATCACCACTGAAGGTCTGTGTGACAAAACATGTCTGATAGTCTTTAGTTTGAAGGGGGTGATAATAATAAACAACTGATTCCAGCAGTACAGGAGTCAGCTGAATAAAACCCAACTAAAGGTTTTAAGAAGCTAAAACAAAGGTTCTTAAAGAGAGAGAAATAATATCTTAGTTTGTGTGTGAGGTTAACATGTCTTTAATTATTGTTGGTTAAACTTATTTCATAAACAGCCGAAACAATTATACGATTATTATATCGTTACACAACTATTCTGATAATCGATTGATAGTTGTGGTCGTTTTTAAAGTAATAATGCTGTGATGATTGGGATGATTTCCTGCTTTTCTCTGTTTTATATTATTATAAACTGAATATTTTGGGGATTTTAGACTGTTGGTCTAACAAAACAAGACAGTTAAAGACGTCATCTTGGGCTATGTGACATGTGATGGACACTTTTCTTGACATTTTGTACATTAAACAGTTAATTGATATTCTCTCTTGCTAAGTTAATGTGTCTGCATTTTAGGATTTTGTTCTTTTTTGGTTTAAAAGTGTCCAACCGAGTAGAAACAAAGACATGAATGAATAATGTGTCAGTGGTGTAATGTGCTCAAAAACCTTCCAATGTATCCTGTAAAAGTCTCAAAGCTAAGCTAGTCACATCCTGCGTCTCAATAAACCGGTCAGCCCTCCAGAGTTCACTTTGTCTTTTGTCATTTTCTTGCAACATTTAGAATAGAAAACAAGCATAACTAAAGCTGCAAGCAGCGATGGACGGGCCCTCGCGCCTCTGCACGCCTCAGGGTTACCGGCGGTCGCCGCTCATTGCGACCATGCATTTGCCGCACTCAGACACCGCAAATCGTCACCAATGAAAAGGGAACTCCCCGCTGAGTTCAAAGATACCTAACACAAGACTCTACGTCATACAGTTCATTAGCTGTGAAACGGGGCGTGGCCAAAGCATAGGGGTCGAAGCAAACCTTTACCAATTAAAAAGAAAGTCTTTGCTGAGTTCATTGATACCTCACATAAGACTCTACCTTAAACGGTTCGCATGCTATGAAAGGGGGCGTGGCTTAAGCATAGGGGGCGGGCCAAACCATGACCAATGAAGGAGGAAGTCTCTGCTGAGTTAGATGACACCTCACACAAGGGTCTACATCAAACGGGTCATTAGTTATAAGAGGGGGCGTGGCTAAAGCATAGGGGGCGGGCCAAACCATCACCAATGAAGAAGGAAGTCTCTGCTGAGTTCTTTGATACCTCATACAATGGTCAACCTGAAATGGTTCAAATGTTATGAAAGGGGGCGTGGCTAAAGCTTAAGGGTTGGGTCAAACCATCACCAATTACTAATGATGTCTCTGCTGAGTTCAATGATACCTCACACAAGGGTATACCTTAAACGGTTCAAATGTGGAGAAAGGGGGCGTGGCTTAAGCATAGGGGGCGGGCCACACCATCATCAATGAAGAAGGAAGTCTCTGCTGGGTTCAATAACACCTCACACAATACTCTACCTTAAACGGTTCAAATGTTATGGAAGGGGGCGTGGCCTGAGTAAGTGGGCGTGGTTAAAGTATAGGGGGCGGCTCAGTATCACATGTAGACCGCACATTATAAGTTTCATGTAAATCGGATGATGTTTGTCGTATAAGGCGCATTTCCTGTTGCCAGCGGGGGGCGCTGTGACCAAAAGTAAATATTGGCCTGTAGGACCGTGAGAAATTTCAGGCAGATACGACAACGTACACTCAAGTTACAACAACTTCTTTGTTCATCTCTAAACACTCAAAATGGCCGCCCCGCCACGGCCACGCCCTATGACGAAAAGTTTTTCTTTTAACAACTTTTCATCTTTAACGTCTTAAGATGGCACAGACCGAATTTGAAATTGATCGGAAGAAATCTCTAGGAGGAGTTGGTTAAAGTACGACATGTAGAAATGGCCAAAATCGCACTAATTTCGAACATTGAAATCAAAATGGCGGACTTCCTGTTGGGTTAGATGAGACATATGTTCCCTCAAAATTTGGTATATTAACTTCTCATTTTTTTCAGAATATTCCGAAGCTTGTTGGGGGGCGCTATGGAGCCCCCTGGCAAAGCTCAAACCCAATCACTACAGAACTTTGTAGTTTTTGCCATGTCTGACATGTGCAAATTGTTTTGAGTTTTCCAGCATGCTAAGCACTCAAAAATGCGAGTGACGTCGCGGAATAATAATAATCCTTACAAAAACAATATGTCATGACCGAAAGAACAAGATCCAGGGTACAAGCGGCCGAAATGGGTTTCCTCAGGAGGGTGGCTGGCGTCTCCCTTAGAGATAGGGTGAGAAGCTCAGTCATCCGTGAGGAGCTCAGAGTAGAGCCGCTGCTCCTTCGCGTTGAAAGGAGCCAGTTGAGGTGGTTCGGGCATCTGGTAAGGATGCCCCCTGGGCGCCTCCCTAGGGAGGTGTTCCAGGCACGTCCAGCTGGGAGGAGGCCTCGGGGAAGACCCAGGACTAGGTGGAGGCACGTCCAGCTGGGAGGAGGCCTCGGGGAAGACCCAGGACTAGGTGGAGGGACGTCCAGCTGGGAGGAGGCGTCGGGGAAGACCCAGGACAAGGTGGAGGCACGTCCAGCTGGGAGGGGGCCTCGGGGAAGACCCAGGACAATGTGGAGGGATTATATCTCCAACCTAGCCTGGGAACGCCTCGGGATCCCCCAGTCGGAGCTGGTTAATGTGGCTCGGGAAAGGGAAGTTTGGGGTCCCCTGCTGGAGCTGCTACCCCCGCGACCCGATACCGGATAAGCGGATGAAGATGGATGGATGGATGGACAAAAACAATGGGTTCCTTCGCACTGTCAGTGCAAGGCACCGTACGTGCTCGGGCCCTAAAGATATTTACATTTTATCAGTTGTTACTGAAACTCATCATGGCATTTACTGCAGGGACAACTATCCCAGCACTCAGCAGGCCAAGAACATCCCTTACAAACATCGGCCCGTCAGGCAGGCGAGTATTGGGAGTGCTAGTCATGGTCAGAGTGGTGCAGCGACTGGACAACAGCCGCTCTACAGTGGAGTTGGTGTACAAGGTTCTTACTCGCAGATGGGCCGGTAACACCGCGGAGAGCCGAGATCATTCATGCAAAAGGTGCTGTTCTGTGCTTCACAGTTCGCAGGATATTTTCAGAGTTTGAGATTAAGATGTTTCCTTTCCTGTCTTTCAGGTTGGCTGAAGGGTGACTGAAATTTTAACTTTCATGTTTGCCCTGGTTTTTCAACTGGTTCAATTTGGTTTGTTGGCATTGTTAAATACACAAACGTGCCTGGGCATGTCTACTGCTTCCTCTGCTGTTTGCCATTTTGGGGTTGAGCTAGTGGACAGTTCGGTATTTATGTAATGGACCACCGGAGGAGATTAGGGGAGGGTCATGACTTTATTCTTTGAGGGGAGAGTCACCCAACATGTGTATTCCCAGCCCAGTCTCATGGCAGGTCGTGAAATGGTCACGTTATTGAATCTATTGATTCGTGAACAGGACACGAATATGTCGTTTTCTTCGTGTAGTGATTACGAATTTTAATGTAATGTATTTAAATGGTAAGCATATTTCGTGATCACAGCACGACAACGGTAGGGAGTAGTATTAAAAGCCAAAGATCCGCGTAGGGAGGTTGGTCGGGGGGGTGGACGGGTCAAACAACACAGGACTTTCACCCCAGAGAGTGCGGATGGCGTCCCGCGTGTTGCAGGACTTTCACCCCGGAGAGTGGGGATGGCGTCCCGCGTGTTGCAGTTCCTTTCCGCGTTATTAACCATTAACCACAACTGTGTGTGTGTGTGTGTGTTTCTGTGTGCTCTGAAGTGTGGATATGTGTGTATGAATCTACAAAGCCTGACCTTAACATCTACTATGCAACAAACAGCTACTGTTGGAAGATAAATGTGGCTCTGGACAGTGATATTTTAAGAAAATGATAAGGGCGCCTCCCTTATTTTTACTTACTTACTATCTCTGATTGGGCCAAATAGGTCAAGGTAAGACAACATTTGAATATGACAGAAAATAACCTATTTCTAACCGTTCAGAAATACAAAAAATACATCTGGATACTGCTTAGGAATGTTCAATGAAAAAGAGAAACACCAGAACAAACATCTGTGACAAAGAACACAGAAACAGGAGGTTTCAACTAAGGAGATTGGGTTGTATAAGGATTGTAATCTAAAGCACCTAATGTAGAAATGTGCAAGATAACATTTGAAGAAAATGAAGGGCCCGTTTAAGGAAGGAGGTTTAACAAATTCTGAGTCTAACCCTGAACTCAGTTGATTTACCCTGAGGTGGGAAACTCTGAGTTTGTGCAACATAACATTTGAAGAAAATTAGACAACTGAACCAGTTATGATCCACCTCAATCAGGATTCAATTGCTCGCAGCTGTGTGTCGTTAACTGGCTATGTTCTGATTGGTCAGGGCAGGTCACCTGTAGCATTTATAAACCTTTCACAGGATCACAGTGGCACCTGTGCTGTTCATTCAACGTGATGGCTGTTTGGTGCATGTCAGGGTGAGCAATAGTTTGCATGTGATGTTTTGACTGATTTCTGTTAAGTAGTTGTACTTATGCTTTGTCTGCTTCTAAATAGGGCTTTGCTCCTTGTTTTGCTGACTGGTTTGAGTTACTGCTACCCTATGAAGCAAGGTAAAGTATCATTGCTGTACACATTTTGAAAGTATAATTGTTTAAAAGCCTATCCTGATGACCAATCTCTACTACCTACAATTGGTGCAAACCCTGCTTCTGCTGGCTATAACTGGATGGTGTCTTCTGGTGGATTTCTGGGGCTGCCTCTAAAATCCAGCTCAGTCCAGTTTTCAGAATGCACCAGCACCTCCAGGATATGCTCAAGGCTCTTCTGCAGGCCAAGCTCCCCCTGCCTCTAAACAAGGTAACTAATGCGACTTAGCTAAACTTGAGCTGTCAGGGTCTCTAAATTTCTGAACTGATGTGGGTAGTGAATGCCGTTTAGGAAAGGGACCTTGCTGTTAACGTCATTGCCTTGAATTCTACTTGCTAACATCACTCACTTCTGCTCCTAGGCATTTCCTGGGCTGTTGCGCCTCCCAGTCCCTTTTCTGCTGGAGCATCCACAGGACCTAGCACTCAGCAGTTTGCCTCCAGTGGACCTGCCCCTCAACCACTTGGCCTTAACATTGTGAGCCAGCCTGATTCTTCTCGTCCACAGTACCAGGCAGGTGAACTGATCCAAGCTCAGAAAAGCTTTGAGCAAGGCAACTCTGAATCTGAAAACGAAGAGCAAGGTTCCATGCCACCACCTCCACAAGGCTTTAATGGCGGACCTATGCCATCAGGCCTGGCCCCTTATCCTTATCTTAACCCTTACTATGACTACATGTTCCTGACTGGCCAGTATCCTCCAGGCACGTATACTTACACCAGCAACAGCTTTGAGCAGGGGAAGGACAGCTGGGAGGATGCTCGCTACACAAGGGAATACTATCCCAGCACTCAGCAGGCCAAGAACATCCCTTATAAGCATCGGCCCGTCAGGCAGTCAAGTATTGGAAGTGCTAGTCAGAGTGGTGCAGCGACTGGACAACAGCCGCTCTACAGTGGAGTTGGTGTACAAGGTTCTTACTCGCAGCTGGGCCGGTAACACCGCGGAGAGCCAAGATCATTCATGCAAAAGGTGCTGTTCTGTGCTTCACAGTTCGCAGGATATTTTCAGAGTTTGAGATTAACATGTTTCCTTTCCTGGCTTTCAGGTTGGCTAAAAGGTGACTCTGAAGATTTGTCAATAAAACAAAATTTTAACTTTCATGTTTGTCCTGGTTTTCAATGTGTACTGCATCTGTATTCAATTTGGGTTGTTGGCATTGTTAAATACACAAACGTGCCTGGGCATGTCTACTGCTTCCTCTACTGTTTGCCATTTTGGGGTTGAGCTAGTGGACGGTTCAGTATTTATGGAATGGGCAACTGGAGGAAAATGGGAGGTTTGTGTGGAGTGTCACTCAACAGATGTATTCATGAGTAGAGCAAAATTTCAATGTAGTTTTGTGCATATTATGTAGCTCAGTCGCAAATGACTCATCTGGTTGGGTGGAGCTATTGAAGGTCAATTGGAAATATGTCCACAATGATTTGAGCATTGTGGAGGAAATCTGAGAATTGGAGCAACTATGTTAAGGCTTTCCATGCATTAGAGGTGCTATGGAGCCCGCTTACAGGTATGGGCCAAATAGCTATACAGTCCTGCAAAGCTCCCAGGTGTTTATGTAGGTGCCAGTTTCTGTATATATTGAGGCTGTCAAGGTGCTAAAACCAATTGGGGTGCTATAGAGCAACCATACCACTTTCAAGCTTTAATGTGAACTCGGATCAAAGAACTTCCTGTTCACAACTTTTCATTCATCCTAAAACACCAGTTTGTAAGATTTTGCACAAAACCCAAGATGGCAGACTTCCTGTCAGGTGCAAAAATCAAAAGCTCCATGGACTTCAAGATGTGACTTGTTACCTCAAAATTTGGTATATTAACTTATTTTTTAGAGTTCGGAAGCTTGTTAGGGGGCGCTATGGCAATGCTCAAGCCCAGACACTATACTACAGAACTTTTTGCCATGTCAAGGGTCCACATCAAATGGGTCATTAGTTATAAAAGGGGGTGTGGCTGAAGCTTAGGGGGCGGGTCAAACCATCACCAATGAATAATGATGTCCCTGCTGAGTTCAATGATACCTCACACAAGACTACCTTAGATGGGTCAGCATTTATGAACGGGGGCGTGGCTAAAGCTTAGGGGGCGGGCCAAACTATCACCAATGAAGAAGGAACTCTGCTGAGTTCATTGATACCTCATACAATGGTCAACCTTAAATGGTTCAAATGTTATGAAAGGGGGCATGGCCTGAGTAAGTGGGCGTGGTTAAAGTATAGGGGGCGGCTCAGAATCACATGTAGACCACACATAAGTTCCATGTAAATCGGATGATGTTTGTCGTAGAAGGCGCATTTCCTGTTGCCAGCGGGGGGGGGGGGGGCGCTATGACCAAAAGTCAAATTGGCCTGCACCTGTCCTCAGACCTGGACCCTTGTCAATCCTGAGAATTTTCGGTCAGATACGACAATGTACACTCAAGTTACAACAACTTCTTTGTTCATCTCTAAACACTCAAAATGGCCGCCATGCCACGCCCACACCGTCTGACGAAAAGTTTTTCTTTTAATAACTTTTCATCTTTAAGGTGTTGAGAAGATACCGACCAAGTTTGAAGTCCATCGGATGAAATCTCTAGGAGGAGTTCGTTAAAGTACGACGTGGAAATGGCCAAAATCGCACTAATTTCGAACATTGAAATCAAAATGGCGGACTTCCTGTTGGGTTCAGGGTAAGGCTCCAATGAAGTTTTTTGTACATCTTGACATGATACATATGTGTACCAAGTTTCGTGAGTCTACGTTAAACGTACTGCAGGGCTCCATTTTTTTTAACTTTCTAGGGGGCGCTAGCGAGCCATTTTTGAGCGCCTAGTCCCAAAGCCCTTAAAATACGTACATGTTCACCAGACTTGATGCGCCCGCCAAATATGGTGAGTTTTTGAATATGTTAAGCCCCTCAAAAAGCCATACAATGTATGATATAAATCAACAATTATTGACATTGTTAAAGCTATTGATAAGTATCCTATTTAAAGTTGTTACCGTCTTAATATAATAACCTGATAGCGGAAGGAATAAAAGATTGGAGTAACGATTACTGCATGTATGTAAGCTAAGAAGACATCAATAGACAAACACTTAATTACAAACACGGGAGGGGTGGGGGGGGGGAGACCAATGTAAATAGGTGAGTTTTAAGGCTGGTTTTGAATATTAATAATAATTGATTAATTGAAGGGGCATTTCTGATGTCAGGTGGCAGTTGGTTCCACAGCTGAGGGCCAGCAACAGAAATAAGCCTTTGCCTTTTTCCTTAAACCTACCCTACATTTAGGCAGCATCTACATATTTACAGTATTTAATGTATCACAGCCAATGAATTCAGACAGTTATCAGAATAGAGCTAGCATATATAATAAATATCATTAAATAATTTAGTTTAGGCTATGCCTTAGTGCCCAGACCTGCCAACAAATGGAGCTCAGCGCAAATTCTTTCAGAAAGACTTCTAAAACCTAATCACTTCTCACTTCTCTAAATGGATCAGCTGTAGAGGTGTTCTCTTTTGTCTTAACCAATCAGAAGCGGAGGAGCAGCTGAGAGCTGAACACGTCTCATTCCTGATCAGCTACAAGGCTGCAGTGGAAAGAGTCCAGCAGACCCCCCTGCTGGATGACCCACAGCTGCTCTCAGGAGCTCTGATAGACGAGGCCAAACACCTGGGCAACCTGAGCTTCAACATCTGGAACAAGATGAAGGACATGGTCTCCTACACTCCTCTCATTCTGGACCCAAACACTGCTCATCCAAAACTGATCCTGTCTGAAGATCTGACCAGTGTGAGACTTGGAGGAGAGAGACAGAAGCTTCCTGATAATCCAGAGAGGTTTGATTCTCACGTCTCTGTCCTGGGCTCTGAGGGCTTTAACTCAGGGACTCACAGCTGGGACGTCGAGGTTGGAGACAATTCATACTGTCTACTGGGTGTGTTAGCAGAGTCTGTCCAGAGGAAGGGAGTCATACGGTCTGGATTATGGACAATATGGTTCTCTAGAGGTGAATGCTCAGCGTGGTCGCCACCAGCTCCAGACACTGATCTCCCGTTTAAGAAGCAGCTCCAGAGGATCAGAGTGACTCTGGACTGGAACAGAGGAAAGCTGTCATTCTCTGATCCTGATACTAACACACACATACACACCTTCACACACACTTTCACTGAGAGGCTGTTTCCATACGTTAGCACAGGAGAAGAAGATATCCCACTGAAGATATCACCACTGAAGGTCTGTGTGACTAAACAACAGGTCTGATAGTCTTTAGTTTGAAGGGGGTGATAATAATAGTAAACAACTATTCACTTCTTAACAGTGAAGTAAAACTGATTCCAGCAGTACAGGAGTCAGCTGAATAAAACCCAACTAAAGGTTTTAAGAAGCTAAAACATGAAGAGGTTCTTAAAGAGAGAGAAATATCTATTGATTTACAACTTTGACTTAAGTTTAATTACGCCTGCATATTTTAATTCAAATGTATTCCATACAATAATGTGTTACTGAAGTCATGGTGGGAAGGAGAGGCCCTATACAGGAAAGAGTTCGAGGAGGATACAGATGTGGAGTCTAAGAGAATAACAGGTAAAGGGCCCTAAAACAAAAGAGACTCTGTATCTTCTAGTCCATGTATAGGACACTCGTGGTTGACCTTTATCTCAACTCATATATACACGCTCCCACTAAATGCACAGTATATATACCATGTGTTAACCGCATAACTTCAGAACGACTTATTGGAAGAATTGGGTTGGTCGTTCTCCAAGCTCTCTGCAGGAGTTTGTTAAAAATTATGCTGAAAATCTTGAATTGTAATAAAACCTTTTATAATCAAGAACAGTGTCGGCGGATTCCTCTTCATACAGCATCACAGCATTACTATTAAAAGACACCACAAGAGAGAAACAATATCTTAGTTTGTCTGAGGTTAACATGTCTAATTATTGTTGGTTAAACTTTTATAATACGATTATTTTACCGTCAAACAACTATTCTGATAATCGATTGATAGTTGTGGTCGTTTTTAAAGTAATGATGCTGTGATGATTGTGATGGTTTTCTACTTTTCTCTTTTTTATATTATTATAAACTGAATATTTTGGGGGTTTTAGACTGTTGGTCGAACAAAACAAGACAGTTAAAGTGACTCTGAGACTCAATAAACTGGTCAGTCCTCCAGAGTTCAGTTTGTTTTTTGTCATTTTCTTCCAACATTTAGAACAGAGAAAAAGCATAATTAATTTGTGTTTAATCACAACGTAACTACAGACAAACATTCGATTAATTAAAATATTTGTATAGATTGACAGCCCTAATTATCATTATTGCTGTTTGTATAATCCTGCTGTGATTTGATACTGTATTGTCTGTAACTGTTACATGTTGTACGGCTGAGACTTTGTTTAATGTGCGGCTGCTGTCTCTTGAACACCTGCTCCTGTTTAACTTCGTGGGATATCATGCGGACCTGTTCATGAGAATGTGTTGAAAGATTTTATGCCCAAATGCATTTAAAGCTGGTTGATTTAATATGGATAAAGACTGTATTGATGAAGTGACAGAAATAAAAAAAAGTTGTCCTGTTACGTCTCATTTAAGCACAAATGTGAGGTTACCTTTGTTAAATCTGGATGCAACAACTTATGAAGTTTTGAGAAAGAAATGTGTTCAACTTTTGTTACGGATGTGTTGTTAGGAAATGTAATCTGAAGCAAAAACTTGAGGAAAAGAGCGTAAATCAAATATTTTAAATAGATCAACAAGTGTTCTGGGATGTATGTTTTAATTGTGGTGATAAATAATAATATATAATAAAGACGTTATGCCCAAATGCATTTGAAGCTGGGTGATTTGTATTAATAATATGTGATATTTATATCCTCAAAGATTTTGGACACAGGAACTGTCGACGAAAGACGCTCCGGCGATGTTTGACACAACTCCTACTCAAAAAGAGATATGACAACATCTCCTGTCAGACATTCATTTATTACTTTAATCATATATAACCTTTCAAACACGATAACAATTTGTACAACACATCATAAGGTAAGATTTGTTTTCAAAAGAGATTTGAGGGATTTCAAAAGAGCAAACATCAACGTTTCAGCTTCAGCGCCAAATTATCTCTTCACGCTTTGCTCTAGAAAACATTTGGGCGTCACGGTGCAGAAAGCTGAGTTTGTTCTGAACATTTTGATATGAAACACACAGGGATAAGTTATACGTTTTCCATGTTTGGTTGTTGTGTGCACCGAATTGACAGCTGCTGTATAACAATGTGGAGGGAGGGGGGGTAAAAGTAAAAGTCACAGATCTTTTTCCATGAGAAAAGCCCTATAGCACCCGGCAGGAAGCCCTATAGCACCCGGCAGGAAGCCCTGTAGCACCTGGCAGGAAGCCCTATAGCACCCGGCAGGAAGCCCTGTAGCACCCGGCAGGAAGCCCTGTAGCACCCGGCAGGAAGCCCTATAGCACCCGGCAGGAAGCCCTGTAGCCGTCAGCAGGAAGCTCTGTAGCGGCTTAAAAAAAAAAGAAATGCTAAGCTAGACTGTGATTGGACAACTGGTGTTTGGGAAAGGGTTTAGGGAACAGTCAATGGTCCAACGCACTGAGGATCTGTTCTGGGCGTCAGCGGGGGAACTGGAGGTCCAGCAGCGTCAAGTCCTGGTCGATGGGGACGCTGTTTTCATCACACAGGAAGTGGCTGCGGACTGTGATGGCGACGGTTTTCCTTGGGAGGGAGAGGAGGGTCTGGATCCGCTCGGCTGCCAGCTGGACATGCTTCACCTCCGAACCTGGAGCTGAGAGACGCACATGTTGACAAAAATGACAAAAATACAGAAAAAGTTGTCAAAAAGTTGGAAAACAGCATCAAAAACGTTGAAAAAAGGAACACAAACGTAAAATAAAGTCACTAAAACATCAAGAAAATTTAAATAAGTAGCAAAAAAACGAAAGAAAGCAACAATCCTGTCCTAGGCGGCACCGCAACATTTTCTTATTTCATTTTTTTTATTTTTATTTAACCACGTGGGCCGTTGAGAACAGGTTCTCATTTGCAACGGCGACATGGCCAAGAAAAGCATAGTCGTGCAAGACAACATAGTTTCACATTCAATACAAGAATACAGAATACAAAATGCTACACAAAGTGTAGAATAAGTGGGCATTACAAATGCCTGCACGAAGTGAGGTGTAAGTAAGTCGATGGATGTGCAATATACATGAACAGAGAGTCTACATCACTGCTGAGATGGTGTAAAGAGTCAATGGTGTAAAGAATCAATAAACAGTTAGTCTAGTGGTCTAGTTAGTGAAGTAGATCAGTTATAACACAGTAAGCAGTAATATAAATGCTGAAATGTAGTAAAGAGTCAATATAGTCTATATATAGTTAGAGCAGATCGTGGACTAGATAGCGAAGTAGATCAGTAGATTGGCAAAAATGGTGTGGCAATAAAGGTGGGAAGAGATAATGGTTGAGCATACAAGGGCAGGTGAATAGTGCAAATTAGCTTAAACAAATATGATAGCAATGCAGGTGTGGATGTGCATCTGTGCAACTATGCAATGGGGCATAACAGAGATAATGGAGTAAGGGTGTGCAAAAAGTGGGTAAAAGACGGGAACAGCACATACATCTTTATTTCTTGGATCTTTAAAGATACCAAAGGCTTTCCAGTAGTGGAAGAAGTATGGAACAACATGTTTTTTTTTTACTTTCTTTTGTCGCTTTTCCCGACGTTGGGTTCAATCTGTTTGTTTAACAGTTGTTTGGTCTCACTGAGGGCTTTAACTCAGGGATTCACAGCTGGGACGTCAAGGTTGGAGACAATACATACTGGCTACTGGATGTGTTAGCAGAGTCTGTCCAGAGGAAGGGAGGCATTCATTCTAGATTATGGACAGCTCTC
>CM042326.1:35862641-35867641 GCA_023566125.1 Zingel zingel
ATTGGCTGGCTAGGTGTAGGGGGGGAAAGCTGCTGATTGGCTGGCTGGCTGTAGGGGTACCTGGGGGAGAGCTGCTGATTGGCTGGCTGGGTGTAGGGGTACCTGGGGGAGAGCTGCTGATTGGCTGGCTGGGTGTAGGGGTTACCTGGGGGAGAGCTGCTGATTGGCTGGCTGGCTGTAGGGGTACCTGGGGGAGAGCTGCTGATTGGCTGGCTGGGTGTAGGGTACCTGGGGGAGAGCTGCTGATTGGCTGGCTGGGTGAAGGGGTACCTGGGGGAGAGCTGCTGATTGGCTGGCTGGGTGAAGGGGTACCTGGGGGAGAGCTGCTGATTGGCTGGCTGGGTGTAGGGGTACCTGGGGGGGAGAGCTGCTGATTGGCTGGCTGGGTGTCAGGGGTACCTGGGAGGGGGGAGAGCTGCTGATTGGCTGGCTGGGTGTAGGGTACCTGGGGGAGAGCTGCTGATTGGCTGGCTGGGTGTAGGGTACCTGGGGGAGAGCTGCTGATTGGCTGGCTGGCTGTAGGGGTACCTGGGGGAGAGCTGCTGATTGGCTGGCTGGCTGTTAGGGGTACCCCTGGGGGAGAGCTGCTGATTGGCTGGCTGGGTGTAGGGTACCTGGGGGAGAGCTGCTGATTGGCTGGCTGGCTGTAGGGGTACCTGGGGGAGAGCTGCTGATTGGCTGGCTGGCTGTAGGGGTACCTGGGGGAGAGCTGCAGGCCGTGATCTGTCCCAGGTTGAGCAGTTTGCTGCTGAAGGACGACTGCAGCAGAGGTCTCCTCCTCTCCACCGGTCTTCAATCATCTGCAGCCCTAAACGGAGACAACAACCAGAAGCCTCACTGGAACAATAACGGACGTAGAAAGCAGTTTGTTTTCTGGAGTTCGACAGCGCTGATTAACAGAAATGATTACATGTGGGTTACAAAAGCCAGAATTAGCCTATGAGGCTAATGGACGATATGGCCTAAAATCCATATTGAGATATACATTGCAACCTCTTGCGATAACGATATATAAATTATAATAGTGTGGAAATTGTAGAAATCTTGACAGAGACAACTTCTCACGTTGAGCACACGAATGCGTCATTCACAAAACGGTGCTGCCCAGCAACCCAACCCCTTTTGTGTGTGTGTGTGTGTGTGTGTGTGTGTGTGTGTGTGTGTGTCTGTCTCTGTATGTGTTTGTGTGTCTGTGTGTGTGTCTGTCTCTGTATGTGTGTGTATGTGTCTGTGTGTGTGTGTGTGTGTGTGTGTGTCTGTCTCTGTATGTGTGTGTGTGTGTGTGTGTCTGTCTCTGTATGTGTGTGTGTGTGTGTCTCTGTATGTGTGTGTGTGCGTGTGTGTGTGTGTGTGTCTGTATGTGTGTGTGTGTGTGTGTGTCTCTGTGTGTGTGTGTGTGTGTGTGTGTGTGTGTGTGTGTGTATGTGTGTGTGTGTGTGTGTGTGTATGTGTCTCTGTGTCTGTGTGTGTGTGTGTGTGTGTGTGTGTGTCTGTCTCTGTGTGTGTGTGTGTGTGTGTGTGTGTGTGTGTGTGTCTGTCTCTGTGTGTGTGTGTGTGTGTGTGTGTATGTGTGTGTATGTGTGTGTGTATGTGTGTGTGTGTGTGTGTGTGTGTATGTGTATGTGTCTCTGTGTGTGTGTGTGTGTGTGTGTGTGTGTGTGTGTGTGTGTCTGTCTCTGTGTGTGTGTGTGTGTGTGTGTATGTGTGTGTATGTGTGTGTATGTGTGTGTGTGTGTGTGTGTGTGTGTGTACCTGTGATGAGCAGAATGTCTCCTGGACTGACGGTCAGTGCCCAGAACGCAGCTCGCCGCCACAGCACCACCTTCATCTCAACAGCTGATTGGTCCGTCACCACGATGGACGCCAGAGGAACAGAGCTGCCCGCCGCCGGCCCGGACTTCACCTGCAACCCAACAAATCAGGCAGCACGTATGTACAAGTTAGAGACACATTTAAAGAAGCAGTACGTATTTGATTCAAGGACTTTTTAGCCACTTCTTCCAGACTTTAATATCTGGTAACGGAGTATTATTACAGTGTAGTATTAGTACTATTACTGAATAAAGGATATGAATACTTCCACTTCCACCGCTGCCACACACACACACACACACACACACACACACACACACACACACACACACACACACACACACACACACACACACACACACACACACACACAGAACGACAGACAGACAGACAGACAGACAGACAGACAGACAGACAGACAGACAGACAGACACACACACACAGACAGACACACACACACACACACACACACACACACAGAACGACACACAGACAGACACACATATAGTAATCTGAATACTTCTTCTCACCTTGACCTCCTTCAGGTAACAGGGGTGAACCACGGCGACCAGAACCGAGTACCGAACTCCCCGTTTGTCACAGCGGAGCAGGAGGGTGGTGGGACCGCAGAGCCCGCTGCCAGCCGCCGCCACAGACACGCTGGACGCCACAGACACGCTGGACGCCACAGACACGCTGGACGCCACAGACACGCTGGACGCCACAGACACGCTGGACGCCACAGACACGCTAGACGCCACAGACACGCTGGCCGCCACAGACACGCTGGCCGCCACAGACACGCTGGCCGCCACAGACACGCTGGCCGCCACAGACGGTTCCACAGACGTTTCCTTCCCGAGGTTTTCCGAGAGTCGAGCTTTCTTGAGATCTGGGGATTTGGACGGAGAGTCTGTGGTGCTCGTTGTCTCCTGCCGCTCGGCCCTCCTGGGAGCAGAGCACCCCGTCTGCGGTTGCCTCCACGACCACGCCTGCTTCCCGCGCCCTCGGCGTCGCGAGGGATTGGCTGAAGAGTTCGGCTGAGGCTCCGAGCGACGGCGTCACGGGGCTGAAGAGTTCTGGCGTGCTGGAGGAAGCGGACGGAGGCGTCTGGGAGAGTCCTCTGGGCGGGGCTTTCTCAGCGCTGGCTGCTGATTGGACGCCACGCCTGGCTCTCAGGATCAACGCCTGGCTGAGCGTCCAGGTGGAGAGGAACTGAGTCTGGGCCGACAGAGTCTGGCGGGCCGGGGGTTCGGAGCCACGTGGCGATCCAGGTTCTGGTTCTGGTTCTGGTTGTTCTGCGGGGAAACAGCCATCCAGATACTCGAGGATTGAAAGTGACCACGGAGCTTCCTGTTCGGGAATCAACTCTGCGTCTCGGCTCGCAGATCTGTGAGCGTCAGAGCGGAGATCTTCCTGATGGTGGGATAAAAATAAGAGTCACTCATATCTCATATCATATAGATGCACCCCAATGTTTGGCATTTTGTTAATTATTTAAAAAAAAAAATAATAATTTCTGATGTTTTTGACGTTTTTTTGTCAATTTCTTTCCAAATTTTGTCAATTTGTTTGCGTTTTTCAAAATTATGTTTTTGTAAATTTTTGAACAAATTTTGTTGTCACTTTTTTCGATGTTTTTGACGTTTTTTTGTCAATTTTTTGGTGTTTTTTTAATTATTTTTTGTCAATTTTGTAACACTTTTTTTGTCAATTTCTTCCGATGTTTTTGACGTTTTTTTGTCAATTTCTTTCCAATTTTTTGTCATTTTTTTCGATGTTTTTGACTTTTTTTCAAATTTTTTGGTGTTTTTTTAATTATTTTTTTGTCAATTTTTTCCGATGTTTTTGACGTTTTTTTTGTCACTTTCTTTCCAAATTTTGTCAATTTGTTTGCGTTTTTCAAAATTATGTTTTTGTAAATTTTTGAACAAATTTTGTTGTCACTTTTTTCGATGTTTTTTGACTTTTTTTTGTCACTTTCTTTCCACTTTTTTTCGTCAATTTTTGAAATTATGTTTTTTTTTAAATTTAACAAATTTTGTTGTCACTTTTTTTTCCACTTTTTTGGGCGTTTTTCTAAATTATGTTTTCGTAAGTTTTTTAACAAATTTTTTTGTCAATTTTTTTGCGTTTTTCAAAATTAAGTTTTTGTCAATTTTGTAACAAGTTTTTTTTGTAACTTTTTCGATGTTTTTGACGTTTTTTTTGTCAATTTTTTCCAATTTTTTGGTGTTTTTTTAATTATTTTTTGTCAATTTTGTAACACTTTTTTTGTCAATTTTTTCCGATGTTTTTGACATTTTTTTGTGACTTTCTTTCACATTTTTTCGTCAATTTTTTGGCAATTTTTGAAATTATGTTTTTGTAAATTTTTTAACAAATTTTGTTGTCACTTTTTTCGATGTTTTTGACTTTTTTCCAATTTTTTGGTGTTTTTTTAATTATTTTTTGTCAATTTTGAAACACGTTTTTTTGTAACTTTTTTGATGTTTTTGACGTTTTGTCACTTTCTTTCCACTTTTTTTTCGTCAATTTTTGAAATTATGTTTTTCTAAATTTAACAAATTTTGTTGTCAATTTTTTTGCGTTTTTCAAAATTAAGTTTTTGTCAATTTTGTAACAAGTTTTTTTTGTAACTTTTTTGATGTTTTTGACGTTTTTTTTTGTCACTTTCTTTCCAAATTTTGTCAATTTGTTTGCGTTTTTCAAAATTATGTTTTTGTAAATTTTTGAACAAATTTTGTTGTCACTTTTTTTCAATTTTTTTTGGCGTTTTTCTAAATTATGTTTTTGTACATTTTTTAACAAATTATTTTGTCACTTTCTTTCCAATTATTATTTTTTTAATTATGTTTTTTGTCAATTTTGTAACAAGTTCTTTTGTAACTTTTTTCAGCGTTTTTAAATCAAATGTTATTTTCTATTTTTTTCCTGCGTTTTTGAAGCTTTTTTCAACGTTCTTTTGTCGTAGTTCTGATACGGTTTTTGAGAACGGGTTAAATAACGAGCTCAGACGGTTAATGAGCCTAATCTGATCCCATACCTGATCAGAGCTTAATCTGCAGCCAGATGTGGTCTCTGGTTCTGCCCGGGGAGCACCTGCGCCTGAAAAAAGAGCAAATCATTTGTATTTCTGAGCGCCAATGGTATAAAATGACACACTTCCTGTCTCCTAAAGGGGCGTG
>CM042326.1:35877641-35880141 GCA_023566125.1 Zingel zingel
CATCATAAAGCCGTGTAACCACGTTCTGAGCGTCAGCTTCCCCATAAAGAAGGACAACGGAGAGTGGGAGGTGATAGAGGGCTACCGGGCTCAGCACAGCCAGCACCGGACGCCCTGCAAGGGAGGTGAGACCCGCACCGGCACCGGCACCGGGGGGGAATATAATTGCATTTATAATAATAATATAAATGGGATATTACAGAGGGAACCCACATGGAGGCGAGTAGTTGAAAAAGTAGTCCCAAGAAGTTGCAGAAATGTCATAAGTCACTTTGGAAAGTAACTAATATTAAATACTTTTATTAGAGTAAAAGTGTCAGGAAAAAAAATCTGAAAACTAATAATATTTTAAAAAATATCTAAAAATAATATCTGAAAAATATTCTAAAAAATAATATTTTAAAAAATGTTTAAAAAAATATCTAAAAATAATATCTGAAAAATATTCTAAAAAATAATATTTAAAAAAATGTCTTAAAATATCTAAAAATAATATCTGAAAAATATTCTAAAAAATAATATTTTAAAAAATGTTTAAAAAAATATCTAAAAATAATATCTGAAAAATATTCTAAAAAATAATATTTTAAAAAATGTTTAAAGAAATATCTAAAAATAATATCTGAAAATTTCTTCAAAAAAATCTGAAAAACGTTTACAAAATAATATTTGTAAAATGTCTATAAAAATATTTAAAAATAATATCTAAAAAAATAAATCTGGAAAAAAATCAGGAAAATATTTCTTTAAAAAAATGTCAAAAGAATGTCTAAAAATAATACCAGGAAAATATCCCAAAATGTCCATCCATCTTCATCCTCTTATTAACCTTAACCTTCTCTGACTGGTGAAAATAATATCAGTAGAATTACTGAAAAATGAAAAAGGAAAATGTCTTAATAATTATAAGCAAAAAGTACTTAAAGTATAGTAAGTAAACATCATTAAAAACATCGTAACTTCCTCGATCTTTTAGGTTGGGTCAAATTATACACTGTGTGTGTGTGTGTGTGTGTGTGTGTGTGTGTGTGTGTGTGTGTGTGTGTGTGTGTGTGTGTGTGCAGGGTGCAGTAGCACTTCTGGTCTGTACATGTTGAACATGGAGGTTTAAGGTGGAGAGATCTGACAGGAATGCTGACAGTCCAGTCGGTGTGGGTGTGTCTTTGTCTTTGTGTGTGTGTGTGTGTGTGTGTGTGTGTGTCTCTGTCTTTGTGTGTGTGTGTGTGTCGGTGTGTGTCTGTCTTTGTATTTGTGTATATGTGTGTGTGGTCTGTCTTTGTTTGTGTATGTGTGTGTGTGTCTCTGTCTTTGTGTGTGTATGTGTGTTTCTGTGTGTGTGCGTGTGTGTGTGTGTGTCTGCGCGTGTGTGCACGTGTGTGTGTCTGCGCGTGTGTGTGCGTGTGTGTGTCTGAGCGTGTCTGCAAACGGCAGCAACCAATAGGAAGCTGCCGCCACTCTGAGATTAAGATGACAGTAGCCTAATTTGTCAGCGTGAAATGTGAGACAAGTTAATCCTTCCCCACAGGAACACAGACCTAGATCCTGTTCAAACTCTGACTGACAGGGTTATTATGGTCTGTGCTCTCCAGGAAAACCAGCTCCTGCTTGCTATCTGTCTGTCTGTCTCTCTGTCTGTCTGTCTGTCTGTCTGTCTGTCTCTCTGTCTGTCTCTCTGTCTGTCTGTCTGTCTGTCTGTCTGTTTCTCTGTCTCAGTGCTCGAATTCCGTGGGAGCCAGACGGAGCCGAGCTCCCATGGAGTGAGGACTGGTTCCCATGAAAGCAACAAAGTCAAAGATCTGAGGTGGTCTCTCACATCTGCAGGTGTCTGCCATATGTGGCATTGTAATATAATCTTAAGCACCGCTCATTATCCATCCCTGTGCGGTCTCTTACCATTAAAGACGTTAACTTAAAATATAAAATATAGGCTATTACGGGACGTAGACCTGAGCCTACCCCACACTTCACCACCACACCACTAGGCTATGTGATCAAACGGCATATAGGCTACGATTAATATTAACGGTCTATGGCTACGATCCATTTGACAGCACTCGCAAGTCCGAAGAAGTCACCTTGCTTTTAGCTTAATGTGCTTTTTAAATACAATCAATACATCTTAAATATAAATAAGTCTGTAGCTATCCTCTGCCATTCAGAGCTCCAGAAAAGTTCCCAGATATTTTGAAACGCCTGTCAGCAATCAGGGTCATGACCGAAAGAACAAGATCCAGGGTACAAGCGGCCGAAATGGGTTTCCTCAGGAGGGGGGCTGGCGTCTCCCTTAGAGATCGGGTGAGAAGCTCAGTCATCCGTGAGGAGCTCGGAGTAGAGCCGCTGCTCCTTCGCGTTGAAAGGAGCCAGTTGAGGTGGTTCGGGCATCTGGTAAGGATGCCCCCTGGGCGCCTCCCTAGGGAGGTGTTCCAGGCACGTCCAGCTGGGAGGAGGCCTCGGGGAAGACCTAGGACTAGGTGGAGAGACGTCCAGCTGGGAGGAGGCC
>CM042326.1:35892641-35907515 GCA_023566125.1 Zingel zingel
TTTTACAGCCTTTTGGGGTTTTTAGGGCTTCGGTCCAGATTCAGGCTCCGCCTCCTTGGAAAGGTGATGTCAGGCGCTCTAGGACGGATTTCATTGGTTAATATCTAAGGTTTTTAACGTGCAATATACAAAGTCAAAGTCAAGTTTATTTCATCCATAAAAATGGAAATTACAGTGCTCATACCCACCTTAGACAGACAGACAGACAGACAGACAGACAGACAGACAGTTAGATATATTAGATAGATAGATAGACATATTAGATAGATAGACAGACAGACAGACAGACAGACAGACAGACAGTTAGATATATTAGATAGATAGATAGACATATTAGATAGATAGACAGACAGACAGACAGACAGACAGACAGACAGACAGACAGACAGACAGACAGACAGATAGATAGACAGATAGATAGACATACAGATAGACAGACAGACATATAGATAGATAGACCGATAGACATATAGATAGATAGATAGACAGATAGACATATAGATAGATAGATAGACAGATAGACATATAGATAGACAGACAGACAGACAGAAAGATAGATAGACATATAGATAGATAGATAGACATACAGATAGATAGATAGATAGATAGATAGATAGATAGATAGATAGATAGCACTTTATTGTCTGTGTACACGGAAATTTGTCTTGCAATACAAGCTCCAACAATCACAACACAACAACCTAAAAACGAGCTAAAAATATAGAGGCATCAATTAAACATAAATAGATACTTAATTAATATGAGGGGGGGCCTATATATTAATATATAAAAGTAAAAATAGGGGGAACTATCACTTCTCTGCCCTCCTGTGTTGATTCAGCAGAGATATTGACAGAGGAACAAATGAGTGCTTATATCAGTTCTTCCTGCAGTCTGGGAGCCTATAGCGCCTCCCGGAGGGCAGGAGTTGGTACTCCCCGTGCAACACATGGGAGGAGTCCTGGGAGATTTTGTCAGCCAGTCTGACGGTGTGCAATACGTGGCTTTCAATGAACGCTTTCTCCACTGAACGTCCCACCAGTTTGGAACAGATTCCCAGGAGCCGTAGACTCCTGGCCTTCAGATGAGCCGAGAGGCCCCCAGACCACACTGAGCCTCCACACTGCAGGATGCTCTGAACTGTTGACAACGAAAAGAAACAGGGTTTCACTGCTTGCTCCGACTGACCTAAGTCTCCTTAAAAAGTAGATTCTCTGCTGTACTTTGCTGCAGATATAATCTACATGATAGGTCCAGGAAAGGTCACTGTCCACGTGCACTCCAAGGTATTTGAAAGATGAATTTTGTTTTATGGTTTGATCGTGATGGTTATTGGTGTAATATGGCGGTCATGAGAGGTGCCGAAGATAATCTCCTCAGTTTCGTGGAGTGTATTGAGGATGAGGGCATTTACAATACATAAATACAATACACAATTTATAAAAATGTATGTTTAAAGTGCTTGTTGTGCTGTCTGATAGTCTGAGGTATAAAAGAGAGAGCATTAGCTTAGTTCGTGTCACGGGAGCCCTTAGCCTACCACTACCTTCTATAACTCTACCCGTCAGATTACCATGAAGAGGGTGACCCGGATCCCTCGTTATACTAGACATTAGCTCTTTCTCAGTGTCAAGGATCCTTCCTTGGTAGGACTAGTCCTTCCAAGGAAGGATCCTTCAGAGGCTAGGCCAGGCTCCTCCTTAGCATTCGGAGAACACGTACAATGGAACCGGCTACCAAGTGCACGTCATTGCGTCATTACGTCGGTGAATAGGCCCGCCTTCGGCGCTGCAATTCAATAGTGGACAGAAATGGACGTGCTGGTAATTTATTTGCTGTACAGCATCTTTGCTGAGATGGAGCTGGAGTCTCACCGATATCCGTTGGCCGCGGTGTCCCTCCCCCCCGGTAAACAGCTGCTTGCTGCCTAAACGGAGACGTATAAACGTCTCCGTTTGTTCCTTAGCCCCTGTCAAAAAGGACGAGAAAGCTATCAGTATAACGATGGTATAATGTTAACGTTACATTCGTTTGTACAACTTAGCTATCTAGTTATTCATGAAAAGAAATGCCGGTGACGGCAACCAAGCTAACAACTGTTAGCTAAATGACAGGGCCGGTCAGTTAGCTAGCTAGCCTACCGTTAGCTCGTGAGCTAATCTAGCTAATTATCAATAGCAATTTGTACTGGCATTTAAACGTTATTTTTATGTACTACCGTTTTAACAAATGTACGGTAACGTTAAACACTAAAGATACTTACATTTAAAAGCATATTGCCCCGTCGCTCCGCTTCGGTCCGCCATTTAATTCATTTTTAACGAGCCGGAAAAGCCGCGCGCATAGGATTGTGGGTAATATGTGAGCGCGAAGGATACACATATGCATCCTTTGCTGTCTATGGGAAATTCTCCGAACGAAGGACTCAGTCCTTGGTGGAATTCGGAGGATCCTCGACATTGGAACAGTCCTTCGACGGACGTTGATGACGTAGCATCCTCGAAATTCAAAATGGCCACCACCGCCAGGCTGAAATCTATTTTTCAGTTTGTCTTTTTGACTAAACGAGGTACAAACATGAATTAAATGTGCTTTTGTACGTTTTCATACCTGGGCAATTCGATACCATATTCAGATTTGAGAAGTAATGTGAAGAAACGGCTTAGATATTGTCATCTCAGGGCATTTTGGGACATTTTTGAGCTTCATATACAGCAGATTTGGATTCAGCACCTCTTAATACCCCGAGAAATGTACAATATAAATAATCACAAAATGCCTCCAGCACTTTAAATAAGCAGGTAACGTTAGCCTACCGTTAGCTACTTAACACTATACTCGACAGCAGGTAACGTTAGCCTACCGTTAGCTACTTAACACTATACTCGACAGCAGGTAACGTTAGCCTACTGTTAGCTACTTAACACTATACTCGACAGCAGGTAACGTTAGCCTACCGTTAGCTACTTAACACTATACTCGACAGCAGCTAACGTTAGCCTACCGTTAGCTACTTAACACTATACTCGACAGCAGCTAACGTTAGCCTACCGTTAGCTACTTAACACTATACTCGACAGCAGCTAACGTTAGCCTACCGTTAGCTACTTAACACTATACTCGACAGCAGCTAACGTTAGCCTACCGTTAGCTACGGTAAACACTAATAACACGTTACACAGCAGCTAACGTTAGCCTACCGACAGCAGCTAACACATTTTCAGAAATTCTGCCTAGCCTATACACCAATATCAGCTATTTATATCATCAAATATCAACTTTTATATTCCAATATTGAAGTCCTTTAGTGTCCGATAACAATGTTGTTTGTGTAAACATTTATTTATTGAGTTTTTGTACATTTGACAAACAAAAACAGTACAACAAGGCACACAACATGAATCAGAAAGGGCACCAAGGATCAGATATAGTAGCTGTAGTACCCACAGTAGGGCTGGGCGATATGGAGAAAATCAAATATCACGATATTCTTGATCAAATACCTCGATATCGATATCGCGGCGATGTTCTAGGGTTGACAATTGGGGCTTTAACAAAATATCTTCACACTTAGATTTTAGATCAATAATAATCAGTAATGTGGACATAATGTCTAAGTGGGGAAAAGGCAAAATATAGAACAGCTAGAACAGTCTGGTGAGATCAGACAGTACATCACTTACTGTAACGCAGCCTTTATAACCAGGAGAAGACACTTATATCACGATATCCAAAATCTAAGACGACATCTAGACTCATATCACGATATCGATATAATACCGATATATTGCCCAGCCCTAGCCCACAGTCATGCATCTGTACGTCTCAGTACAGGGGGGGCGGAGCTAGACTCTCAGTACAGGGGGGGCGGAGCTAGACTCTCAGTACAGGGGGGGGCGGAGCTAGACTCTCAGTACGGGGGGCGGAGCTAGACTCTCAGTACGGGGGGCGGAGCTAGACTCTCAGTACAGGGGGGGCGGAGCTAGACTCTCAGTACAGGGGGGGCGGAGGTAGACTCTCAGTACAGGGGGGGGCGGAGCTAGACTCTCAGTACGGGGGGGCGGAGCTAGACTCTCAGTACAGTGGGGGCGGAGCTAGACTCTCAGTACAGGGGGGGCGGAGCTAGACTCTCAGTACAGTACAACCTTTTTTGAATTACATTTTTTATAGTCTTTGAATCGTCAAATAATCTTTTTTTAATTCAAATATCAACCTTTTTGTCGTCAAATAATCTTTTTTAACGTCCTATATAACTTTTTAAAATCCACCATTTATGTTTTTTATTGTCCAATATTAACATTTTATAAATTTGTCAGAACAATCTTCAAATGTCTTGTTGTGTCCGACCAACAGTCCCAGAAAATATTCACTTCTGAGAAGCTGAAACGAGTGAATTTCTGCAGTTTTAGCTTAAAATAACGTCCAAAATGATCAGTGAAGTAACTTATTGGACAACTGAGTCGATGCTTGTCTAGTTCACGTAACGTTTAAGGACATGTTGTCTTGATAAGGAGGTTGAGCCTGAAATGGGACCCAGATTTCGTGTGTTTGGGTGTGTGGCGCTTGAGGGATGTTGTGTGTGTGATATCAACAGATTCTCACTCCCATCACGTAAAACACGGACGCTTGGTCAGGTGCCTTTGGCGTTGTTGTTATTATTGGCGTCACATCTAAACGCGCTGGGTCGGGACTATTGGCGTCACAAAAGATGGTGGGTGGGCTTATGAAAGGTACGTTTACGTGACACGTGGGACAAGAACGGGACCGTTTTGGGTTTAGGAAGTGTGACAGTGTGAGGCTGTTGTCTCTCTACATACTACTCTCTACTGCTGTCTCTCTACATACTACTCTCTACTGCTGTCTCTCTACTGATGTCTCTCTACTGTTGTCTCTCTACTGCTGTCTCTCTACTGCTGTCTCTCTACTGATGTCTCTCTACATACTACTCTCTACTGCTGTCTCTCTACTGATGTCTCTCTACTGCTGTCTCTCTACTGTTGTCTCTCTACTGCTGTCTCTCTACTGATGTCTCTCTACTGTTGTCTCTCTACTGTTGTCTCTCTACTGATGTCTCTCTACTGCTGTCTCTCTACATACTACTCTCTACTGCTGTCTCTCTACTGATGTCTCTCTACTGCTGTCTCTCTACTGATGTCTCTCTACTGTTGTCTCTCTACTGCTGTCTCTCTACATACTACTCTCTACTGCTGTCTCTCTACATACTACTCTCTACTGCTGTCTCTCTACATACTACTCTCTACTGCTGTCTCTCTACATACTACTCTCTACTGCTGTCTCTCTACTGCTGTCTCTCTACATACTACTCTCTACTGCTGTCTCTCTACTGATGTCTCTCTACTGCTGTCTCTCTACTGATGTCTCTCTACTGTTGTCTCTCTACTGCTGTCTCTCTATATACTACTCTCTACTGCTGTCTCTCTACATACTACTCTCTACTGCTGTCTCTCTACATACTACTCTCTACTGCTGTCTCTCTACATACTACTCTCTACTGCTGTCTCTCTACTGCTGTCTCTCTACTGCTGTCTCTCTATATACTACTCTCTACTGTTGTCTCTCTACTGCTGTCTCTCTATATACTACTCTCTACTGTTGTCTCTCTACTGCTGTCTCTCTACTGCTGTCTCTCTATATACTACTCTCTACTGTTGTCTCTCTACTGTTGTCTCTCTACTGTTGTCTCTCTACTGCTGTCTCTCTACTGTTGTCTCTCTATATACTACTCTCTACTGTTGTCTCTCTATATACTACTCTCTACTGTTGTCTCTCTATATACTACTCTCTACTGTTGTCTCTCTACTGTTGTCTCTCTATATACTACTCTCTACTGCTGTCTCTCTATATACTACTCTCTACTGCTGTCTCTCTATATACTACTCTCTACTGCTGTCTCTCTACATACTACTCTCTACTGCTGTCTCTCTACTGCTGTCTCTCTACTGCTGTCTCTCTACATACTACTCTCTACTGTTGTCTCTCTACTGTTGTCTCTCTACTGTTGTCTCTCTACATACTACTCTCTACTGCTGTCTCTCTATATACTACTCTCTACTGTTGTCTCTCTATATACTACTCTCTACTGCTGTCTCTCTATATACTACTCTCTACTGTTGTCTCTCTACTGTTGTCTCTCTATATACTACTCTCTACTGCTGTCTCTCTACATACTACTCTCTACTGTTGTCTCTCTACTGTTGTCTCTCTACTGTTGTCTCTCTACATACTACTCTCTACTGCTGTCTCTACATACTACTCTCTACTGTTGTCTCTCTATATACTACTCTCTACTGTTGTCTCTCTATATACTACTCTCTACTGTTGTCTCTCTACTGTTGTCTCTCTATATACTACTCTCTACTGCTGTCTCTCTACATACTACTCTCTACTGTTGTCTCTCTACATACTACTCTCTACTGCTGTCTCTCTACATACTACTCTCTACTGTTGTCTCTCTACTGTTGTCTCTCTACTGTTGTCTCTCTACTGTTGTCTCTCTACATACTACTCTCTACTGCTGTCTCTACATACTACTCTCTACTGTTGTCTCTCTACTGTTGTCTCTCTACTGTTGTCTCTCTACTGTTGTCTCTCTACATACTACTCTCTACTGCTGTCTCTACATACTACTCTCTACTGTTGTCTCTCTACTGTTGTCTCTCTACTGTTGTCTCTCTACTGTTGTCTCTCTACATACTACTCTCTACTGCTGTCTCTACATACTACTCTCTACTGTTGTCTCTCTACTGTTGTCTCTCTACTGTTGTCTCTCTACATACTACTCTCTACTGCTGTCTCTCTACATACTACTCTCTACTGATGTCTCTCTACTGTTGTCTCTCTACTGTTGTCTCTCTACTGCTGTCTCTCTACTGTTGTCTCTCTATATACTACTCTCTACTGCTGTCTCTCTACTGTTGTCTCTCTACTGTTGTCTCTCTACTGTTGTCTCTCTACATACTACTCTCTACTGCGGTCTCTACATACTACTCTCTACTGTTGTCTCTCTACTGTTGTCTCTCTACTGCTGTCTCTCTATATACTACTCTCTACTGCTGTCTCTCTACTGTTGTCTCTCTACTGTTGTCTCTCTACATACTACTCTCTACTGCGGTCTCTACATACTACTCTCTACTGTTGTCTCTCTACTGTTGTCTCTCTACTGTTGTCTCTCTACATACTACTCTCTACTGCTGTCTCTCTACATACTACTCTCTACTGCTGTCTCTCTATATACTACTCTCTACTGCTGTCTCTCTACATACTACTCTCTACTGTTGTCTCTCTACTGTTGTCTCTCTACTGCTGTCTCTCTACTGATGTCTCTCTACTGTTGTCTCTCTACTGCTGTCTCTCTACATACTACTCTCTACTGTTGTCTCTCTACATACTACTCTCTACTGCTGTCTCTCTACATACTACTCTCTACTGCTGTCTCTCTATATACTACTCTCTACTGCTGTCTCTCTATATACTACTCTCTACTGCTGTCTCTCTACATACTACTCTCTACTGTTGTCTCTCTACTGTTGTCTCTCTACTGCTGTCTCTCTACATACTACTCTCTACTGCTGTCTCTCTATATACTACTCTCTACTGCTGTCTCTCTACATACTACTCTCTACTGTTGTCTCTCTACATACTACTCTCTACTGTTGTCTCTCTACATACTACTCTCTACTGTTGTCTCTCTACATACTACTCTCTACCGTTGTCTCTCTACCGTTGTCTCTCTACCGTTGTCTCTCTACCGTTGTCCCTGTTAATACTTTGTCATCTTACAGCACCGTGTAGCTTCTGCTCTGCCCGGTGCGTTCTAAACACACGCTGAAGGGCGATTTTTGCGTCTTATCTGGCGCTGAGAGACACTGCCCAAGCGTCCGTATCGGGTTGGTGATATGGACTCGGAGGAGTGTGTGTGTGTGTGTGTGTGTGTGTGTGTGTGTGTGTGTGTGTGTGTGTGTGTGTGTGTGTGTGTGTGTGTGTGTGTGTGTGTGTGTGTGTGTGTGTGTGTGTGTGTGTGTGTGTGTGTGTGTGTGTGTGTGTGTGTGTGTGTGTGCGTGTGTGCGAGTGCGTGTGTCAACCCGAGTAACCAATGGTTCTCGTTTTCCAAAATCGCCATAGCCCCGCCCCCCTTTTCCAACTTTCGCTTCAACGCCAAAACCGAGAGGAGTATGAAGCAAAATAAAAGCATGCCCTCTGATGTTCTCTGTATTCAAGCTTTCTCTCTGTGTTTGTGTTTCTGCCTTCAGGACATCAACGCGTACGCCTGCGTCACGGGGAAGCCCATCAGTCAGGGAGGAATCCACGGCCGGATCTCCGCCACCGGCCGAGGAGTTTTCCACGGCATCGAGAACTTCATCAACGAGACGGCCTACACCAGCCAGCTGGGCCTGAGTCCCGGCTTCAACGACAAGACCTTCGTGGTCCAGGCACGCGCCCACGCACTCACAGAAGATTGGTTTCAAAATAATCTTTAACCAAACAGCACATATTTCCACATCTGGAAATGTCTGAAGCACATTATATCACAATCGGTGCAGCGGTGGAAGAAGTATTCAGAGTAACTAGTAACTAAAGCTGTGAGGTTAATGTAGTGGAGAAAAAGAAAAAATATAAAAAAATAATAACTGGAATATTTCAGGAAAATATGTAAAAAAAATCAAAAACAAAAACAAACATAATACCAGGAAAATATCCAAAAATGTCCATCCATCTTCATCCTCTTATCCGGGGTCGGGACCCCAAACTTAACCTTCTCTGACTGGTGAAAATAATATCAGTAGAATTACTGGTGGGGTCCAAAAACCGGGAGTTCAGTATACTTGTGGGGTCCGACCAGCCTAGTGGGGCCCAAAATGCTGGAGCCCACAAGGTTAAAGGTCTGTTTGAGGGTTAAGACTTGGTTTTAGGATTAGGGTTAGAATTAGGTTATGGTTAGGGTGAGGGTAAGGGTTAAGGTTAGGCATCTAGTGGTGATGGTTAAGGTTAGGGTAAGGGGCTAGGGAATGCATTATGTCAATGACGGGTCCCCACAAAGATAGTGAGGCGCACTGTCACACACACACACACACACACACGCACACTTACGTACACACACAAGTACCTCAACATTTGGACTGAAGTGCAGTACTGGAGTACTTGTACTTAGTTACTTCCTCCCCTGCCTGTGTGTTAATGTGCGCTCCATTGTGTGTGTGTGTGCAGGGTTTCGGTAACGTGGGTCTCCACTCGATGCGTTACCTTCATCGCAACGGAGCGAAGTGCGTTGGGATCGGAGAAATGGACGGGAGCATCTGGAACCCCAGCGGCATCGACCCCAAAGAGCTGGAGGACTACAAACTGGTCAGTACTGCAGATAAAGAAACAAATAGGACTACAAACTGGTCAGTACTGCAGATATAGAAACAAATAGGACTACAAACTGGTCAGTACTGCAGATAAAGAAACAAATAGGACTACAAACTGGTCAGTACTGGAGATATAGAAACAAATAGGACTACAAACTGGTCACTACTGCAGATAAAGAAACAAATAGGACTACAAACTGGTCAGTACTGCAGATAAAGAAACAAATAGGACTACAAACTGGTCAGTACTGCAGATAAAGAAACAAATAGGACTACAAACTGGTCAGTACTGCAGATAAAGAAACAAATAGGACTACAAACTGGTCAGTACTGCAGATAAAGAAACAAATAGGACTACAAACTGGTCAGTACTGCAGATAAAGAAACAAATAGGACTACAAACTGGTCAGTACTGGAGATATAGAAACAAATAGGACTACAAACTGGTCAGTACTGGAGATATAGAAACAAATAGGACTACAAACTGGTCAGTACTGGAGATATAGAAACAAATAGGACTACAAACTGGTCAGTACTGGAGATATAGAAACAAATAGGACTACAAACTGGTCAGTACTGCAGATAAAGGTAGGCTAACGTTTCCTGCTAGCTAACACTAACCTTACACCTGGCAGCAGCTAACGGTAGGCTAACGTTTCCTGCTAGTTAACACTACCGTTACACCAGGCAGCAGCTAACGGTAGGCTAACGTTTCCTGCTAGTTAACACTAACCTTACACCTGGCAGCAGCTAACGGTAGGCTAACGTTTCCTGCTAGCTAACACTAACCTTACACCTGGCAGCAGCTAACAGTAGGCTAACGTTTCCTGCTAGCTAACACTAACCTTACACCTGGCAGCAGCTAACGGTAGGCTAACGTTTCCTGCTAGCTAACACTAACCTTACACCTGGCAGCTGCTAACGGTAGGCTAACGTTTCCTGCTAGCTAACACTAACCTTACACCTGGCAGCAGCTAACGGTAGGCTAACGTTTCCTGCTAGTTAACACTACCGTTACACCAGGCAGCAGCTAACGGTAGGCTAACGTTTCCTGCTAGTTAACACTACTGTTACACCAGGCAGCAACTAACGGTAGGCTAACGTTTCCTGCTAGTTAACACTACCGTTACACCAGGCAGCAACTAACGGTAGGCTAACGTTTCCTGCTAGTTAACACTAACCTTACACCTGGCAGCAGCTAACGGTAGGCTAACGTTTCCTGCTAGTTAACACTACCGTTACACCAGGCAGCAGCTAACGGTAGGCTAACGTTTCCTGCTAGTTAACACTAACGTTACACCAGGCAGCAGCTAACGGTAGGCTAACGTTTCCTGCTAGTTAACCCTACTGTTACACCAGGCAGCAGCTGACGGTAGGCTAACGTTTCCTGCTAGTTAACACTAACGTTACACCAGGCAGCAGCTAACGGTAGCTAACGTTTCCTGCTAGTTAACACTAACGTTACACCAGGCAGCAACTAACGGTAGGCTAACGTTTCCTGCTAGTTAACACTAACGTTACACCAGGCAGCAGCTAACGGTAGGCTAACGTTTCCTGCTAGTTAACACTACTGTTACACCTGGCAGCAGCTAACGGTAGCTAACGTTTCCTGCTAGTTAACACTAACGTTACACCAGGCAGCAACTAACGGTAGGCTAACGTTTCCTGCTAGTTAACACTAACGTTACACCAGGCAGCAGCTGACGGTAGGCTAACGTTTCCTGCTAGTTAACACTAACGTTACACCAGGCAGCAGATAACGGTAGGCTAACGTTTCCTGCTAGTTAACACTAACGTTACACCAGGCAGCAACTAACGGTAGGCTAACGTTTCCTGCTAGTTAACACTAACCTTACACCTGGCAGCAGCTAACGGTAGGCTAACGTTTCCTGCTAGTTAACACTACCGTTACACCAGGCAGCAGCTAACGGTAGGCTAACGTTTCCTGCTAGTTAACACTAACGTTACACCAGGCAGCAGCTAACGGTAGGCTAACGTTTCCTGCTAGTTAACCCTACTGTTACACCAGGCAGCAGCTGACGGTAGGCTAACGTTTCCTGCTAGTTAACACTAACGTTACACCAGGCAGCAGCTAACGGTAGCTAACGTTTCCTGCTAGTTAACACTAACGTTACACCAGGCAGCAACTAACGGTAGGCTAACGTTTCCTGCTAGTTAACACTAACGTTACACCAGGCAGCAGCTAACGGTAGGCTAACGTTTCCTGCTAGTTAACACTACTGTTACACCTGGCAGCAGCTAACGGTAGCTAACGTTTCCTGCTAGTTAACACTAACGTTACACCAGGCAGCAGATAACGGTAGGCTAACGTTTCCTGCTAGTTAACACTAACGTTACACCAGGAAGCAGCTAACGGTAGGCTAACGTTTCCTGCTAGTTAACACTAACGTTACACCAGGCAGCAGCTGACGGTAGGCTAACGTTTCCTGCTAGTTAACACTAACGTTACACCAGGCAGCAGATAACGGTAGGCTAACGTTTCCTGCTAGTTAACACTAACGTTACACCAGGAAGCAGCTAACGGTAGGCTAACGTTTCCTGCTAGTTAACACTAACGTTACACCAGGCAGCAGATAACGGTAGGCTAACGTTTCCTGCTAGTTAACACTACTGTTACACCAGGCAGCAGCTAACGGTAGCTAACGTTTCCTGCTAGTTAACACTAACGTTACACCAGGAAGCAGCTAACGGTAGGCTAACGTTTCCTGCTAGGTAACACTAACGTTACACCAGGCAGCAGATAACGGTAGGCTAACGTTTCCTGCTAGTTAACACTACTGTTACACCAGGCAGCAGCTAACAGTAGCTAACGTTTCCTGCTAGTTAACACTACTGTTACACCAGGCAGCAGCTGACGGTAGGCTAACGTTTCCTGCTAGTTAACACTAACGTTACACCAGGCAGCAGCTAACGGTAGCTAACGTTTCCTGCTAGTTAACACTAACGTTACACCAGGCAGCAACTAACGGTAGGCTAACGTTTCCTGCTAGTTAACACTAACGTTACACCAGGCAGCAGCTGACGGTAGGCTAACGTTTCCTGCTAGTTAACACTAACGTTACACCAGGCAGCAGCTAACGGTAGGCTAACGTTTCCTGCTAGTTAACACTAACATTACACCAGGCAGCAGCAGCTAACGGTAGGCTAACGTTTCCTGCTAGTTAACCCTACTGTTACACCAGGCAGCAGCTAACGGTAGCTAACGTTTCCTGCTAGTTAACACTAACGTTACACCAGGCAGCAGCTGACGGTAGGCTAACGTTTCCTGCTAGTTAACACTAACGTTACACCAGGCAGCAGCTGACGGTAGGCTAACGTTTCCTGCTAGTTAACACTAACGTTACACCAGGCAGCAGATAACGGTAGGCTAACGTTTCCTGCTAGTTAACACTAACGTTACACCAGGCAGCAGATAACGGTAGGCTAACGTTTCCTGCTAGTTAACACTAACGTTACACCAGGCAGCAGATAACGGTAGGCTAACGTTTCCTGCTAGTTAACGCTACCGTTAGCTGCTGCCAGGTGTAACGAACTAGCGTTACACTTGGCGGGAGAGCTTCGTGGAGCGTGAAGCTAAAGCTGGTCGATCTATCGATCTGACTGAACTTCATTTTCTGTTCTCCAGGAGAACGGGACCATCGTGGGTTTCCCGAACGCGAAGCCGTACGAAGGAAGTATCCTGGAGGCCGACTGTGACATCCTGATCCCCGCCGCCAGCGAGAAGCAGCTGACCAAGAGCAACGCTCACAAGATCAAGGCCAAGGTAACACACACACACACACACACACACACACACACACACACACACACACACAGACGCGCGCACACACAGACACACACACACACACACACACAGACACAGATAGACAGACAGACAGACGCACACACAGACGCGCACACACAGACACAGACACACACACACACACACACACACACACACACACACACACACACACACACAGACGTGCGCACACACAGACACACACACACACACACACACACACAGACGCACACACACACACACACACACACACACACACACACAGACGTGCGCACACACAGACACACACACACACACGCACACACAGACGCACAGACACAGACACACAGACACACACACACACACACAGACGCGCACACACACACACACACACACACACACACAGATGTGCGCACACACAGACACACACAGACACACACACAGACACAGACACACACACACACACACACAGACGCGCACACACACACACACACACACACACACACACAGATGTGCGCACACACAGACACACACACACACACACACACACACACACACACACACACACACACACACACACACACACACACACACACACACACTCACACACATACATACACACACACACACACGGTCCTGTTTTCCCATCATGCCTTAGTAAACTGCCCGGGGGTCTGCGGTACTTTCAGATCATCGCTGAGGGCGCCAACGGGCCGACCACGCCGGAAGCCGACCGCATCTTCCTGGAGAGAAACATCATGGTGATCCCGGTCAGTGGAGTACCTCTGTATGTACGATGTAATCTGCAGCCAGGGTCGTCTAGCAACTCTCCGTTGGCTTGCGAGCTGGAAAAACCAAATTCTGGTCGGGCCAATCACATGGTGTATAGAGTGGGTGGGCGGGGCTTATGGCTGCTGCTGACCAACAGCTGTCTTTGGAATCGACTCTGGAAGACTCAGAGTTCAGCTTTTCTTTGAGAAAAGAACAAAGAACGGCCCTGAAGTCTTTCTTAAAAAAGGAAGATGTGTTCAGAGTTTAAAGTTGAATCCAGGGATCTTCAACAGGGGGTCCGGGACCCCTAGGCGGTCCTCCGAGTCACTGGAGAGGGGCCTCCAAATTATTGTCTAAACATAATTCACACATATTATTAGCAAATATAAATCTCCACTGATGATAGGCTTACTGGGCTCTAGGTAAGGTAGTCACTAAGATAGCCATACAGTTCATCCTAAATATTCACTGTGCCACATACAAGATGACTTATTAAATCATACCAGCAATTAATATTTCAATTGCTTCGCATTCTCTGCACTAAAAAGGTATGTGTTAAGGCTTTAGGCCGCCCTGCATGTATTGTAGGCCCAGTTTAATATGCATATACACTTTTATTTTATACAGTATATGTAGTAGGGGGTCCCTGCTCCGTCTCTCTCTCAGTTAAGGGGTCCTTGGCTTAAGACCCCTGGTTGAATCTATCAGCTAGCGTTGCTCTGATTGGTTGGAGCGCTATCCTATTGCGTGCAGAGGGAATTTGAAAGACAACCGTTGATCCCGCCCCTCGGATTGAGCCCAGCCAATAGACTTCAACAGTCCCGCCCACAGCAGACTCTGGAAGTAAAAATCCCATTGATTTCCTCCGTAAGGATTTAGAATATCAGTCACAATGTCAAACCATCCCATAATGTCAAACCATCCCATAATGTCAAACCATCCCATAATTTCTGC
>CM042326.1:35907715-35912715 GCA_023566125.1 Zingel zingel
ACACACACAGCAACACACACACACACACACACACACACACACACACACACACACACACACACACACACACACACACACACACAGCAGCACACACACAGCAGCACACACACAGCAACACACACACACACACACACACACACACACACACACACACACACACACACACACACACACAGCAGCACACACACAGCAGCACACACACAGCAACACACACACACACACACACACACACACACACACACACACACACACACACACACACACACACACACACACACACAGCAGCACACACACAGCAACACACACACACACACACACACACACACACACACACACACACACACAGAAGATTACTAATAAAAATATTACGGTGCAAATCCTCCATCATAACAGCAATGCTCCGAGGTCCAAACGCGCCTGGCTTTTAAAGGGAATGGGAGATGATCTCTGATTGGTTGATTGCATGTTACGCCCAGAACACACCTCTGATTAATGAAGACACTAAGTCCAACCCTTTAGAACCATGACCCGGCACACGGACCCTTTTTACTGCCGTCAAACTAGCAAAAGTGGATTTGGACACGCCCTAAACGCACCTGCACCAGGCGCTCCACGCCGTGCGCTGAGATCGGGCCCTCTGTGTTTCTTTGTGTTCATTCCTTCTTCATCACGTCTGTTTACCGTCTTAAAACCAAGGACAGGAACTTCCTGTTTCACAGCTTTAAACACATATCAACCCAAATATATATGGAGAACTTATATATATAATATATAAAAGTCTTAATGTCTCCCGCAGCACCAAACGTACGTAGACGACCTTATTTACAAACGGAAACGCTTCGAGGATGGATCCATTCATGGGATTTCTGCCTTTAAAAAAAAAAATATTAAAATAATGTGAAATAATTCAGACTTTATGGCTTGTAATGTCTTCAAACTTTGTTTTGAAATGCTAATTAAAATGATCCATATATTTAGAGAAGTCTCCTGAGGATCTGGAAGTCTTTAAAGGACAATTCCGCCACGAAACGACCCTAGGGGTTAATAACAGATGTGTACCGAGTCGACCGTTCTCTGGGACATGATGTCATGCTTATCGAATGATAATGATGATTAGCGCTACCGCTAATTAGCATGCTAACGCTAGCTTTCAGGGCACATGGTAAATGACTATTTCTATACCACTAACAAGGCTCAAAATAGAGAGTTTTCACCGACGTCACGTTCTGGGCGGTAACCTAGATGAGCGGCCATTACATTTTCTTAATCGCGATTAATCGTTGAATTTCTGTAGTTAATCGCGATTAATCGCATGTTTGATCACATGATTAAAATTCTATTATTTTGTATTTCAGAACTCTTTTTAAGTCCATATTAACGATGGAAAGCCGTTCTTACCGGAGGATCTTGATTGGGAATCAAATGAATGCAAAGAAAGTTACTTTATGAACTTTTTAAGATTTGTATTTAATCTAGTCACACATTTGAATTTAACAATAACTTTGAATGCACCACGAGGCTGTAAATTACCAGTTTCATTGAACGCACCGTCTGTTTTTCCGACAACAGCAGCTGCAGATTGTTACATCCTGGTGTTGATCCTCTACAGTGAAATACAGTCACACTTTACACCGTTTAGCATTAACTAGCTAGCGGTAGACTAACGTTAGCTGCTGTTGAGTATAGTGTTAACTAGCTAGCGGTAGGGCTGACGTTAGCTGCTGTTGAGTATAGTGTTAACTAGCTAGCGGTAGGCTAACGTTAGCTGCTGTTGAGTATAGTGTTAACTAGCTAGCGGTAGGCTAACATTAGCTGCTGTAGAGTATAGTGTTAACTAGCTAGCGGTAGGCTGACGTTAGCTGCTGTCGAGTATAGTGTTAACTAGCTAGCGGTAGGCTAACGTCCGCTGCTGTTGAGTATAGTGTTAACTAGCTAGTGGTAGGCTAACGTTAGCTGCTGTTGAGTATAGTGTTAACTAGCTAGCGGTAGGCTAATGTTAGCTGCTGTCGAGTATAGTGTTAACTAGCTAGCGGTAGGCTAATGTTAGCTGCTGTCGAGTATAGTGTTAACTAGCTAGCGGTAGGCTAACGTTAGCTGCTGTTGAGTATAGTGTTAACTAGCTAGCGGTAGGCTAATGTTAGCTGCTGTTGAGTATAGTGTTAACTAGCTAGCGGTAGGCTAACGTTAGCTATAATTCGATTACAAAAGATCCTCGATGCAAAATGACTTGCCTGGAAGCTCGGTTACATCAGCGTTACTAACGTTGTATCGCTGACGGACGGCGTTCTCTCTCCCCCTCTCTCTCCCCCTCTCTCTCTCTGTCTCTCTCTCTCTCTCTGTCTCTCTCTGTCTCTCTCTCTCTCTCTCTCTCTCTGTCTCTCTCTCTCTCTCTGTCTCTCTCTCTCTCTCTCTCTCTCTCTGTCTCTCTCTCTCTGTCTCTCTCTCTCTCTCTGTCTCTCTCTCTCTCTGTCTCTCTCTCTCTGTCTCTCTCTCTCTCTCTCTCTCTCTCTCTCTCTCGCTAATAGCATAAGTGTAACAGAGCTGTGTGACATTATAATCAAATATATAAATGAAAATAGGTTAAGTATAACTAATATTTACATATAGGTCTAGTTCTGGTTGTTTAAAAACGCAAAAAAATATCCGAATAATCGATGACAAAAAGAATCGATATCTGCAGCCCTAGTTGTTATACTATCAGTGCTTGGGTTAACATGTAGGGAGCCTCGTTCTGTTACCGTTGAAGTGTGGTGATATTTGTTAGTGGTAGAAATAGAGATTTGTTTTGACTTTCCCTGTTCCCTGAATACTAGCGCTGTAAGCTAACCGGCGGTCCGCGCTAGCTTCCTTCAAGCTACAACCCGTTGGATTAGCTCTGGTATTTTAAAAGTAGCCTACGTGTACGGTAGCTAGCTGACGGTCGACTGCAGAGAAAGGGGGATATGTTAACATCCGTGTCAGAGCGACAGAGGGAAAATATTTCAGTCGACACGTGAAGTGGAACCGAAATGAGGAACCGGAATTTGCGTTCTAACCCGGTCCGATTGCGTAGGAATCGGTAGGAATTTCAGATTTCGGTACCCAACCCTAGAGAAGGACCGAGTGGGTACACATCTGTTATTAACCCCTAGGTTCATTTTGCGCTGGAATTGTCCTTTAAGCTTTAATAATTGTATAAAATGTTCATCATAAGAACTCAAACAGTTTCCGGGCGTCCACGAACGTTTGGCGTTACGTTGTGTATCTACGTGTGTGTCTCTAGGTTAATCTTATTTTTATATAACTTTGTTTACACGTGCCTCAGGACTTTGGTATGTAGTGCCTTTTGGAGATTAGCGTTACGTTATTAAAGGGTCATTCTGGTCTTTTCCTGTAACAATCCAGAGAGAGAGACGATCCCACGGTCTGTTTCCTTGTATTAGCCCTCCTGGTGTCCTCTCGGGTCACATCTGACCCGTTTTCAAAAAGTTTCTATATCTGAAATTTGGGTTTCTTTCCAACTCATTTTCAAACCGAATAACGTGGATGGTTCCACACGACGCTCTTCACGAGTTAAGTTACTTTTTGTTAAAATGTTTGAGCAAAATAAAGATGAGAAGAAGTCACGTGTTTTCATTTATTTCTTATGTCTTTTTATTTTAACTTTTTCACAGATAAAGGTCCCAGGACTGTGTGTGTGTGTGTGTATTTGCGTGCATCTGTGTGTGTATTTGCGTGCATCTGTGTGTGTATTTGCGTGCATCTGTGTGTGTATTTGCGTGCATCTGTGTGTGTATTTGCGTGCATCTGTGTGTGTGTGTGTGTGTGTGTGCATGCGTGCGTCTGTGTGTGTGCGTCATAACAAAATAATAAATATAATTAATTTAATACTAATAATATAATTAATTCACAATAAACATTATTAAAAATATTTAAAAAATGAAAAATATATATATATGTATATATATATATATATATATATATATATATATATATATATATATATATATATATATATATATATATATATATTTAATTTAATATATAATTTATTCACAAACTTCCTCACTTTTTATTTTGTCATGTTTTTTAAAATAATAAATATTTTAAAAAATAAAAGACTTTTTTTGATGCAAAATCATTCATAAAACAAAGAACAATAATATAGATAGAAATAAATATAATAATAAAGTACCTGAAGATGGGCGGGGCTCTCTTCCTGTTTCCACCAATCAGCGGGCTGTATTCGCCGCTCAGCGCCGGAATTCCCCTCGAACTCCGGGGCTTTCCACTCTGACTGACAGGCTGCTGGTTACCCTGACAACACCGCCGGCTGAGAACCAAGACCTTCAAAATAAAAGCGTTTGAAGCGTTTCAGTCAACGTAGCGATTAATAACTGAAATACACTTAAAATATATATATATATATATATATATATATATATATATATATATATATATATATACATATAGACTTAAAAGAGGCTTAAAACAGCTTTGAAACATTTTTTTTTAGACAGAGAAATTATTTTATTGTAATTATTATATAATTATGTCACTTTCTGTCTCACTGAAATCTTTCTTTTTATTTTAGTTTTCATGCTTTTTTCCCCCCCTCAATTTTCTTTCTACATGTAGCCTACATATTATACATATTATGTACATATTGTACAAATTTATTTGTTAAGTATTGGAAGTTTAGTCATATACTGTAATATAAAATATACATAAATAATAAAATAAAAGACGTATTTGTAATATTTAAAAAAAAAAAGTCCTTTTTTTTTGTTGAATAATAATGAATATTGAATTAAAGATTGGCGTATGAATACTTCTATCTTTGTATACTTGTTCTGTTCAAAGAAAAACTCACCAAAAGAGTAAAAAAAGTGCCCAAAACCACACAACATTTTTTTATTATTAGAAGAAAAAATATTTTTAAGAAAAAAATTAATACAAAATTAATAATAGAAAGTAATAATAATGTTTTGTTTTTTTTTGTTAAACTAAACGCAGGACCA
>CM042326.1:35930215-35937715 GCA_023566125.1 Zingel zingel
TTGATTCCGGCCCACAAATAGATTCACAATTAATTATGGCCCGTCTTGTTGTGCGCCAAACCAAAAGGATGGGAAACAGTTTTTCAGACTGTAATTACGCAAAACTCAAAGCAGAATTTCGCAGATTTTCCGACTTTGAGACAGACCAGAGAGTTTGCATATTCAAACGTGTGGAACGTGTGAGTCGGGTAGCCGTTTAAAAATGTAATCATAATGATTGTTTGATCTCTATGATGTCTAGGGTCTTTTTTAGGGTTTTAGGTGGACCAAAGTGTAAGTGAGAAGGCTATTTGAGACATGCAACAATACAGTCAAACATTTGACTCTTTCGACTATATAAAAGCATGCCAATAACTATACATGTCTGGCCCTTGATGTGATTCTCATTTTCCAGTGTGGCCCTCTGGGAAATTGAGTTTAACATCCCTGCCCTAATCCCATCTCACCCCTGCACCCCTGCACCCCTACACCCCTACACCCATGCCCAGATGTTACTGGTCAGAATCAGCTTTATTAGCCATGTTTGCGTAGACAGAGAAGGAATTTGACTCTCAAAGTACAACACTTAACATATTAAGAATAAAAAAGTACCTGTAGGGGGACACGTACCCCCTGCAGTCCTCCAGAGTTCCCCTAGGGGGACACGTACCCCCTGCAGCCCTCCAGAGTACCCCTAGGGGGGCACGTACCCCCATTTGAGAAACACTGGTATATCGTATAGTAACGGTTTCTGTTCATGTTATTAACTAAGCTTCTGTTTGTGTTTCAGCTCACGGTCCTTACATTCAAATCATCGAGGAGCCCAAACAGGTGAGACTCATATTCAACTTCCTGTCAGTGTCTGTGGTAATTACGGTACAAACTTACACATTTACATTTACAATAAGAGCAAGGTTAGACTTGGCTTTGACATCTATAAGTCATACCCAGAAGACCAGCACTCCTCAGCCAATCACTGGCCTTTACTCTCTTTCTAGACATTACATTTGTTGGTGTTTGTTTCTACTCTTAACTCTAAAAAAGTGACTCAACGAGACCGTCCTCCCCTGAATAACACCCCCATAAGTTGCATCATTCTGACCTATATTTAGGTTTCTAGTGGCGGTGCCCTAGTCGTTCTGACTGGAGCAAATCCTACTATGGCCACGCCAAGACCTGCCCTTCAATCACTACTATTGGCCAGGCGTCCATGCTTACATGGACAGGTCCTATCCCCTGACCAATCGGCTTATCCTAACCTTAACCACTCGAGGTCAATGCCTAACCCCAACCAATCGAGCTGCTATTGAAGGGCGGATCTTGGCATGGCCATAGTGGGATTTGTAATATCGCGTCCTGGTTGGGGGGGTGGATGGGTCAAACTCACACAGGACTTTCCCCCAGGAGACCGGGGGTTCAAGTCCCGTTTGAAAAGAAATGGAAACAGAGAGATTTTGTAACTTTAGGGAACAAACGGAGTTATGTCACGTTCTTCGTTACGTAGTAACCTTTCGCTTTTTCCAATGTATTTCTTCACTTTTTCCGATTTTTTTTTTTGGGCACTTTTTTTAGATTTTTTTTTTTGGGCACTTTTTCAGATTTTTTTATTTTTTTTGGGCACTTTTTCCGATTTTTTTTTTTTGGGCACTTTTTCAGATTTTTTTTTTTTTGGGCACTTTTTCAGATTTTTTATATTTTTTGGGCACTTTTTCTGATTTTTTTTTTTTTTTTTTGGGCACTTTTTCTGATTTTTTTTTTTTTTTGGGCACTGTTTTAGATTTTTTTTTTGGGCACTTTTTTATATATTTTTTTTTTTTGGGCACTTTTTCAGATTTTTTATTTTTTTTTGGGCACTTTTTCAGATTTTTTATTTTTTTTGGGCACTTTTTAGATTTTTTATTTTTTTTGGGCACTTTTTAGATTTTTTTTGGGGCACTTTTTCAGATTTTTTATATTTTTTGGGCACTTTTTCAGATTTTTTATTTTTTTTGGGCACTTTTTAGATTTTTTTTTGGGCACTTTTTCAGATTTTTTATATTTTTTGGGCACTTTTTAGATTTTTTTTTGGGCACTTTTTCAGATTTTTTATATTTTTTGGGCACTTTTTCCGATTTTTTTTTTTTTTTTGGGCACTTTTTCAGATTTTTTATTTTTTTTGGGCACTTTTTTAGATTTTTTTTTTTGGGCACTTTTTTTAGATTTTTTTTTGGGCACTTTTTCTGATTTTTTTTTTTTTTTGGGCACTGTTTTAGATTTTTTTTTTGGGCACTTTTTTATATATTTTTTTTTTTTGGGCACTTTTTCAGATTTTTTATTTTTTTTTGGGCACTTTTTCAGATTTTTTATTTTTTTTGGGCACTTTTTAGATTTTTTATTTTTTTTGGGCACTTTTTAGATTTTTTTTGGGGCACTTTTTCAGATTTTTTATATTTTTTGGGCACTTTTTCAGATTTTTTATTTTTTTTGGGCACTTTTTAGATTTTTTTTTGGGCACTTTTTCAGATTTTTTATATTTTTTGGGCACTTTTTAGATTTTTTTTTGGGCACTTTTTCAGATTTTTTATATTTTTTGGGCACTTTTTCCGATTTTTTTTTTTTTTTTGGGCACTTTTTCAGATTTTTTATTTTTTTTGGGCACTTTTTTAGATTTTTTTTTTTGGGCACTTTTTTTAGATTTTTTTTTGGGCACTTTTTTTAGATTTTTTTTTTGGGCACTTTTTTTAGATTTTTTTTTGGGGCACTTTTTTCAGTGTAAAAAAATTGAAATTAAAAAAAAAATTCTTTTCTTTTTTCGTTCGTTTCGTTTTTTTTGCAGCTTTTTCCAACATTGCTCCCGTCATAACTGCTACTTTTAAAAATGTATTTATAGATTTTTTTTTTGCGGCCTCAACGCTCATCTACAGATGGAGTAGTTACAGGAATTAGAAGAACAAATGTCAGAACAAAAGGCCCGTTCAGCTCTGACACATGATCTAACACATAGACGGGTAATTCCCCCGTCAGGTCGATCCACACGTTACGGTAACAGTCACTTCCTTTTATCCAGGGTTTTCCCAACAGTCATATAACCACACGGGACCCAGGCTGCAGGACTAAAGGTCACACACACTGAGTGTGTGTGTGTGTGTATGCAAATCAATCAGTTCTGTTATGAAGACAAAAGAAAAGAACCAGGTTTACACAATCGGAGAGAATCAAATGACACAAAGGGACCGTTACCGCAACTCAAACTCATTTCCACTCAGAGACAAAACGCAGACTTCAAACCAGATATGAATATATTAGAAGGATAAGGTCACATATTAATTCAAATTAGATGCATTGAATAGAAATAATAAACTTTTATTCATACAGAACGTTTCAAAACAAAGTGACAAAGTGTGAGCAGTGGGTAGAGCGGGCGCACGTATATGGAGGTTAATGCCTCGACGCAGAGGGTCCAGGGTCCAAGTTAGAATTAATATCACGATTTTTTTCCACAAGAAGTTGTTACTGCACACATGAGCCCTGACAAAACAAATTAGCAGCACCAAACATATTGTTTTTGGCACCTAGAGCACATTGATCATCACCACGAGCCTGTAGACACAGAGGCTTCAATGACTACAGGAAATCAAGTACATACTGGTCATTTAAGAACAGTAGGCTACCAAAACTAGTGACATATAGCAAACTATCTGCTAGCTACCTATGCTACCTAGCTTCAACCCTCTCTGCTAGCTGCCTATGCTACCTAGCTTCAACCCTCTCTGCTAGCTACCTATGCTACCTAGCTTCAACCCTCTCTGCTAGCTGCCTACGCTACCTAGCTTCAACCCTCTCTGCTAGCTGCCTATGCTACCTAGCTTCAACCCTCTCTGCTAGCTGCCTACGCTACCTAGCTTCAACCCTCTCTGCTAGCTGCCTATGCTACCTAGCTTCAACCCTCTCTGCTAGCTGCCTACGCTACCTAGCTTCAACCCTCTCTGCTAGCTGCCTATGCTACCTAGCTTCAACCCTCTCTGCTAGCTGCCTATGCTACCTAGCTTCAACCCTCTCTGCTAGCTGCCTAACAGCTGCTGTTCTGTCTGGCGTGTTGTTTTCGCGGCCACGCCCCGAGGCAGTATTGCCTGGCTGGTGTCTGGCTGTGTGGAACCGAACCGTAAGACGTGATGAAGTGCACGGTAACGCGGTGCGTTTGTGTGTCTGCAGAGGGGCTTTCGATTCCGTTATGAGTGCGAGGGTCCGTCCCACGGCGGGCTCCCGGGGGCGTCCAGCGAGAAGAACCGGAGAACCTACCCGACAGTGAAGGTAATACTCTCACAACACACACCAAACACACAGCCTGGGGGGGGATGTAACTAAGTACATTTACTCCAGTACTGTACTTGAGTCCAAATGTTGAGGTACTTATACTTTACTTGAGTTTTTTCTTGTCATGCCACTTTCTACTTCTACTCCACTACATGTAGTTGAGTGTGTGTGTGTGTGTGTGTGTGTGTGTGTGTCTGTGTGTGTGTGTGTGTGTGTCTGTGTGTGTGTGTGTCTGTATGTCTGTCTGTCTGTCTGTGTGTGTGTCTGTCTCTGTGTGTGTGTGTGTCTGTCTGTCTCTGTGTGTGTGTGTGTGTGTCTGTGTGTGTGTCTGTGTGTCTGTCTGTCTGTCTGTCTGTCTCTGTGTGTCTGTGTGTGTGTGTGTGTGTCTGTGTGTGTCTGTGTGTGTGTGTGTGTGTGTGTGTGTGTGTGTGTCTCTGTGTGTGTGTGTGTCTGTGTGTGTGTGTGTGTGTCTGTGTGTGTGTGTGTGTGTGTGTGTGTGTGTGTGTCAGATAATGTTCCTAAGGTCTCTGTGTCTGTTTCTCAGATTAATAACTACGTGGGTCACGCCCGGGTGGAGGTCCAGCTGGTGACGCACTCCGACCCCCCTCGCGTCCACGCTCACAGTCTGGTGGGACGCCACTGCACCGAGAACGGCACCTGTACCATGGACGTGGGCCCCAACGACCTCACCGCCTCGTCAGTACCCAATCACCTCACTGCATTCTCCCTTTCACACTGGCCCAATCCCAAAGTCCAGACTCAGGGACTTTGGTGCGTGTCCTCGTGAACTTCCTAAGGTCTTAGGGTCGTCCCAGTGTCTAATCTCAGAGGGCGCGAGGGTCTGAGGACACGCTTACCGAGCCCTCTCCGTGAGTCTGTATCGCTGCAGACTTCACCAAAGGGAATTACCCACAGTTCAAAGCTCTGTGGCGTTTACCGCGTTTACCGTAGGGAAATCCAGATATTACAAAAGGTAACAACAGCACGACCACGACCACGACCACGGAGCAGACCAGCCTGCTGTCCAGCTGGTACAGCTAGAGGGAATCAGACAGCCGTCTCCTGGGCCTCGGCCGTGTGGAAAGCTACAAACTTAAAATGATAATTCCCAAACCGGCAAGTGTCAGCACCATCTTTGTTATTAAACGTCACCATGGTAACATGAGATCTGGTGAAGTGCTGTCCCAATCCCATTTCTACCTATCTGAGCCCACGTGGTCTCACACACTCACCCACTCAGCACCTGAGATCAGCTCAGTCTGGGAGTCTTTAGTCCTCAGGGCTCTTTGGGATTGGGCCTCAGACTGCCTCCACACCGCTCCGCTCGGGTTGCAAAACTAATATCTTCTGCTACGTTCAAGGGCGTAACTTTGGGGTCAACATTTGGGTGGTTTGAGATCTCCCAACTATCTGGGGAGCTCCCGGGACACGACACGTCTGCATGGATATTTAAAAAGGCGACAAAAACTCTGAAAGAAGCAACAGAAACTTCGAAGAACAGCTTCAGAAAGGCGACAAAAACGTGGAAAAAGAACTTGGAAAAAAGGCGAAAAATGGCGGGAAAAAAAACAAAAAGAAATTCAAAAATATTATTTTAAAAAACCAACTCCAGAGAAGCAACAAGGTGACAAAAATGTTTAAAAAATTGTCCAAAAAAACCCTTGAAAAAACGCCCAAAAAATTGTCGATTTTTCTTTTTTAAAAAAGACAAAAAAAAGCAAAAAAAAAAATGTGTTTGAAAAATGCGGCAAAAACATTGAAAACGCAACAAAACAGTTACAAAAAAAAAAAAAAGTAACATCAACTTCAGAAAAAGTCCAGTAATGAAGTTTAGATTGTCGGGGGGTTATATTAGGCCTATGGCTCCGTTTACGCCTGGTGTCCAAACTACCGAGCCCCTCAAACGGAGACGATGTGGAATGAGCAGAAACGTTTTAATCCTCATCGGACGTTTAGTGTTGAAACAAAGTCAAAGAAAAAGTCAAATAATTCGCAAAAAGTCTTATATATAGTATAGTCTTATATATAGTATAGTCTTATATATAGTATAGTCTTATATATAGTATAGTCGTATAGTAGTATAGTCTTATATATAGTATAGTCTTATATATAGTATAGTCGTATAGTCTTATATATAGTATAGTCTTATATATAGTATAGTCTTATATATAGTATAGTCGTATAGTCTTATATATAGTATAGTCTTATATATAGTATAGTCTTATATATAGTATAGTCGTATAGTAGTATAGTCTTATATATAGTATAGTCTTATATATAGTATAGTCTTATATATAGTATAGTCGTATAGTCTTATATATAGTATAGTCTTATATATAGTATAGTCGTATAGTAGTATAGTCTTATATATAGTATAGTCTTATATATAGTATAGTAGTATAGTCTTATATATAGTATAGTCTTATATATAGTATAGTAGTATAGTCTTATATATAGTATAGTCTTATATATAGTATAGTAGTATAGTCTTATATATAGTATAGTAGTATAGTCTTATATATAGTATAGTCTTATATATAGTATAGTAGTATAGTCTTATATATAGTATAGTCGTGGCTCAGTGGGTAGAGCAGGCGCACATATACTGAGAGGGTTATGACTCGAGTCCCACCTGAGACGATCTCCTGCATGTCTTCCCCCTAATCTCTCTCTCTCCTTTCTCACCTAGCTGTCCTGTCGATTAAAGGCGGAAAAGCCCAAACAATAATCTTAAAAAAAGTCATAGTATAATATGTCTAAAAAGTCACAAAAAGTCATAGTATAATATGTCGAAAAAAGTCAGTATATTATGTCGAAAAGTGATAAAAGTCGTAGTATGTCGAAAAAAGTTATAAAAAGTCATAGTATGTGTATTGTGATGTCACTTCCTGTAGGTTCAGTAACCTGGGGATCCTCCACGTTACGAAGAAAGGCGTGGTGGAGGTTCTGAGCCGGAGGCTGCGAGACGAGAGGAAGAGACGGAAAGGACCGCTCGGACATTTCACAGGTACACACACACTACACTGGCACTACACAGGTACACACTCCACATACACACTACACACACACACACACACACACTACACTGGCACTACACAGGTACACACTCCACATACACACTACACACACACACACACACACACACACACTACACTGGTACTACACAGGTACATACTCCACACACACACTACACACACACACACACACACACACACACTACACTGGCAC
>CM042326.1:35942715-35947715 GCA_023566125.1 Zingel zingel
AATTATTTATTTTCATAGTCTTATAATCTGTCGATTATTTTCTCAATTAATCGATTAGTTGTTTGATCTATAAAAATGTCAAAACATGGTATTCAGATTACTGTCCCAGAGGAGAGAAGATACTAGAAGATATTCAGATTACTGTCCCAGAGGAGAGAAGATACTAGAAGATATTCAGATTACTGTCAGAGGAGAGAAGAGACTAGAAGATATTCAGATTACTGTCCCAGAGCAGAGAAGAGACTAGAAGATATTCAGATTACTGTCAGAGGAGAGAAGATACTAGAAGATATTCAGATTACTGTCACAGAGGAGAGAAGAGACTAGAAGATATTCAGATTACTGTCACAGAGGAGAGAAGATACTAGAAGATATTCAGATTACTGTCCCAGAGGAGAGAAGATACTAGAAGATATTCAGATTACTGTCAGAGGAGAGAAGATACTAGAAGATATTCAGATTACTGTCCCAGAGGAGAGAAGAGACTAGAAGATATTCAGATTACTGTCCCAGAGGTGAGAAGATACTAGAAGATATTCAGATTACTGTCCCAGAGGAGAGAAGATACTAGAAGATATTCAGATTACTGTCAGAGGAGAGAAGAGACTAGAAGATATTCAGATTACTGTCAGAGGAGAGGAGAGACTAGAAGATATTCAGATTACTGTCAGAGGAGAGGAGAGACTAGAAGATATTCAGATTACTGTCAGAGGAGAGAAGAGACTAGAAGATATTCAGATTACTGTCCCAGAGGAGAGAAGAGACTAGAAGATATTCAGATTACTGTCCCAGAGGAGAGAAGAGACTAGAAGATATTCAGATTTAACAAGCTTGAATCAGAGAAATCTTTTTTTTTCAACAATATCTTTATTGGATTTTTTTTATATAACAACCCTAGAGCTGAGTAAAGGGATATTGTACAACAATATATCAAGTAGATACCATCACCAGGTCCGACCATACATCCTTACAGAGTGTGTACCAAGTTAAAAAAGAGAGTGAATATAAGCCTAAAACAAAACTGTTGCAGAAGGGAAGTGCCTGGCAGGGATAGGTAGCAAAGAAATATGAAACAAACCAAAAATAAAGCTAGAAACCGCACCAAATGTTATATTAGTGCGTTTAACCATCTCCTGACATTGTGTGAATATAAAGGAATTATTGTATTGTGGGCACCATGTCCACATATGCTAGAGAACCATCCCAGATCTTCTGAAACGCTCCAGGTTTACCCTTCAAATTAGACATCATCTTTTCACTTGGTATGCATAACGCCAGTTCATTCGTCCATCTAGCAAATGTAGGTGGTAATACATATTTCCAATGCATAGCTATACATTTGTTAGCTGTAATAAGGGCAATTCTAATACATTTGAGTTGCTTTTTATTGACTAACATCATATATGTGTCACCCAGGAGAATTACTCTTGGTTCTGCAGGGATGGTTAATCCTGTAATGTCATTAAGCGCTTTGAGTATAGACACCCAATACAAATTAAGACAAGGACAAGTCCAAAACATATGTACCGACGGTCCTACTCCTGATTTGCATCTTGGACAAAATTGGGAGTACTGAGACTTTATTTTATGTAGTCTTTCAGGGGTATAATATGTTCTGTGAATAAGATTGCATTGTGTAATTGTATGTCTACTACTACTAGTAGTACATAATGATTCCCAAACCCCTTCTTCAAAGTTACACTCCAGGTCTTCTTCCCATTTACATTTCACTGCCAGCTTTTCCAAGCCGATAATCTGAGAAATTCCTGCGTAAGAGTAGGATATAAACGAGAAATCTTATTTTTTTTAATAAAGAAATGACTCAAACGATTAATCAATTATCAAAATAGTTGGCGATTTGATTTAATAGTTGACAACTAATCAATTTATACATTTCTAAATATCTGTCCGAACCCGGCCTGCCCCGTCGGGACCCGTCGGGCTCGGGTCGGGTAACCATGCCTTAGTCCAGTGGTTCCCAACCTGGGGTCCGGGGACCCCTCAGGGGGGCGGCAAAGATCAGAGGGGGGGGCGCAAGTCTTTATCTGGTTTGAGGTTGAGGTAAAAAAAATATATTTGCACATGTTAAATATGATATGATATGATATTATTATGATATTATGATAATACACTAGAATATATAACATATACAAAAGTCTGTATTAAAACTTTATATTTTTGTTCTCGCTTAAAATTGTAGGCAGGCTACTTAGTAGGCCAAGCCTCCGGGACCTCTTAACCTGGGACCCTGCTGTCATCAGGTCAGCTGCTAGCTGCTAGCTGTTAGCTTATAGCTGCTAGCTGTTAGCTGCTAGATGTTAGCTGCTAGCATCCACGCCATCACTATTTTCTGAATGAAACATGGCAGAGAAACGTAAAAGTGCTGATAACTGCTCTGTATCAAAAAAGAAAGTACGGATCTATCTTGAGAGTTACCTCCACTTCGGTTTCGGGTGAGGGGGGGGGGGAGGGGGTCTCAGCTTTTCTTAGACATAAGTAGGGGGGGGGGGGGGGCGCCAAGGAAAAAAGGTCGGGAACCACTGTCTTAGTCAACATGTCTTCCGTGAAAAAGGTCTATTATACCGTCTGAAATCATTGTGTCCATCGTCAGACTGGGCAGACTGGGAGCTCACCGTGGACTTTGTTTGTGTCTGCAGGTTTCCAGTTCAACCAGATGAATGGAGGAACAGGAGGAGGAGGAGGAGGAGGAGCGGGAGGAGTTTTCTTCACCAGCAACTTCACCGGTTTCGGCGGAGGGGGCGCAGCTCAGATGCCAGGCTCCGCCCCTCAGACGGGGACAGACGGACAGGCAACAGGACAGACGGGCTCGCCGCTACAACAGCAGCTATTTCAGATCGGTAAGACCCCGATATCAGGGCTGGGACGGTAAGCTTCTGTCCCGATACGTGGGCGTCGGGTGGATTTGGGTTGTGATTTTCATTTATTGGGATCCTAGAAGTATTGTGATTTGAGAGAATAGAGCAGTGCTTTTCAAATGGGGGTCCGTGTACCCCTAGGGGTACTTTGGGGTACTGCAGGGGGTACGTGCGATTCCTTTTTGAAATGTTAATTTCAAATATCAGTCATGCATAATTCCTAAAATGAAGTTAGTTATGGATTCTAAACATGTGTAGTAACATTTAAGTGTGTTTCAGTTCCAAGCTTGTTAAGTAATTCAGACACTAATGATGCAGAGCTGTAATCCTCTTCATACACCCTTTCTTTCTACCAAAAATGCTTTGCACTCGTCAGGGGGTACTTGGCAAAATAATATTTCAAAGGGGGGTACATTATTGAAAAATGGTAGAGAGGGATGGGATTTTCTTTTCCTTCTTAAACTAAATAATTAAACACTTCTAGAGACAATATATCATGAGATTATTTCTAAAAACTGATCAACGTCACACGTTAGTCAGACCCTCCTCCACAGCTCTGCGGAGGAAGGTCTGGCTAGTCCACACAGCATTCCTGGATGGGAGGATAACATGCTCTGGGTTATTGGCATTTCTTTAAGCCAATCACAATCGTCGTGGGCGGGGCTAAGCTCCGGATGGAGCCACGGTGCCTCTGCTGAATAGTCTCAGGAAGGAACTGGTTCTGGTGGAACATGTGGACGTTCAGAAGCAGTTCTAGTCAGAGGGACAGACAGTCTAGCTACACACACACAGACACACACACACACACAGACACACACACACACACACACACACACAGATACACACACACACACACACACACACACACAGACACACAGACACACGATCACAGACACACAGACACACACACACACACACACACACACAGACACACACAAAAACAGACAAACACACACGATCACAAACACAGACACAGAGACACACACACACACACGATCACAGACACACACACACATAGACACACACACACGATCACAGACACACACACAGAGACACACACAAAAACAGACACACACACACACACACAAAAACAGACAAACACACAGACACACGATCACAAACACACAAACACATAGACACACACACACACACACACAGAGAGAGAGACACACACACACACACACACGATCACAGACACACACACACACACACACATAGACACACACACACACGATCACAGACACACACACACACACACACACAGAGACACACACACACACAGAGACACACACAAACACACACACAACGTCGTTGTCAGCGTTACCGTAGAAACAGAACATACATACAGAACGATCGATTTTTAAAAATGGTATCAGAAATAATCCCGATGCGTAGGCTTTCCCCCAGCTGTAGCGCTGACGACGTGACCCTGCTTGTGTCAAACTGTAATGTGATTGGCTCTCTTTGTTTCCAGCCGCCACGCTCCACAGCAGAGCCACGCAGAGCGCCAGACAGATGGCAGCAGCCCTGCTGCAGTACTGCAGTACTGGGGACGCCCGGGTCCTCCTGGCCATCCAGAGACACCTATGTGGCGTCCAGGACGCCAACGGAGACACGTGAGTCATTATATGCAGTATGTATTGGGGTCAGAGATGACACTACACCCACATGGACCAACATCAAAAAGAGAGAACGTGCAGGGGTGTTAATGTCACCATGTACTTTTACTCCAGTACTGTACTTCAGTCCAAATGTTGAGGTACTTGTACTTTACTTGAGTCTTTTCTTTTCATGCGACTGTCTACTTCTACTCCGCTACATTCATCTGACAGCACGCACACACACACACGCACGTACACACACAGAGACACATACACACACACACACACAGAGACACATACACACACACACACACAGAGACACACACACACACAGACACACACACACAGAGACAGGCACACACACACAGAGACACACACACACACACACAGGCACACACACACACGCACACACACACAGAGACACACACACACACACACACAGAGAGAAAGACACACACACACACACAGAGACAGGCACACACAGACACACACACACAGAGACACACACACACACACACACAGA
>CM042326.1:35955215-35957715 GCA_023566125.1 Zingel zingel
GTGACACAGCACAGGTAACACAGGACAGGTGACACAGCTGTCAAACACAGCACAGGTGACACAGGACAGGTGACACAGCCGCTAAACACAGCACAGGTGACACAGCACAGGTAACACAGGACAGGTGACACAGCTGCCAAACACAGCACAGGTGACACAGCTGCCAAACACAGCACAGGTAACACAGCACAGGTGACACAGCAAAGGTAACACAGGACAGGTGACACAGGACAGACGACACAGCCGCCCAACACAACACAGCACAGGTAACACAGCACAGTTAACACAGGACAGGTGAAACAGCCGCCAAACACAGCACAGTTGACACAGCACAGGTAACACAGGACAGGTGACACAGCCGCCAAATACAGCACAGGTAACACAGCACAGGTAACACAGGACAGGTGACACCGCTGCCAAACACAGCACAGGTAACACAGGACAGGTGACACAGCCGCCAAGCACAGCACAGGTGACACAGCACAGGTAACACAGGACAGGTGACACAGCACAGGTAACACCACACAGGTGACACAGCACAGGTAACACAGCCGCCAAACACAGCACAGGTGACACAGCTGCCATACACAGCACAGGTAACAGCACAGGTAACACAGTCGCCAAACACAGCACAGGTAACACAGCACAGGTAACACAGTCGCCAAACACAGCACAGGTGACACAGCACAGGTAACACAGTCGCCAAACACAGCACAGGTGACACAGCACAGGTGACACAGCACAGGTGACACAGCACAGGTGACACAGCTCTAAATACAGTTTTGATATCTAAACTCCAGAAGGATAAAACGTTCTGGTCTTCGCACTCACGTGGTTCATGTTTTTATGTCCAATCAGACGCCACGGTGGATAGCGGCTTCGGCAGCCAGCCAATGGAAGAAGAGGAGCCGCCTGTGGCCAATCAGTGACAAGCAGGAAGAAAAACATACTGGAGCGACTTGAGAAATGCCATGTCATCCTGCAGACAGCATGACTCAGCAGAACTGGACTTGAACTGGCAGACGGACGGACACGTCGGACTCTGGTGTTTGTTTACGTTCCACACGGACACAAAGATTGTAAACAGGAAGTCGGCGGTTTGGGTTTGTTACGCAGCGCTGCAAAGATGAATCGCTTAGTTGTCCGTTTTAATTCATCTCCTCAACTATTTTAATAATCGATTAATCCGTTTGAGTCATTAATTATGAACAGTGACATTTTTATAGTTTTAAAAAATGAATTTAAAGGGTAACTTTTTTTCAAACCTGGACCTTATTTTCCTCCCCACCAGACTCCATGTAAATAATCAGGACTTTTATCATCGTAAAACACACTTCATTCAAAGTGGACAGAAACTAAATAAAACTATCAAAAGCCGTCTTGGTTCATCTTTCCACTGTTCCAACAATCACCACTCTGGTTTGGTTGAAATAAACCCTTAATTCACCCATTTACATGTGGAGATATGCTGGCTCTATACACGCTAAAAGTCCTGATTATTTACATGGAGTCTGGTGGAGATATGCTGGCTCTATACATGCTAAAAGTCCTGATTATTTACATGGAGTCTGGTGGAGATATGCTGGCTCTATACACGCTGAAAGTCCTGATTATTTACATGGAGTCTGGTGGAAATATGCTGGCTCTATACACGCTAAAAGTCCTGATTATTTACATGGAGTCTGGTGGAAATATGCTGGCTCTATACACGCTAAAAGTGCTGATTATTTACATGGAGTCTGGTGGAGATATGCTGGCTCTATACACGCTAAAAGTCCTGATTATTTACATGGAGTCTGGTGGAGATATGCTGGCTCTATACACGCTAAAAGTCCTGATTATTTACATGGAGTCTGGTGGAAATATGCTGGCTCTATACACGCTAAAAGTACTGATTATTTACATGGAGTCTGGTGGGTTTAGCGCTAGCGACTTCAGAGATGTTTCTGGTTACACAGAAAGGTCTTAAAAAGGTTTTAAAAAGGTCTATCTCTGTAGGGATCTATCCCATAATGTTGTCAGACACTTAGAATAATAATCTGAGTCTGTCAGCAGCAACAACAGAACTTTTAGTGACTCTAACAGATGCTGAACATTAGTTCTGTAGGGTTACATTACAGCTTGGTTCTGGTCTAATACTGGACCAGTTTCAGAGATTATTGATCCACTCAGACACTCAGACACACACACATGGAGACCGAGAGTCCAGGCTGAAATAAAATGAAATGACCCTTTCAAAATACCAGCTAACATGTTTGGATCCCAGAAATAAGTTTGTTTTTAAACTTTATTCCATGTTTTTATTAAGTTATATTTTGTTTTTCTTGTCGTTTTGTTCCTGTGAGTTTGTGTGACGTCTGACGGACGACCGGAGTCCCAAAATATCAAAATATTAAAAGTGTGTTATTCTTTTTTGTGGAAATGTGCGATCCAGAATAAACTTTGAATGTCATCCGGCTCCAGCTTTTCGTTTTTATGGGTTACAATTATTTATTTATAT
>CM042326.1:35960215-35967715 GCA_023566125.1 Zingel zingel
GACGGCGATAGTCCCGACCAAGCGCGTTTACTTATAGCGCTAAAGGGACGGCGATAGTCCCGACCAAGCGCGTTTACTTATAGCGCTAAAGAGACGGCGATAGTCCCGACCAAGCGCGTTTACTTATAGCGCTAAAGGGACGGCGATAGTCCCGACCAAGCGCGTTTACTTATAGCGCTAAAGGGACGGAGATAGTCCCGACCAAGCACGTTTACTTATAGCGCTAAAGGGACGGCGATAGTCCCGACCAAGCGCGTTTACTTATAGCGCTAAAGGAGACTTTTAGCGTCAATAAGAACGACAAAGGCACCTGACCAAACGTCCATATTTTACGAGATGCGTGTGAGAACGTGTTGGGAGGCGAGGGAGGAACTTTGGGACGTCAGAAAACAAAAAAACATCGGAAATATTCTCAGAGAAACTCAACGTCAACGGGTGACCAATGTCAGAAAAAGTGACGAAAGCGTTGAGGTGGAAAAGGCGACAAAAACCTCAAGAAAGGCAAGAAAAAAAAAGACGAAAATTTCGACAAAAGGGTCAAAAACGTTCGGAATAAAAACGCTCCAACTCCGAAAACATTGAAAAAGCAGCAAAAACCCAGAATGGATTAATTGAAATTACGGCCACGGACAGAGAGCCAATAAGAGACGGACGGACAGCGTTCTGATCGTCTAAGTAATCCCAGAAGTCGTCACGGAAAAACGGAAAGCGTTCAAGCGTTGCTGGATATTTGGGGGAGTAAGTAGGAGCCGACGGGGGTCAGACGCTGAGTCAGCGGCTCCATAGTTTCCTCTGGCGACCAGAGTTCATGTTTCCGTCTCACGGCGAGCGAGGAAGAGACAGACGGAGTCAGTCCGGCGTCCGTTCTGATCGTCTAAAGCTGCTTACACACCGACCAGACGGCCGACTGATCAGTCTCGCCGAGTCGGTCCAAAAAAGTTCCTCAGAACACCGAAGAGACGAGACGTAATACGTCTCCATAACAGCAGGCGGCGCTGATCTGGATTGTCGCCCAGAAATGAAACCCGGCAGCTGATTGGACGAACGTGTCACGTGGATCTGGGTCACGGAATCCGATCTCATATTGTCCTAAAATAGTTCACCGTAACGTGTCCCTGAGAACATGTTAAGAGAGGAATAGGCCGTGTAGTCGCTGAATCTGTCTTGATTTCAGATCAACAAAGGTCAGGTTAACAGGTCTTCAGATGTTGAGAGACTCTAGTCACGCTAACGGACGGACGACGGCACGGAGCACACCGAACAGACTCGAGTCACCGACCTCGCCAGACGGTCCGACGGCCGGTTATCGGGTCGGTGTGTCAGGACCTTAACTAACCCCAGGAGAAGTCTTTACGTCTGTTTTAATCCTTCTTGCGTTCAGTTCACTGTCCGGTTTTTCGTTCTGATTGCGGTCAGAGCAACTCAAAGAACGGACTTCTTGTCTCCTGCAGCCAATCACTGCAACACGGTCTACGTGACCACGTCCCGCAGTCCCGCAGTCCCGCAGTCGCACAGGCCAAAATGTGTCCGTGAGTATGTCATCATGTTAAAGGGGAACTATGCAGGGGTTATTTTTTAGCTTAATTTACCTTAAAGGTGTAGCCTGACGACCACCACATCCAGATGTTGGGTCTGGGAACTCCCCATTGGCTGGGCTCAATCTGAGGGGCGGGATAAACGGTTGTCTTTCAAATTCCCTCTGCACGCAATAGGATAGAGCTCCAACCAATCAGAGCAACGCTAGCTGATAGATTCAACTTTAAACTCTGAACACATCTTCCTTTTTTAAGAATGACTTCACGGCCGTTCTTTGTTCTTTTCTCAAAGAAAAGCTGAACTCTGAGTCGTCCAGAGCCGATTCCAAAGACAGCTGTTGGTCAGCAGCAGCCATAAGCCCCGCCCACCCACTCTATACACCATGTGATTGGCCCGACCAGAATTTGTTTTTTCCAGCTCGCAAGCCAACGGAGAGTTGTTAGACGACCCTGGCTGCAGATTACATCTGCTGCCTCTAGGGAGGTCTAGGTTTCTAGGGTATTAAAGGTGCACTATGAGTTCCTGCACGGTTTCAGCGTGATTTCATTTTTGTCTCAAATGGTAGTCATCTCTCCGTGATCCGCTAGCTGCCTGGTCCCTGAACGCACCGCGGAAAAGCCCGGTCTCAGCAGACAACACGGGGGTCGGAAACATAGACAGCACACATCATGTCTATAGTCGTGTGTGTGTGTGTGTGTGTGTGTGTGTGTGTGTGTATAGTTGTGTGTCTATAGTTGTGTGTGTCTGTGTGTGTGTGTGTGTGTGTGTGTGTGTGTGTGTGTGTGTGTGTGTGTCTGTGTGTCTGTGTGTGTGTGTCTGTGTGTGTCTATAGTGGTGTGTGTATGTGTGTGTCTATAGTTGTGTGTCTATAGTTGTGTGTGTCTGTGTGTGTGTGTGTGTGTGTGTGTGTGTGTCTATAGTGGTGTGTGTCTATAGTTGTGTGTGTATGTGTGTGTCTATAGTTGTGTGTCTATAGTGGTGTGTGTGTGTCTATAGTTGTGTGTGTGTGTGTGTCTGTGTGTGTCTATAGTTGTGTGTGTATAGTTGTGTGTGTCTGTGTGTGTGTGTGTGTCTGCGTGTGTGTGTGTGACCAGAAACTAAATTGTCAAGTTCTCAGTCTGGAGGTTGAAGGTTGTCTGAAGGTTGTCTGGAGGTTGTCTGAAGGTTGTCTGGAGGTTGTCTGAAGGTTGAAGGTTGTCTGAAGGTTGAAGGTTGTCTGAAGGTTGTCTGGAGGTTGTCTGGAGGTTGTCTGAAGGTTGAAGGTTGTCTGAAGGTTGTCTGAAGGTTGTCTGAAGGTTGAAGGTTGTCTGAAGGTTGTCTGGAGGTTGTCTGAAGGTTGAAGGTTGTCTGAAGGTTGTCTGAAGGTTGTCTGAAGGTTGTCTGAAGGTTGAAGGTTGTCTGAAGGTTGTCTGAAGGTTGTCTGGAGGTTGAAGGTTGTCTGAAGGTTGTCTGGAGGTTGTCTGGAGGTTGTCTGAAGGTTGTCCAGACACACAGCTTGTTGTTGAGGGTTAGAAATGTTCGTGCTGTTTGTAATCAGCTGATAAATGATGTGTGACTACACGTCAAACTATATAAAGTCATTTACTGAAAGTACCATTAGGAAAACAGCACTCTGCTGACACCTAGTGGCCGCAGGAGGGACTGCACGTGGAAGACTTCATTACCCAGAAACCCCTGCTTTTTACTCTTACATAAGAAATTAAAAACAGTTTCTGAAGTTTGTTTTCAGACGATTTAAACTTTAACGACAATAAAAAAAACAAAGATAAGTTGAGTACGGGACAGAAAGATCCAAACAGGAGGAATGTGGAGAGATAACGTGGACGGATTCAACCATGGTTTCCAGCATCGTTTACAGCAAAAACAGGAAGTTCATTAGGGACTAAAGTACTGAGCCAGTCGCCATTATTCTGTAAGTAGGGCTGGGTACAGGACGCTATACTTTTAGTTTTGATATTTGAGAGAAAAAAATATAAAATATTTTCAAAATAAAGGTCTTAAGATTACAGGGAAAAAGACAGAACAAAAAAGTTGGGATATTTTCAAAATAAAGGTGTTAAGATTACAGGGGAAAAGACAGAAAAAAAAAGTTGGGATATTTTCAAAATAAAGGTTTTAGGATTACGGGGAAAAAGACAGAAAATAAAGTTGAAATATTTTCAAAATAAAGGTTTTAGGATTACGGGGAAAAAGACAGAACAAAAAGTTGGGATATTTTCAAAATAAAGGTTTTAAGATTAAGGGGAAAAAGGCAGAAAAAAAACAGTTGGAATATTTTCAAAATAAAGGTGTTAAGATTACGGGGGAAAAAGACAGAAAAAAAGTTGGAATATTTTCAAAATAAAGGTTTTAGGATTACGGGGAAAAAGATAGAAAATAAAGTTGGAATATTTTCAAAATAAAGGTGTTAAGATTACAGGGAAAAAGACAGAAAAAAAAAGTTGGGATATTTTCAAAATAAAGGTGTTAAGATTACGGGGAAAAAGACAGAACAAAAAAGTTGGAATATTTTCAAAATAAAAGGTGTTAAGATTACGGGGAAAAAGGCAGAAAAAAAAGGTTGGAATATTTTCAAAATAAAGGTTTTAAGATTAAGGGGAAAAAGGCAGAAAAAAAAACAGTTGGAATATTTTCAAAATAAAGGTGTTAAGATTACAGGGAAAAAGACAGAAAAAAAGTTGGAATATTTTCAAAATAAAGGTTTTAGGATAACGGGGAAAAAGGCAGAAAAAAAAAGTTGGAATATTTTCAAAATAAAGGTTTTAGGATTACGGGGAAAAAGACAGAAAATAAAGTTGGAATATTTTCAAAATAAAGGTGTTAAGATTACAGGGAAAAAGACAGAAAAAAAGTTGGAATATTTTCAAAATAAAGGTTTTAGGATTACGGGGAAAAAGATAGAAAATAAAGTTGGAATATTTTCAAAATAAAGGTGTTAAGATTACAGGGAAAAAGACAGAAAAAAAAGTTGGGATATTTTCAAAATAAAGGTGTTAAGATTACGGGGAAAAAGACAGAACAAAAAAGTTGGAATATTTTCAAAATAAAAGGTGTTAAGATTACGGGGAAAAAGGCAGAAAAAAAAGGTTGGAATATTTTCAAAATAAAGGTTTTAGGATAACGGGGAAAAAGGCAGAAAAAAAAAGTTGGAATATTTTCAAAATAAAGGTTTTAGGATTACGGGGAAAAAGACAGAAAATAAAGTTGGAATATTTTCAAAATAAAGGTGTTAAGATTACAGGGAAAAAGACAGAAAAAAAAAAGTTGGGATATTTTCAAAATAAAGGTGTTAAGATTACGGGGGAAAAGGCAGAAAAAAAAGTTGGAATATTTTCAAAATAAAGGTTTTAGGATTACGGGGGAGAAGCCAGCCCTAGTGACACTAAATCAATCTAATGATTTAAGTTTGAAATTATTGAATCATTATTTTTGTTGCTCAGTTTCTTTGTCACTAATGATCTTCCGTACAAAGAAAAATATAAATATAAAAACACACAACTGGAACGGCCTCCACACTAGTATTTACACATCAAGTGCTAACGACACACACACACACACACACACACACACACACACACACACACACACACACACACACACACACACACACACACACACACACACACACACACACACACACACAATCACACACACACACAATCAGACACACACACACAATCAGACACACACACACACACACACACACAATCAGACACACACAATCAGACACACACACACACACACACACACACACACACAATCAGACACACACACACACACACACACACAGACACACACACACACAATCAGACACACACACACACACACACACACACACACACACACACACACACACACACACAATCAGACACACACACACACACACACACACACACACACAATCAGACACACACACACACACACACACACACACAATCAGACACACACACACACACACACACACACACACAATCAGACACACACACACACAGAGACACACAATCAGACACACACACACACACACACATACACACAGACACAGACACACACACACACACACACACACACACACACACACACACACACACACACACACACACACACAGAGTAATGTGTTTGTTTGTGTGTTATTTTGGCAGAGGGAGTCCTGACTCCAGAGTCTTCCTCCCTCCCTCCTTCCTTCCTCTCCTCATTTGCCACGGCAACAAGTCCCACGCTCTCTGTCATACCGTCATATCTCGGTCGCCACGGCAACCTGCTCCCCTCTTGTTTGTTGCTAGGAGAAGCAGGTTAGGTATTTTTGTCCCTCTGGGAAAGAAAAATGAAATAAAAAAAAAAAAAAAGAAAACGTACATATATGTATAGTACCTCCATACGTGTCTGAACTCGTTCTCCGTTTCAATTCAACAACAAAAAAAGCTTCCAGAGAGCCGAAATAAATAGAGATGGAGCCGTTAACGGAGAAACGGCGAGGCAGCTGATGTCTGGACGGGCGACGAAGACGAGAACTCGTCCGTCCGTCCGTCCGCAACTTCCTGACCAACGTCTCCTTTTCCCACCGCCCTCGAACGCCTCTGCCCGGCTCTGTCAGCCAATCAGAACGCGACTGAGGTTGAAACAGAAAAGGTTTAAAGGAGAATGTCCGCCCGCTACCCATGATGCTTCATGTCCGTCTCCCGCTACTCGTTCGTAAAAAAAAAACCCTTTAAGGCGCCGCTTCCTGTTTCTGCGGCTCCGCCTGCCGGTTGTTCCCGCCGTTCTTCTTCCTGTTTCCGTCCGTGGCGCCCGGCCTGGAGGCCGAGGCCGAGGACGACGGGACCTTCAGGCTCTTGGACGTTTTGGCGCCGCGCGTCTTCTCCTTGCCGGCCGCGGCGTCCTGGGGCAGCGTGGGGCTGGAGTGCGCCCGCTGCAGACCGCCGTCGTCAAACAGCCGCGACTCGAACGCCGTCAGGTCCTCGTCGCCGCTCGCCAGTTTGGCCCGGAGCAGCATGGCGTACGTCCCGTACCGCGTTTTCTGTGGAGGCAAAAAAACATTTAACCTAAGAAGAAGAAAGGTCGAAATATTACGGCGGAACAGACAGGAAACTAATCGATACACCCGAGTATCACGAGATTTTATTTTGCAGTACTGTATCGATTTATTTTGGTTTATATTGTGTTCAAACCCCCGACCGCTAGATGGCCACGCTGAGACGCACCGCTAGTGTCCTCGCCTAGCGGTGCCTAACAGGGCCTAACAGGGCCTAGCAGGGCCTAACAGGGCCTAACAGTGTCTAACAGGGCCTAACAGTGTCTAACAGGGCCTAGCAGGGCCTAACAGGGCCTAGCAGGGCCTAACAGGGCCTAACAGTGTCTAACAGGGCCTAACAGTGTCTAACAGGGCCTAACAGTGTCTAACAGGGCCTAACAGTGCCTAACAGTGCCTAACAGTGCCTAACAGGGCCTAACAGGGCCTAGCAGTGCCTAGCAGTGCCTAGCAGTGCCTAACAGTGCCTAGCAGGGCCTAACAGGGCCTAGCAGTGCCTAGCAGTGCCTAGCAGTGCCTAACCGTGTCTAGCAGTGCCTAACAGTGCCTAACAGTGCCTAACAGTGCCTAGCAGGGCCTAGCAGTGCCTAGCAGTGCCTAGCAGTGCCTAACCGTGTCTAGCAGTGCCTAACAGTGCCTAACAGTGCCTAACAGTGCCTAGCAGTGCCTAGCAGTGCCTAGCAGTGCCTAACAGTGCCTAACAGTGCCTAACAGTGCCTAGCAGTGCCTAGCAGTGCCTAACAGTGCCTAACAGTGCCTAGCAGTGCCTAACAGTGCCTAACAGTGCCTAGCAGGGCCTAGCAGGGCCTAACAGTGCCTAACAGTGCCTAGCAGAGCCTAACAGTGCCTAGCAGGGCCTAACAGTGCCTAGCAGGGCCTAACAGTGCCTAGCAGAGCCTAACAGTGCCTAGCAGAGCCTAACAGTGCCTAGCAGAGCC
>CM042326.1:35979341-35981841 GCA_023566125.1 Zingel zingel
GGTGCATTTGCTGTTTAAATGAAGTCGGCGCTGGACGGGAAACTGACAACTGGGTCGGTCTTACACTAGCAAAGAGACTTGTGTGGGGCGTTGGGCTGTGCTGGGTGCAAGATGGGGACCTTGGTCTTGAATGTAACTGTGAGAGGCGTTTAAAGAGCCTTCAGCTGTAGAAACTCTGATTAAAAACGACGCGCCGTTGAAGAGCAGGAGGACATTTCTCAGACAGTTGCTTAGCAGCCAGGGAACAAAAACTGCAAAGTAACTGCATTTAATGAGCGAGCGAGAGCACATCATGAGGTTATTCATAATTAATTTTGGCTCGAATAAGAACTCTTCTCTCCCTGATATCCCAAAATAATATCCACGCATTACGAGTTTCAGATAGTGAAAAATAACTCACAACTTAACTTGTTAACAGAGCAGAAATGAAAAGCCTTTCTGGTGGGTGGGTGTGTGTGTGTGTGTGTGTGTGTGTGTGTGTGTGTGTGTGTGTGTGTGTGTGTGTGTGTGTCTCTGTCTGTGTGTGTGTGTGTGTGTGTGTGTGTGTCTCTGTGTGTGTGTGTGTCTCTGTCTGTGTGTGTGTGTGTGTGTGTGTGTGTGTGTGTGTGTGTGTGTCTCTGTGTGTGTGTGTGTGTGTGTGTGTGTGTCTCTGTGTGTGTGTGTGTGTGTGTGTGTTTGTGTGTGTGTGTGTGTGTGTGTACATATAGCTATGAAAAGTAGCCTAATATTTCCTATAAGTATTCCAGCTTTAGTTACTAGTTACTTTAGTTACTAGTTACTTTAGTTACTCTGCTCCATTCATCTGTTATAGCTTTAGTTACTAGTTACTTTATTTACTCCGCTACATTCATCTGTTCCAGCTTTAGTTACTAGTTACTTTAGTTACTCCGCTCCATTCATCTGTTATAGCTTTAGTTACTAGTTACTTTAGTTACTCCGCTCCATTCATCTGTTATAGCTTTAGTTACTAGTTACTTTATTTACTCCGCTACATTCATCTGTTACAGCTTTAGTTACTAGTTACTTTAGTTACTCCGCTACATTCATCTGTTCCAGCTTTAGTTACTAGTTACTTTAGTTACTCCGCTCCATTCATCTGTTCCAGCTTTAGTTACTAGTTACTTTAGTTACTCCGCTCCATTCATCTGTTCCAGCTTTAGTTACTAGTTACTTTAGTTACTCTGCTCCATTCATCTGTTATAGCTTTAGTTACTAGTTACTTTAGTTACTCCGCTACATTCATCTGTTACAGCTTTAGTTACTAGTTACTTTAGTTACTCCACTACATTAATCTGTTACAGCTTTAGTTACTAGTTACTTTAGTTACTCCGCTACATTCATCTGTTCCAGCTTTAGTTACTAGTTACTTTAGTTACTCCATTCATCTGTTCCAGCTTTAGTTACTAGTTACTTTAGTTACTCCGCTACATTCATCTGTTACAGCTTTAGTTACTAGTTACTTTAGTTACTCCGCTACATTCATCTGTTCCAGCTTTAGTTACTAGTTACTTTAGTTACTCCGCTACATTCATCTGTTCCAGCTTTAGTTACTAGTTACTTTAGTTACTCCGCTCCATTCATCTGTTCCAGCTTTAGTTACTAGTTACTTCAGTTACTCCGCTACATTCATCTGTTCCAGCTTTAGTTACTAGTTACTTTAGTTACTCCACTACATTCATCTGTTACAGCTTTAGTTACTAGTTACTTTAGTTACTCCGCTACATTCATCTGTTCCAGCTTTAGTTACTAGTTACTTTAGTTACTCCATTCATCTGTTCCAGCTTTAGTTACTAGTTACTTCAGTTACTCCGCTACATTCATCTGTTCCAGCTTTAGTTACTAGTTACTTTAGTTACTCCACTACATTCATCTGTTACAGCTTTAGTTACTAGTTACTTTAGTTACTCCGCTACATTCATCTGTTCCAGCTTTAGTTACTAGTTACTTTAGTTACTCCACTACATTCATCTGTTCCAGCTTTAGTTACTAGTTACTTTAGTTACTCCGCTCCATTCATCTGTTCCAGCTTTAGTTACTAGTTACTTTAGTTACTCCACTACATTCATCTGTTACAGCTTTAGTTACTAGTTACTTTAGTTACTCCATTCATCTGTTCCAGCTTTAGTTACTAGTTACTTCAGTTACTCCGCTACATTCATCTGTTCCAGCTTTAGTTACTAGTTACTTCAGTTACTCCGCTACATTCATCTGTTCCAGCTTTAGTTACTAGTTACTTCAGTTACTCCGCTACATTCATCTGTTCCAGCTTTAGTTACTAGTTACTTTAGTTACTCCGCTACATTCATCTGTTCCAGCTTTAGTTACTAGTTACTTCAGTTACTCCGCTACATTCATCTGTTCCAGCTTTAGTTACTAGTTACTTTAGTTACTCCGCTACATTCATCTGTTCCAGCTTTAGTTACTAGTTACTTCAGTTACTCCGCTACATTCATCTGTTCCAGCTTTAGTTACTAGTTACTTTAGTTACTCCGCTACATTC
>CM042326.1:35991841-35994341 GCA_023566125.1 Zingel zingel
TGAGAGACAGACAGACAGACAGACAGACAGGTGAGACAGGTAAAACAGAGACAGACAGGTGAAGCAGAAAGACAGACAGAGAGACAGAGAGACAGAGAGAGAGAGAGAGACAGACAGACAGGGAGAGAGAGAGAGAGACAGAGACCGACATGAAGACAGACAGACAGACAGACAGACAGACAGACAGGTGAGACAGGTAAAACAGAGACAGACAGGTGAAGCAGAAAGACAGACAGAGAGACAGAGAGACAGAGAGAGAGAGAGAGACAGACAGACAGGGAGAGAGAGAGAGAGAGACAGAGACCGACATGAAGACAGACAGACAGACAGACAGACAGACAGACAGGTGAGACAGGTAAAACAGAGACAGACAGGGGAAGCAGAACGACAGCCAGACAGACAGAAAGACAGAGAGAGAGACAGAGACCGACATGAAGACAGACAGAGAGAGTGACAGATAGAGAGAGAGAGAGACAGACAGACAGACAGACATTAAGACCAACATGAAGAAAGACAGACAGAGAGGCAGACAGACAGACAGGCAGACAGGTGAGACAGGCAGACATGTACAACAGAGACAGACAGGTGAGACAGAGAAACAGGTTAGACAGAGAGACAGAAAGACAGGTGAGACAGAGAGACAGACAGACAGTCAGACAGGTGAGACAGAAAGACAGACAGACAGGGTAGACAGAGACAGACAGACAGAAAGACAGGTGAGACAGAGAGAGACAGACAGACAGAGAGAGAGACAGACCGACATGAAGACAGACATGAAGACAGACAGACAGACAGACAGACAGGCAGGCAGGCAGACCGACAGGCAGACAGACAGATATGCAGACAGACAGGCAGGCCGACCGACATGAAGACAGACAGACAGACAGGCAGACAGACCTTCGGTAGCGACGCTCTCTGGGTTACACTGTCTGTATCTCCTGGAGAACTGAGCGAGGACTCTTTCCCTCTCCTGAGTTTCTCCAATCAGAGCAAACTGACTCAAAAACATCCTGAACACACAAAAAAACTTTATTAACAAACTGTCAGGAAGCTCTGTGATTGGCTGTCTGTACGCAAACAACATGTGACTGATGTTTTATGTGAGGTTTTTTTAATCAAATGTACATATTCGTCAAACCCACCAGACTCCATGTAAATAATCAGGACTTTTAGCGTGTATAGAGCCAGCATATCTCCACCAGACTCCATGTAAATAATCACTACTTTTAGCGTGTATAGAGCCAGCATATCTCCACCAGACTCCATGTAAATAATCAGGACTTTTAGCGTGTATAGAGCCAGCATATTTCCACCAGACTCCATGTAAATAATCAGGACTTTTAGCGTGTATAGAGCCAGCATATTTCCACCAGACTCCATGTAAATATTCAGTACTTTTAGCGTGTATAGAGCCAGCATATTTCCACCAGGAATATTTTCAGAATAAAGGTCTGAAAAATACAAAAAAATAAGAAAGTTAAAAAATATTTTCAGAATAAAGGTCTGAAGAATATGGGAAAAAGCCCCCCTCCAAAAAAAAACGTTGGAATATTTCCAGAATAAAGATCTGAAGATTACGGAAAAAGCCCCCCCAAAAATAAATAAATAAATAAATGTTTTAAGATTACAGGGTAAAGAAAAGCTGAATTTGACACATTTTAGGCATCTAAAGTATTGAGTATCTAAAAATGCCTCGTCATTGAACGCACCATTTCAATACCTAAGAAGTAAATGACATCAGTGAGGGAGACAGAGAGTCCAGGGTGAAATAAAATGAAATGACCCTTTAATATCGTGAATAAATACGGAGACCGAACTGACCTGAGCGACTGATCGATGGTCAGACCGGTGAAGTTGAAGTTACTGAGATATTCCTCTGCCACCATCTGACTGAAGTCGTTACTGAGGACAGAAGCAGGAGAGATGTTCATGTACATGTTATAAACACACTGAGGGCTGGGTACCCAATTCGGCTTTTTAGTTTTGAAAAGCCGGAACATTTTTGAAATATTTTGGAATATTTTGAGAATAAAGCCATGGAAAAAAAGCCAGAAAAAAAGTTGAAATATTTTCAGAATAAAGGTCTGAAGATTATGGGAAAACGCCACAAAAAAAGTTGGAATATTTTCAGAATAAAAGGTCTGAAGAATACGGAAAAAAAGCCAGAAAAAAGTTGGAATATTTTCAGAATAAAAGGTCTGAAAATTATGGGGAAAAGCAAAAAAATAAATATGTTGAATATTTTAAGAACAAAAGGTCTGAAGAATACAGGAAAAGCCCAAAAAAAGTTTGAATGTTTTCAGAATAAAAGTCTGAAGAATACGGAAAAAGCCAGAAAAAAGTTTGAATATTTTCAGAATAAAGGTCTGAAAATTACGAGGAAAACGCCACAAAAAAAGTTGCAATATTTTCAGAATAAAAGTATGAAGAATACATGAAAAAAGTTTGAATATTTTCAGAATAAAGGCCTGAAGATTACGGGGAAAACGCCACAAAAAAA
>CM042326.1:36009341-36011841 GCA_023566125.1 Zingel zingel
CTGCTGAATACTGCGTGTAAATGTTGGCCAGTATGTAGTAACCTCTGCTGAATACTGCGTGTAAATGTTGGCCAGTATGTAGTAGCCTCTGCTGAATACTGCGTGTAAATGTTGGCCAGTATGTAGTAGTCTCTGCTGAATACTGCGTGTAAATGTTGGCCAGTATGTAGTAGCCTCTGCTGAATACTGCGTGTAAATGTTGGCCAGTATGTAGTAGCCTATACTGATTACTGCATGTAAATGTTGGCCAGTATGTAGTAACCTCTGCTGAATACTGCGTGTAAATGTTGGCCAGTATGTAGTAACCTCTGCTGAATACTGTGTGTAAATGTTGGCCAGTATGTAGTAGCCTATACTGATTACTGCATGTAAATGTTGGCCAGTATGTAGTAGCCTATACTGATTACTGCGTGTAAATGTTGGCCAGTATGTAGTAACCTCTGCTGAATACTGCGTGTAAATGTTGGCCAGTATGTAGTAACCTCTGCTGAATACTGCGTGTAAATGTTGGCCAGTATGTAGTAGCCTAAGCTGAATACTGCGTGTAAATGTTGGCCAGTATGTAGTAACCTCTGCTGAATACTGCGTGTAAATGTTGGCCAGTATGTAGTAGCCTAAGCTGAATACTGCGTGTAAATGTTGGCCAGTATGTAGTAGTCTCTGCTGAATACTGCGTGTAAATGTTGGCCAGTATGTAGTAGCCTCTGCTGATTACTGCGTGTAAATGTTGGCCAGTATGTAGTAGCCTCTGCTGAATACTGCGTGTAAATGTTGGCCAGTATGTAGTAGCCTAAGCTGAATACTGCGTGTAAATGTTGGCCAGTATGTAGTAGCCTCTGCTGAATAACGTGTGTAAATGTTGGCCAGTATGTAGTAGCCTCTGCTGAATACTGCATGTAAATGTTGGCCAGTATGTAGTAGCCTCTGCTGAATAACGTGTGTAAATGTTGGCCAGTATGTAGTAGCCTCTGCTGAATACTGCGTGTAAATGTTGGCCAGTATGTAGTAGCCTAAGCTGAATACTGCGTGTAAATGTTGGCCAGTATGTAGTAGCCTCTGCTGAATAACGTGTGTAAATGTTGGCCAGTATGTAGTAGCCTCTGCTGAATACTGCATGTAAATGTTGGCCAGTATGTAGTAGCCTCTGCTGAATAACGTGTGTAAATGTTGGCCAGTATATAGTAGCCTCTGCTGAATACTGCATGTAAATGTTGGCCAGTATGTAGTAGCCTCTGCTGAATACTGCATGTAAATGTTGGCCAGTATGTAGTAGCCTCTGCTGATTACTGCGGGTAAATGTTGGCCAGTATGTAGTAGACTCTGCTGAATAACGTGTGTAAATGTTGGCCAGTATGTAGTAGCCTCTGCTGAATAACGTGTGTAAATGTTGGCCAGTATGTAGTAGCCTCTGCTGAATACTGCGTGTAAATGTTGGCCAGTATGTAGTAGCCTCTGCTGAATAACGTGTGTAAATGTTGGCCAGTATGTAGTAACCTCTGCTGAATACTGCGTGTAAATGTTGGCCAGTATGTAGTAACCTCTGCTGAATACTGCGTGTAAATGTTGGCCAGTATGTAGTAGCCTCTGCTGAATACTGCGTGTAAATGTTGGCCAGTATGTAGTAGCCTCTGCTGAATAACGTGTGTAAATGTTGGCCAGTATGTAGCAGCCTAAGCTGAATACTGTGTGTAAATGTTGGCCAGTATGTAGTAGCCTATACTGATTACTGCGTGTAAATGTTGGCCAGTATGTAGTAACCTCTGCTGAATACTGCGTGTAAATGTTGGCCAGTATGTAGTAACCTCTGCTGAATACTGCGTGTAAATGTTGGCCAGTATGTAGTAGCCTCTGCTGAATACTGCGTGTAAATGTTGGCCAGTATGTAGTAGTCTCTGCTGAATACTGCGTGTAAATGTTGGCCAGTATGTAGTAGCCTCTGCTGAATACTGCGTGTAAATGTTGGCCAGTATGTAGTAGCCTATACTGATTACTGCATGTAAATGTTGGCCAGTATGTAGTAACCTCTGCTGAATACTGCGTGTAAATGTTGGCCAGTATGTAGTAACCTCTGCTGAATACTGCGTGTAAATGTTGGCCAGTATGTAGTAGCCTAAGCTGAATACTGCGTGTAAATGTTGGCCAGTATGTAGTAACCTCTGCTGAATACTGCGTGTAAATGTTGGCCAGTATGTAGTAGCCTAAGCTGAATACTGCGTGTAAATGTTGGCCAGTATGTAGTAGTCTCTGCTGAATACTGCGTGTAAATGTTGGCCAGTATGTAGTAGCCTCTGCTGATTACTGCGTGTAAATGTTGGCCAGTATGTAGTAGCCTCTGCTGAATAACGTGTGTAAATGTTGGCCAGTATGTAGTAGCCTCTGCTGAATACTGCATGTAAATGTTGGCCAGTATGTAGTAGCCTCTGCTGAATAACGTGTGTAAATGTTGGCCAGTATGTAGTAGCCTCTGCTGAATACTGCGTGTAAATGTTGGCCAGTATGT
>CM042326.1:36029341-36036841 GCA_023566125.1 Zingel zingel
CTATCTTGAGGCAGCGGGAAGTGATGGCACCATTGACCAACAAAAACCTGGTCTAAAGTCAATAACGCAGCATTTCATTGTTATTTTAACAGAGCATTAGTAAAATGCTCCTAGGCTCGTGCACAGCACGTGCACACTATGCTTGTCACACACACACACACACACACACACACACACACACACACACACACACACACACACACACACACACACACACACACACACACACACACACACACACACAGAAGATTACAAATAAAAATATTACGGTGCTAATCCTCCATCATAACAGCAATGCTCCAAGGTCCAAACGCGCCTGGCTTTTAAAGGGAATGGGAGATGATCTCTGATTGGTTGATTGCATGTTACGCCCAAAACACTCCTCTGATTAATGAAGACACTAAGTCCAACCCTTTAGAACCATGCACCTGGCGCACGGACCCTTTTTTTCCACCGTCAAACTAGCAAAAGTGGATTCAGATCGTTAAAATAGGGCCCCAGATGTTTGTCAGTTTAAAAGATAATTGTCAGTGAATTACATCTTTCGTCTCGCACAATATAGGTCACCTTGCTCGCTCACTAGCTTAGCTCTGTTTCCCAGCATGATGATAGAAACCCTCCATGATAGAAATACACTGAGGAACAGAAGCTCACTCACTGGTGGGGAAGTACTTTGGTTTTCTGTTATATATTTATTGTTTTTGGAGGTAAATGTGACAATAAGTCATGACTTGATCAGTCAGAATCATTGACAGACAACCTCCCACTCCACACAGACTCAAAACATACACTTACTCTACACAATAACCTCCTCACACAACATACAACCAAACCCTTGCCACCCTCCCACCCAGCCGACCTGTATCCCTGAGCCGGTGTCTGCCGTATCGTGGCTGGACTGGCTCGAGGTTTCGGGACACGGACTGTCGTTTCTGTCCATCTGGGAATCTCCCATGCTGCCTGTTACCCCACTGGAGCTTTGAGAGGATGTGCAAATAGCCCCGCTGTGATCCTGGACATCCTCCCTCTCGTTCTTGGAAACATTTAAAACTGGTGTCTGGTACTCCTGCAAGGATGTGCTTATTCCTTTGTCTCCTATGACCTTCCTTTGATACTCCTCTTTGCTGGGAATGTAAACTCGAGACGTTGACTGTGTGTAGTTTTCTTCGCAGTGTTCGCCTCGGTCTTGGACCAGTCCGGTGTCCCTCCACTGACTGCTCCAGCTCACAGGCAATGCTTCTGCGTTTTGGCTCGAGATATGTCTCCTGGAGAGTTCAGGGCTGTTCTTCAGCGATTTGTCAAAGAGGTGATCATACTGCTTGCGCTCCATGTCAGGCGTTTTGTGTTCTCCGGTGTACTGTGGTGGTTGGTAGCGGTGCAGGGCTGACACGTCCCTTGTGGGTTGATGCTGTGGATCCAAAACTGGTGATTGAGAAGTGGCTGCACGGTGCGACCTAGCTGGCAAGGCTGGAGATGCTGGTGAAGACCGGCCTTTCGGGGATAGGAGAGGAGAGATGGGTCCTGGTCTGGTCTGAGGTATTGCTTGGTCTGTTTTCCATTTGTGGTTATGGTTCTCAGTGTGTAAAAGCTCAGGGGAGCTTTGGCCATGAAAAGAGGCGTTAGGTTGGGATTCTCTCGGGAATGACCGTCCCGTCTTAGGACTCTCGGACCTCAGGGACTCCGCTTGAGATGGTGTTGGAAAGGGAGTATGGCTTTCAGGAAAAATGGTGGACAGTTTGGTAGCTCCCACTGCTAAATCACAAGACATTTCAGTATTTACGGATGAGGAGACGCTCCTCCTGCTGTTGGTAGGACTGACAGCATCACTGGCTCTGCTACTGCAGGGGGATTTGTAGTGCGTCTTGCTGGATAAGTTATCATTAGTACTGTAGTGTATACTGTCTGTAGCGTTATGAGTGGTGTTGCTGATGTGTTGGGGGTCCCCAATAGTCCTGGAACAGTTTCTGGTGGGGAATATGCTAGTTGGGATCTCGTGCTGGATGTCTGTGGGTCTCCCCGCGGGCAATGGTGGATGGAATTTGCTGGACAGCCTGGGGCTCTCGTCCCCAACAAACAGCCTCTTCTGGCTCTGCTGGGGCGAGCCATGTACGCAAAGAGTTGAGGTTGGAGCCGCTGAGTGGGAGGAGGAGGAGTACCCAGTGTGGGCACAGAGCTGTTCAGAGGCTGGACTTCTGGGTAATCCATTCATGGAACCACGGCAGACTCCCCTTTCCATCTCCAGGAGCTGGGCCTTGGATGGCAGGGTGACGGTGCTACGGGAAAGGATAGGTGACCCCTGCCAGGACCGAGGGCAGCGAGGGGATTGGTAGCTCCGTGGCAGAGCCGGGCTGCAATTCCCCGGACTGTGATCAGCACACCTACGCCTGAGTTCTGGGGATCCAAACTCCTCAAAGGCCCTGTAGGTGGCATCTCTGGCAACTGCGTCTGGGGTAGACCTTTGTATGTAAGGCGAGCGCTGTGGGGATTGATTATGAAACGAGTTAGGGGGATTAGGGTAAGGGTACCACACTGGGTCATTCATCCTCTTCTGGAGGTGGCACTCTGTTCTCGCTCTCTCACTTTGGCACACAGAGGTGTGGCATCCCCCCATGCTGTGAACGTTAGCTTTCTCTATGTAGCCAAAGGTCACCACAGATGTCTTCCCCTTCTCACCCCCTACCCCTGGGACCTCATAGGACCTGCAGTTCCTGGTAGGGGTGGAGGGTACAGTCAGCAGCCCAGAAGATGTAGAAGTAGGGGAGATAAGCACCCTTTCTCGGGAGGGATCCATGTCAGAGGTAGGGGTGCGTGCCAATGGGCCATGTTGACCTGGAGCAGTCATTGCAGGCGCAAGAGCCTGGAGTATTTGTCCCAAACTGTCTTGCAACACATCCTGCCGATGGAACTGAGTGGGAGACCCTGTGGCGTCAGGGTTTTGTAGTTGGAAGCTGACTGAGTGCCTGGAGGAAGACTTTGAGGGGGGTAAGCTGTGGCTTCCAACCCCAGTTTGGTGCTGAGAGACTGGGCAATGATCCTGAGTCCGGTTGGGGCTGGAGCTTCTCTGGGAGTGAGGGAGGACATCTGGGCACTGAAGCATCAAGCGAGCAGTCCCATCATCTCTTATTGCCGGGCCCTTCTCTTCTTCCTCAGCAACAGATCTCACCTCAACGTACAGGTGGAGGACTTTACCTGCCTGGGACATGTTGGTACCTTAGCCACCTAAATGCCCTGGTATTACTGTTCCTTAGACCGTCGCTCTGTGTGCAAAGGGTCCCTTTGCCTTTTGGTACCCAAAGTAAAGTGCCAAACTGTTTGATGAAGGTCAGAGGTGCAAATGGACTACTAGGTCCGTCCTCCATCTGCTCCTCATCTCTTCAACCTGCAATAGGAAGCAGAGACAGAGACACCGTTAATATTACACAGTTCATAAGCAACTGGGCAGCAGATCAATCTCTAAATTTCACTTTCTTTAAGATCTCACAACATCCTTTCATGACACACAGCCTTCCCACGTGATCAAAAACCAAACAAAACAAAAAGCAGATATGTGGTAACACTTTTCTGTGTTGTAGTTTGTAGACGGTCCCTAAGCACTCCTTGCAGTGTCAACACCAGAACTGAACAGAGCTGAATTAGCACAACTTTCATGCATTTCTTTCACATCTCCTGCAGTCAGATTCTCTGTGTTCCCTCAGAAGGAATCACTGCACATGGGGAGGCCCTTGTAATGACATTTCGAGCATGTTTAGAGGCTTAAAACAGGTTTAAAACTTGCCCTGTTTAAGCCTGTTGGGTGCTAACGCTAGCAGGGAGATAACACGGTGTAGGCAGCACTGATTGGTTTAGTTTTTCTCACTACTGACAGCTCTCCACATTTACACACAACAGAGCTACGGGTTGAAATCCACCAGAATTCTCCTTTAACACACTTTAAGTTGGGCTTTACTTTCATTTGTCACCCATCTGCAAATTAACTGTAAATAAACTAAGTTGTAAAATGTTGAGACCAGAACACACAAGTTAGATTTGTATATTAAAAGATTTAAAGCAGCTTGATGCAAACAGCCTTCGTACGAGCTGTCTGATCTGCAGGTTGTAACCTACCAACAAACACTTATTTACTTATTTCTTAATTTTATATTTGATTGTGGTTCTATTGCTTTATTTTCGGTCTTTGTTGAATGTTGTCTGTCGACGGTGTCCACGTGTCTGACCCAGTACGAATTAAGGAGAAGAAAGACGTTTGTTGACTGAGATTAGTGGTTGAGATCATGAGGAGAAGTCTAAAGTCACATGAAAACACAAGAGGCTGCAGGAAATCACACACACACACACACACACACACACACACACACACACACACACACACACACACACACACACACACACACACACACACACACACACACACACACACACACACACACACACACACAGAGAGACAGAGACACATCCGCACACACACAGAGACACACACACAGTCACTCAAACACACACACACACAGTCTCTCTCACACACAAACACACACACACACAGTCTCTCACACACACACACACACACACACAGTCACACACACACACACACACACACACACACAGAGAGAGACAGAGACACATCCACACACAGACACACACACACACAGTCACACACACACACACACAAACACACAGACACACACACACAGACACACACACACACACACACACACACACACACACACACACACACACAGACAGTCACACACAAACACACACAAACACACACACACAGACACACACTCACACAGACACAGACACACACACACACACACACACACAGATGTTTTTGTTGCTTTTCCCGCTGTTTTTGTCACCATGTTGTAATTTCTTTTGTCTCTTTCTCAGTGTTTGTTTTACCGGTGCTAAATGGCGCCCTATCTGTAAGGAACATGCTGAGCAGCAGAGCTGAGTATGGGGGTTGTGACCATCAACAATTTGCCAAGTCTTCTCTGCCAAACGGCTTATTCTGCCGTCGAGTCGTCTGGTGTTTGGTGGATCGGATGATTGGAGTTGGAAGAAACAAGACATATCGGCAATTTAATAATTGCCAATATGACCAGCATGAGGAGGAGGGGGGGCCAGGCTGGTGACCAGCATGAGGAGGAGGGGGGGCCAGGCTGGTGACCAGCATGAGGAGGAGGAGGGGCCAGGCTGGTGACCAGCATGAGGAGGAGGTACCAGGCTGGTGACCAGCATGAGGAGGAGGGGCCAGGCTGGTGACCAGCATGAGGAGGAGGAGCCAGGCTGGTGACCAGCATGAGGAGGAGGAGCCAGGCTGGTGACCAGCATGAGGAGGAGGAGCCAGGCTGGTGACCAGCATGAGGAGGGGCCAGGCTGGTGACCAGCATGAGGAGGAGGAGCCAGGCTGGTGACCAGCATGAGGAGGAGGGGGGGCCAGGCTGGTGACCAGCATGAGGAGGAGGGGGGGGGGGGGGGGGTGGCAGGCTGGTGACCAGCATGAGGAGGAGGGGCCAGGCTGGTGACCAGCATGAGGAGGAGGGGCCAGGCTGGTGACCAGCATGAGGAGGAGGGGCCAGGCTGGTGACCAGCATGAGGAGGAGGGGCCAGGCTGGTGACCAGCATGAGGAGGAGGAGCCAAGCTGGTGTGGCTGTGTACGGTTCTTCCACACGCTACTGAGGCTCCGGTTTGGGAAATGAATGAATTATTAAATTGCCGATATGTCTTGTTTCTTCCAACTCCAATCATCCAATCCACCAAACACCAGACGACTCGACGGCAGAATAAGCCGTTTGGCAGAGAAGACTTGGCAAATTGTTGATGGTCACAACCCCCATACTCAGCTCTGCTGCTCAGCATGTTCCTTACAGATAGGGCGCCATTTGAAAGGCTTTCCAACAGTAGAAGATGTTTTGCCAAAAAGCATCGTTACCACAGAGAAATAATCTACCAAACACACGTCCTTTCTTTTTGTGCTAAGTTTGTTTACATTTTATAAGTTATTGTTGTCATATATATATATATATATATATATATATATATATATATATATATATATATATATATATATATATATATATATAAAATCTGAGGGATTGTGTGTGTTCCTGCCTCATTCTCACAGCGTGCAGCCGCCTGACTTTCATCTGACGTGAACTCTGCCCTCGGTTTAGTAACATGGCTGTAAACTGTAAATTATTATAACTGCACACACACACACACACACACACACACACACACACACACACACACACACACACACACACACACACACACACACACACACACACACACACACACACACACACACACACACACACACACACACACACACCTGAACACACACCTGAACACACACACACCTGAACACACACACCTGAACACACACACACACACACCTGAACAGAGCCTTCAAACTGCCCTCAGATCAGCCGAACTGACTGTCAACTTTATTTAGATCCTCAAGACGTACAAACGAATGCTGAAAAACATTCGTCACCCTGCAGGTAGAGAGAGAGTGTGTGTGTGTGTGTGTGTGTGTGTGTGTGTGTGTGTGTGTGTGTGTGTGTGTGTGTGTGTGTGTGTGTGTGTGTGTGTGTGTGTGTGTGTGTGTGTGTGTATGTGAGAGTGTGTGTGATAAGCACACAGTTAGCCTTACTTTTCCTGGACTCTGCTAATAGGATTCTCCTCTTCCTCCCTCCCTCCCTCCCTCTCTCTCTCCTCCCAGCATGCTCTGCTCAATCCACCAACACACACACGTAAAGCCACACGTATGCAGAAACATGCGTCGACACACACACACACACACACACACACACACATACACACATATATACACACACACACACACACACACACACACACACACACACACACACACACACACACACACACATACATACACACACACACACACACACACACACACACACAGCTGTAACCTTACCTGTGTGTCCTCGGCGCTGCAGCAATGTACGTCCTCGTGGTTGCCGTGGTAACCTCTTTTCCGTCCCGTCTCTCTCTCAGCACTTGTTGTCTGCAGCAGCAGAGCCGGCTCATCGTGGATTTACAGACTCAACTAAGCGTCTCCTCCTCCTCCTCCTCCTCCGACTCCTCCTCTTCCTCCCCCCCCCCCGCCCTCCGGATCGCTATCAATCAGCTGATGTCCCCGCCCCTTCTTCTAGGCAGCCTGCCAGCCAATCACGTCCTCCGCTGCTCCTCCCTGCAGACCTTGCCTCATTCAGCTAATGATGAGCAGCTCTAGCAGATGGCACAGATTAGTGTGTGTGTGTGTGTGTGTGTGTGTGTGTGTGTGTGTGTGTGTGTGTGTGTGTGTGTGTGTGTGTGTGTGTGTGTGTGTGTGTGCGTGCGTGCTTGTTTTACTATATTCGTGGGGTCCAAAAACCGGGAGTCCAGTATGCTTGTGGGGTCCGACCAGCCTTGTGGGGCCAAAATGCTGGAGCCCACAAGGTTAAAGGTCTGTTTGAGGGTTAAGACTTGGT
>CM042326.1:36046841-36051841 GCA_023566125.1 Zingel zingel
AACTCGTTACACAAGTCTTCTCGGGATTACAAAGAGCTAAAATGAATCTGAGAAACTGTCAGAGTGTTATAGAGGTCTGGTCAGTGGATGCTACAGGTGTGCTACAGGTGAGTCACACAGTGATGTCACACTTCAGGTATTTGTGTACATTGTTGTTGTGTTTTAAAAGCACTCCCAGATGATGAAATGGTAACATATGTCCCGGAAACTAAATACTGAATGTTTGACCTGCTCATATAAACTGGAAAAAAAAAATCTGTCTCTGTGTTATAAAACCAGCTGGTCGACCAACAGGTAGAGCAGGTGAGGCCTCACCTGTTAAAAAATGTAGTTTTTGTTGCTAAGCGACTCGGGTGTGACTCTGTTCTTTAAAGGTGTCGATGAAAACATGAATAGAAACCAGTACAGAGATCAATCAGATGTTATTTTACGTATTGAATAATTTGCAGATCTGAAATGTCAGAAACCCCCCAAAATAATCCAACTGTCATCACAATAAATCAATGAATGTTAAAAACCTAAAGATACTAAGGGGCGTTCAGGGTCTGCCTTTTAGCGCGGGGCGTTCAGGGTCTGCCTTTTAGCGCGGGGCGTTCAGGGTCTGCCCTTTTAGCGCGGGGCGTTCAGGGTCTGCCCTTTTAGCGCGGGGCGTTCAGGGTCTGCCCTTTTAGCGCGGGGCGTTCAGGGTCTGCCCTTTTAGCGCGGGGCGTTCAGGGTCTGCCCTTTTAGCGCGGGGCGTTCAGGGTCTGCCCTTTTAGCGCGGAGCGTTCAGGGTCTGCCCTTTTAGCGCGGGGCGTTCAGGGTCTGCCCTTTTAGCGCGGGGCGTTCAGGGTCTGCCCTTTTAGCGCGGGGCGTTCAGGGTCTGCCCTTTTAGCGCGGGGCGTTCAGGGTCTGCCCTTTTAGCGCGGGGCGTTCAGGGTCTGCCCTTTTAGCGCGGGCGTTCAGGGTCTGCCCTTTTAGCGCGGGGCGTTCAGGGTCTGCCCTTTTAGCGCGGGGCGTTCAGGGTCTGCCCTTTTAGCGCGGGGCGTTCAGGGTCTGCCCTTTTAGCGCGGGGCGTTCAGGGTCTGCCCTTTTAGCGCGGGGCGTTCAGGGTCTGCCCTTTTAGCGCGGGGCGTTCAGGGTCTGCCCTTTTTAGCGCGGGGCGTTTTAGCCAAGAATTATAATGTAATTATTGGCGGTTTACTGTAACATCTTGAGGTGTGTGTGTCCGTCCTCCTGCAGGAGTAAGTCCTTTGTGTTCAGCGCGCTGTACGCCGCCCTGGTGTTCGGAGGGCAGCACTACATGAAGCCGCGGCCCAGAATGAACCTGCGGCGGCCGCTGGTCCTGTGGTCGCTCAGCCTCGCTCTCTTCAGGTACAGCACGCACGCCACGTTTCAGCACGCACGCCACATGTTTCTACTTTATCCCGTGTGACTGCTAACTTAATGGTTTTAGTGTCTTATAATTCCTATGGCTTCAGTGTTGAAGGTTATATAATCGCCCCCCCCCCCCCCCCCCCCCCTCCCCCCCTCCCTCCTGTCTCAGCATCATCGGGGCGGTCCGGACCGGTTCCTACATGGTCCACGTCCTGAGCAGCAGTGGCTTCAGACAGTCCATCTGCAACCAGAGCTTCTACAACGGACCGGTCAGCAAGTTCTGGGCCTACGCCTTCGTGCTGAGCAAAGCTCCAGAGCTCGGTCAGTCCACGCACGCACGCACGCACGCACGCAGAGAGACACACACACACACACACGCAGAGAGACACACACACACACACACACGCAGAGAGACACACACACACACACACACACACACACGCAGAGACACACGCACACACGCAGAGACACACGCACACACGCAGAGACACACGCAGAGGCACACACACACGCACGCAGAGAGACACGCAGAGAGACACGCGCACACACACACGCAGAGAGACACGCGCACACACACACGCAGAGAGACGCGCGCACGCACACACACGCAGAGAGACACGCGCACGCACACACACGCAGAGAGACACGCGCACGCACACACACGCAGAGAGACACGCGCACGCACACACACGCAGAGAGAGACACACACACACACACACACACACACACACACACACGCGCAGAGACACACACGCACGTAACTGACACGCCACGCAGCCAGTGTGAAGAAAGCTAAGACTTCTGTCTCTAAATCCACCTTTTCAGTCTTGTAGTCCGAGCCCTGTGTTTCCTGTGCACTGATTGGTTGCTTTGTGTCTGCAGGCGACACGGCGTTCGTGGTTCTGCGGAAGCAGAAGCTGCTGTTCCTGCACTGGTACCACCACATCACGGTGCTGCTGTACTCCTGGTACTCGTACAAAGACATGGTGGCCGGCGGCGGCTGGTTCATGACCATGAACTTCTCTGTGCACGCGCTGATGTACAGCTACTACGCGGCGCGCGCTGCTGGGCTGCGTGTGCCGCGACCGCTGGCCGTGCTGATCACCAGCGCTCAGATCGGGCAGATGTTCATGGGGCTAACGGTTAGCGGGCTGGTGTACCGCTGGATGCAGCACGGAGACTGCCCGTCCCACATGGACAACATCACCTGGGCCTCGCTCATGTACCTCAGCTACCTGCTGCTCTTCTCCAACTTCTTCTACCACACGTACCTGAGGCGACAGCGCCAAGACGCCAGCGCTAACGGCAACGCCAAGACCTGCAAGGCTGAGTAGAGAGACGAGCCAATACACTGGACCCTTTTCACATTTTATGTCCAAAGTTTTTAAAAGCTTAAATCAGTAGAATCACTCGTAACGTCTTCAGGATCAGACACATCTGACCACTTTACGTCCAACGTTTACAACTTCATTCTGACTTTTACATCCGTAGAATCCCAAGAATTAAGAAGAATTAAGCCCGTTTCTCCCAGAACATCTTCACCAAATCATGGTTCAGATCTGCAGGCTGCACAAAGTCTCCCAGAACATCTTCAGGAGTCGTTTGGTCCTTCACCCGTTTTTATTTTCTGACACACGTCCTGCGAGAGAGACCGCGTAGATCTGTCTCGGAGAGTCTCCATGACCTTGTATTTTCCCTCAGAGTTGGAGCGCTCCTTTTCAAGAAGGCTCTTAATCTCCGGACGCTTTCTCCCAAAAAGACAAACTCGTTACACCAACGTTTAACAACCTAACAAGGACGTTTTCTTTACGTCGGCAAGATCACAAGAATGAAGCCAGTTTGTCCCAGAACATCTGCTGGACCGAGACTTTAGCTAGCTGGACCGAGACTTTAGCTAGCTGGACCGAGACTTTAGCTAGACCGAGACTTTAGCTAGACCGAGACTTTAGCTGGACCGAGAACGGACCGAGACTTTAGCTGGACCGAGAACGGACCGAGACTTTAGCTGGACCGAGAACGGACCGAGACTTTAGCTGGACCGAGAACGGACCGAGACTTTAGCTGGACCGAGACTTTAGCTGGACCGAGACTTTAGCTAGACCGAGAACGGACCGAGACTTTAGCTGGACCGAGACTTTAGCTGGACCGAGACTTTAGCTAGACCGAGACTTTAGCTAGACCGAGACTTTAGCTAGACCGAGACTTTAGCTAGACCGAGACTTTAGCTAGACCGAGACTTTAGCTGGACCGAGAACGGACCGAGACTTTAGCTGGACCGAGAACGGACCGAGACTTTAGCTGGACCGAGACTTTAGCTGGACCGAGAATGGACCGAGACTTTAGCTAGACCGAGAACGGACCGAGACTTTAGCTAGACCGAGACTTTAGCTGGACCGAGACTTTAGCTAGACCGAGAACGGACCGAGACTTTAGCTAGACCGAGACTTTAGCTGGACCGAGACTTTAGCTAGACCGAGAACGGACCGAGACTTTAGCTGGACCGAGACTTTAGCTGGACCGAGAACGGACCGAGACTTTAGCTGGACCGAGACTTTAGCTGGACCGAGACTTTAGCTGGACCGAGACTTTAGCTGGACCGAGACTTTAGCTGGACCGAGACTTTAGCTGGACCGAGACTGGACCGAGACTTTAGCTGGACCGAGACTTTAGCTGGACCGAGAATGGACCGAGACTTTAGCTGGACCGAGACTTTAGCTGGACCGAGAATGGACCGAGACTTTAGCTGGACCGAGACTTTAGCTGGACCGAGACTTTAGCTGGACCGAGAATGGACCGAGACTGTATCTGACCTGCTGGACCGGAGGTTTTCACGTTTTGTTGAACGTTATTCTGACGTTTTTACAAGAATTCAGCGCCAACCTCTTCAGGCTGCACGAAGTTCGTGTCCTCACGTTTAACGTCCTGCAAGAAAAAACACACGTCACCCTTTGTTCTTTTTAACTTCCTACGTTTTTCTTTTTTTAAACCGAGCACTAATTTTTATTCATATAGAAATATGCATTTTTAAATACAACAAACTGAATAATTTCTCATCCTGACGGTCTGCTTTATATTTAAAGGAACTGATAGATCTATGTATTATTCAGTCTATCTATTCTAGATCTGTCTTAGTCCATCTATTCTAGATCTGTCTTAGTCCATCTATTCTAGATCTGTCTTAGTCCATCTATTCTAGATCTGTCTTAGTCCATCTATTCTAGATCTGTCTTAGTCCATCTATTCTAGATCTGTCTTAGTCCATCTATTCTAGATCTGTCTTAGTCCATCTATTCTAGATCTATGTCTTTAGTCCATCTATTCTAGATCTATGTCTTTAGTCCATCTATTCTAGATCTATGTCTTTAGTCCATCTATTCTAGATCTATGTCTTTAGTCCATCTATTCTGGATCTATGTCTTAGTCCATCTATTCTAGATCTATGTCTTAGTCCATCTATTCTGGATCTATGTCTTAGTACATCTATTCTAGATCTATGTCTTAGTACATCTATTCTAGATCTATGTCTTAGTACATCTATTCTAGATCTATGTCTTAGTACATCTATTCTAGATCTATGTCTTAGTACATCTATTCTAGATCTATGTCTTAGTACATCTATTCTGGATCTATGTCTTAGTACATCT
>CM042326.1:36094341-36104341 GCA_023566125.1 Zingel zingel
CATTTTTATCACTTTCTCTGTCATTTTGTTCACTTTTTTCAACATTTTTATCACTTTCTCTGTCATTTTGTTCACTTTTTCAACATTTTGATCACTTTCTCTGTCATTTTGTTCACTTTTTTCAACATTTTGATCACTTTCTCTGTCATTTTGTTCACTTTTTTCAACATTTTGATCACTTTCTCTGTCATTTTGTTCACTTTTTCAACATTTTGATCACTTTCTCTGTCATTTTGTTCACTTTTTTCAACATTTTGATCACTTTCTCTGTCATTTTGTTCACTTTTTTCAACATTTTTATCACTTTCTGTCATTTTGTTCACTTTTTTCAACATTTTTTATCACTTCTGTCATTTTGTTCACTTTTTTCAACATTTTTATCACTTTTTCAGTTTTTTGTACTTTTTTTTTTTCTGGGTCGAAATTTGGACATTTCGTTATTCTTTTTCCACACTTTTCTCGACGTTTTTGTCACTTTTTTTTGGCATTTTAAAAAATATGTTTTTGCCAATTTTTTGTGTTTTTTTTTTTTCCGATGTTTTTTTGGTCACTTTTTTCAGCGTTTTCACAGTTTTTGTTGATTCTTATTTATTATTTATTATTATTATTATTATTATTATTATTATTATTATTATTATTATTATTATTATTATTATTATTATTATTATTTTTATTTATTTATTTTTTATTTTTTTTTGCCTTTTTTTTCCTGCGTTTTTATCACTTTTTCTGAATTTCTTTTCATCTTTTTTGTTGCTTTTCTCAACGTTTTATTTTTCTCACTTTTGAAAAAAATTTTGGTCACTATTTTAACAACTTTTTGTCACCTTTGGCCATGTTTTTTATTTTATATATTTTTTTTTGTTACTTTTTCTGATAATTTCTTTTGGTCACTTTTTTTCAGCGTTTTCACACTTTGTTGATTATTATTTTTTATTTTTTTTTAATTTTAAATTTAATTTAAATTTAATTTTTGGCATTTAAAAAAATATTTTTTTGTCATTTTTGTAACAACTTTTTGTCACCTATGGCGATGTTTTTCATGTTTTTTTGTTTTGTTTTTTTGACACTTTTTCTGATATTTTTATGTCACTTTTTTCAGCGTTTTCACAGTTGATTGTTTTTCTGCGTTTTTGTAGCTTTTTTGGCATTTTTAAAATTATGTTTTTGTCAATTTTTTCGTTGCTTTTCCCAACGTTTCGCCGTTTGTTTTGGTTTTATTTTTCTCACTTTTTTCCAATTTTTTTGACACTTTTTCTGATATTTTTTTGTCACTTTTTGGCATTTTTAAAAATATGTTTTTGACACTTTTTCTGTTATTTTTTGGTCACTTATTTCAGCGTTTTCACAGTTGATTTTTTTCTCCTGCGTTTTTGTAGCTTTTTCCAACATTTGTCACGTTTTTCAACGCTCTCTCTCGTCATAGTTGCTGATATAGAAAGTTTTTGTAAACGGGGTCAAATGTGACCGAGGACAACGGGAGAGATAAGCTGCTTAGTGTGAAGAAAGCTGAGAACGCAGCTTATTCTCTGCAGGGGGAAACTAATTCATTGTGTTTCCAGAGTCATGCAGACACACACGTTCATCTCTGAGGTGTGAGCGTGGACGGCCGTGGTTCTGACTCTGGTTTCTGGTTATTGTGGTTTGACTCCATGCAGTGTCACGCGGTGTTAGAGGAGCGCTTGGCTCGCTCCACCTCGCCCTCCCTGCTGACGGCCGTTGCGGGGCAGAGAGTCCTCAGCCGGTTGGATGACGGGTCAGGATGCACCAGCCCCGAGCGAGTCATCACTCTCTGGACCGAGGAGGGCATCCGGAACAGCCGGGAAATCCTGCAGGTCAGTACAGACCAGGACCAGGTGTGTGGGGAAAGGGCTGGCTTATACTGACTTTAATTGAGCGCTGGAAGAAGCGTTCAGATCCTTTACTGCAGTAAAAGTACTAAAACCACACTGTTAAAATACTCTGTTACAGTAAAAGTATCATCAGGACAATGTAGTTAAAGTATTAAAAGTAAAGAAAAATCCTCCCATTTTAGAAAGAGGAAAGGATCCAAACAGTCCTAATGAGACACACACACACACACACACACACACACACACACACACACACACACACACACACACACACACACACAGTGTTCTCTCTGAAATGTAGCGGAGTAGAAGTAGAAAGTGGCATTAAAATAAAAGACTAAAGTAAAAGTACCTCAACATTTGGACTTAAGAACAGCTCTGGATAATACAGTAAGAATAATGTACCGATACACACAGACACGTATACAGACACATATACAGACGCACACACCCACACATATAGACACAGACACACTCACACACACAGACACGTATACACACGCACGCACGCACGCACGCACGCACACACACACAGACGCAGAATATGCCGAATGCCTCTCGCATTAACGTCACACAGCTAAACTCTCCTTCACCTCCTCGTCTCTTCTCTCTATGGACGCTGTCTGTCTTTATCTCCTGTCGAGCTTCAGCCAAACCACGTCGTCCGTTCTGTGGTTCAGCGTTTCCCCAAACTGCAGTGCCTTCATTCCTCTTTGATTCTGGAGGCTGAACAGAACCGCACATGTTTCACATTCCTGTTCTGGAAGCAACAACACAGCCGCTCTGTTTCAGCTTTCAGATTCTCCTCAGCAGAGCAGAATATTTACTGCTAGTCTATAACAGGGAACTTAAATGTAGTTAAAAACCCATCTTGCAGCATAATATTGGTTAAAACAAGCTGATTTAATGCAACTTCAGTTGAATGTCCTCCCTATATTCATCAATGACGCATGCAGTATTCAGCTTAGGCTACTACATACTGGCCAACATTTACACGCAGTATTCAGCTTAGGCTACTACATACTGGCCAACATTTACACGCAGTATTCAGCAGAGGCTACTACATACTGGCCAACATTTACACGCAGTATTCAGCAGAGGCTACTACATACTGGCCAACATTTACATGCAGTATTCAGCTTAGGCTACTACATACTGGCCAACATTTACACGCAGTATTCAGCTTAGGCTACTACATACTGGCCAACATTTACACGCAGTATTCAGCAGAGGCTACTACATACTGGCCAACATTTACACGCAGTATTCAGCAGAGGCTACTACATACTGGCCAACATTTACATGCAGTATTCAGCTTAGGCTACTACATACTGGCCAACATTTACACGCAGTATTCAGCTTAGGCTACTACATACTGGCCAACATTTACATGCAGTATTCAGCTTAGGCTGCTACATACTGGCCAACATTTACACGCAGTAATCAGCAGAGGCTACTACATACTGGCCAACATTTACACGCAGTATTCAGCAGAGGCTACTACATACTGGCCAACATTTACACGCAGTATTCAGCTTAGGCTACTACATACTGGCCAACATTTACACGCAGTATTCAGCAGAGGCTACTACATACTGGCCAACATTTACACGCAGTATTCAGCTTAGGCTACTACATACTGGCCAACATTTACACGCAGTATTCAGCTTAGGCTACTACATACTGGCCAACATTTACACGCAGTATTCAGCAGAGGCTACTACATACTGGCCAACATTTACACGCAGTAATCAGCAAAGACTACTACATACTGGCCAACATTTACACGCAGTATTCAGCAGAGGCTACTACATACTGGCCAACATTTACACGCAGTAATCAGCAGAGGCTACTACATACTGGCCAACATTTACACGCAGTAATCAGCAGAGGCTACTACATACTGGCCAACATTTACACGCAGTAATCAGCAGAGGCTACTACATACTGGCCAACATTTACACGCAGTAATCAGCAGAGGCTACTACATACTGGCCAACATTTACACGCAGTAATCAGCAGAGGCTACTACATACTGGCCAACATTTACACGCAGTATTCAGCAGAGGCTACTACATACTGGCCAACATTTACACGCAGTATTCAGCTTAGGCTACTACATACTGGCCAACATTTACACGCAGTATTCAGCAGAGACTACTACATACTGGCCAACATTTACACGCAGTATTCAGCTTAGGCTACTACATACTGGCCAACATTTACACGCAGTATTCAGCTTAGGCTACTACATACTGGCCAACATTTACACGCAGTATTCAGCAGAGGCTACTACATACTGGCCAACATTTACACGCAGTATTCAGCTTAGGCTACTACATACTGGCCAACATTTACACGCAGTATTCAGCAGAGGCTACTACATACTGGCCAACATTTACACGCAGTATTCAGCTTAGGCTACTACATACTGGCCAACATTTACACGCAGTATTCAGCAGAGGCTACTACATACTGGCCAACATTTACACAGTATTCAGCAGAGGCTACTACATACTGGCCAACATTTACACGCAGTAATCAGCAGAGGCTACTACATACTGGCCAACATTTACACGCAGTAATCAGCAGAGGCTACTACATACTGGCCAACATTTACACGCAGTATTCAGCAGAGGCTACTACATACTGGCCAACATTTACACGCAGTAATCAGCAGAGGCTACTACATAATGGCCAACATTTACACGCAGTATTCAGCTTAGGCTACTACATACTGGCCAACATTTACACGCAGTATTCAGCAGAGACTACTACATACTGGCCAACATTTACACGCAGTATTCAGCTTAGGCTACTACATACTGGCCAACATTTACACGCAGTATTCAGCTTAGGCTACTACATACTGGCCAACATTTACACGCAGTATTCAGCAGAGGCTACTACATACTGGCCAACATTTACACGCAGTATTCAGCTTAGGCTACTACATACTGGCCAACATTTACACGCAGTATTCAGCAGAGGCTACTACATACTGGCCAACATTTACACGCAGTATTCAGCAGAGGCTACTACATACTGGCCAACATTTACACGCAGTATTCAGCTTAGGCTGCTACATACTGGCCAACATTTACACGCAGTATTCAGCAGAGGCTACTACATACTGGCCAACATTTACACGCAGTAATCAGCAGAGGCTACTACATACTGGCCAACATTTACACGCAGTAATCAGCAGAGACTACTACATACTGGCCAACATTTACACGCAGTATTCAGCAGAGACTACTACATACTGGCCAACATTTACACGCAGTATTCAGCAGAGACTACTACATAATGGCCAACATTTACACGCAGTATTCAGCAGAGACTACTACATACTGGCCAACATTTACACGCAGTATTCAGCAGAGGCTACTACATACTGGCCAACATTTACACGCAGTAATCAGCAGAGGCTACTACATACTGGCCAACATTTACACGCAGTAATCAGCAGAGGCTACTACATACTGGCCAACATTTACACGCAGTATTCAGCAGAGGCTACTACATACTGGCCAACATTTACACGCAGTATTCAGCAGAGGCTACTACATACTGGCCAACATTTACACGCAGTAATCAGCAGAGGCTACTACATACTGGCCAACATTTACACGCAGTATTCAGCTTAGGCTACTACATACTGGCCAACATTTACACGCAGTATTCAGCAGAGGCTACTACATACTGGCCAACATTTACACGCAGTATTCAGCAGAGGCTACTACATACTGGCCAACATTTACACGCAGTATTCAGCTTAGGCTACTACATACTGGCCAACATTTACACGCAGTATTCAGCTTAGGCTACTACATACTGGCCAACATTTACACGCAGTATTCAGCAGAGGCTACTACATACTGGCCAACATTTACACGCAGTAATCAGCAAAGACTACTACATACTGGCCAACATTTACACGCAGTATTCAGCAGAGACTACTACATACTGGCCAACATTTACACGCAGTAATCAGCAGAGACTACTAAATACTGGCCAACATTTACACGCAGTATTCAGCAGAGACTACTACATACTGGCCAACATTTACACGCAGTATTCAGCAGAGACTACTACATACTGGCCAACATTTACACGCAGTATTTAGCAGAGACTACTACATACTGGCCAACATTTACACGCAGTAATCAGCAGAGACTACTACATACTGGCCAACATTTACACGCAGTATTCAGCTTAGGCTGCTACATACTGGCCAACATTTACACGCAGTATTCAGCAGAGACTACTACATACTGGCCAACATTTACACGCAGTATTCAGCAGAGACTACTACATACTGGCCAACATTTACATGCAGTATTTAGCAGAGACTACTACATACTGGCCAACATTTACACAAGAGAGCGGAGCTCTGACACAAATGCATGGCTGCGGACGGTGCAATCTACGTCGGCTCTGCAGTTCTGTTGAAGTCACGGTGATGCCGATGAAGTGGTTCCAAGTGTGGTTACAGTTTTTCTAAGCTTCCTGCAGACAGCGTTTGCTGCGATATGATATTAACGGAGAGCCGGAAGCGGTCGCGGTGCTGTTGACGTTACACTTCCTAAGCAGCACAACAGTGGTTTCTGTGCCCTGGGGACTGACTGACAGGCTGAGGTTGTAAGGCAACTTGATCTCTACAGCAGCTTTCAGCAACAAGGAGCTTCATCTCTACAGCAGCTTTCAGCAACAAGACAACTTCATCTCTACAGCAGCTTTCAGCAACAAGGCAACTTCATCTCTACAGCAGCTTTCAGCAACAAGACAACTTCATCTCTACAGCAGCTTTCAACAACAAGACAACTTCATCTCTACAGCAGCTTTCAGCAACAAGGCAACTTCATCTCTACAGCAGCTTTCAGCAACAAGGCAACTTTATCTCTACAGCAGCTTTCAGCAACAAGGAGCTTCATCTCTACAGCAGCTTTCAGCAACAAGGCAACTTGATCTCTACAGCAGCTTTCAGCAACAAGACAACTTCATCTCTACAGCAGCTTTCAGCAACAAGACAACTTGATCTCTACAGCAGCTTTCAGCAACAAGGCAACTTGATCTCTACAGCAGCTTTCAGCAACAAGGCAACTTCATCTCTACAGCAGCTTTCAGCAACTTCATCTCTACAGCAGCTTTCAGCAACAAGACAACTTCATCTCTACAGCAGCTTTCAGCAACTTCATCTCTACAGCAGCTTTCAGCAACAAGACAACTTCATCTCTACAGCAGCTTTCAGCAACTTCATCTCTACAGCAGCTTTCAGCAACAAGGCAACTCAAAGTGCTTTACATGAAACATTAAAGAGCAATTAAAAACGGTCATGAAAATAAAAAAGAATATACAAATACAAGAATAAAAGTTACAGTGAGTAAGAAATGAATAATTATTCAGTGTAATAGTTTGTAGGGATGGGTTTTGGAGGAGGAGGATTTTGTTTAATTAATAAAATAACATAATGTTCTAAGTGCATGGGATAAACAGGTTTGACAATATTTTTTACAACTGAAATAATTGTTTTGTAATTATAGAGGGAAAGTACCAAAAAAAAGTTACCGGATTTCAGGTATCGGTACCAATATTGGTTCAGTAGTGGCCTAAACAATGCATCTTAAATTTTAAGTTGAATTCATTGTAATTGTAGACTAGAGCTTATATATATATATATATATATATATATATATATATATATATATATATATATATATATATATATATATATATATATATATATATATATATATGACAGCGATGGTGCTGTCAGTTAACCTTCTATGTTGCATCTTCAAAAGTGACACTGAATTTGAAACAGCACATTGTAATTTCTGCATCTATTATCAAAGTATTAGTAATACAGTGGAACTTAGTAGAAATGTGAATATTTGGTTAGCATGTTGATTTACGGTGTGTGCCCCTACATTTTCTGGTTGCTCCCCTAAAATTTTCAGTTGGGGGTCACTGAGCTCCTAGTGAAGAAAGTTAGTCTGGAGCCCTGCATTGCAATTTTGAAAATGTGTATTTGGGCAACGTGGATGTTAATAACTGGAGAAATACGGACACGAGGTTGCTTTGGACATTACTGGCAGCGAGTAAGAAAGCCATAACCAGGATATGGTTAAAGCCGGACCTGCCGACCATCCAAGAGTGGATCAACATAATCCAAGAAATCTACATTATGGAAACACTTTCATTTACTCTCAGGACTCAGAGACTTGTTTACAAAATCTGGACAACGTGGTCTGAGTATGTCAAGCCCATAAGGTCAGACTTTGTATGAGTGTTACAGTTTTAAGTGAAAGAGAACCTTTTCTGTACGGTTGCTCTTCCCTTAACTGTTCATATGTTCACTGTTCAAGTCTTCAATTGGACATGTGGAAACCTGGGGGTCACCCTGACTCCCTAAACTAGGAGGAATGAAGCTCAGGTGTTAAATAAATATGTAAATATGTCTGTTTGTTGCCCCCCCTCCCTGCAGACTCTGGACTTCCCTCTGGAGGAGCGTGTCAGTCTGGTAGACCTGACTCTGGCTCTGGACAACGAGATGCTGGTCAGCGGGAACGGCATCCACCAGGCCGCTCTCCTCTCCTACAAGAACGAGATCCAGCACCTGCAGTAGGTTTCCCAAAGTCTGTCCCGCCCTTTTCCATGAATATTTACCTCCACCATCAAGTCCAAGTATTCCTATTGGCTTAAAATTTTACATTTGCATGAACTAGGGTAGACGCTCCATATTCATGCTCCATCGTGTGTGTGTGTGTGTGTGTGTGTGTGTGTGTGTGTGTGTGTGTGTGTGTGTGTGTGTGTGTGTGTGTGTGTGTGTGTGTGTGTGTGTGTGTGTGTGTGTGTGTGTGTGTGTGTGTGTGTGTGTGTGTGTGTGTGTGTGTGTGTGTGTGTGTGTGTGTGTGTGTGTGTGTGTGTGTGTGTGTGAGACATACTGCTCCACCTTTCCTGTTTTCTCTGTCACATGATAACCTCCCAGCTACTGCTAATGCTGCTAACGGGTATTGTAGCTTCCCGGCCCCGCCAAGTTTGAAGAAGGAAACATGGAGGACCACACGTATTCAAAATCCAAATTTCAGAAAAAGGAGATTGAAAAGAGCAAGAGAGCGTCTTGTTGAAGCGTGAAGGCTACCGTAGCTGTAATACGTACTGTGAACTGCGTGGTGCGAGAGAGTTGATGATATATCATCATCTCAACGCTGGATGGGAGACATTCCTACACACTGGACCTTTTAATATGGATCTAAACCTGTGTGTGTCCGTGTGTGTGTGTGTGTGTGTGTGTGTCCCCCTGTCTGTGTCCGTGTCTGTCTGTATCGTCCCTCTGTGTGCCTGTCTGTGTGTGTAGGGTGGTGGCGGAGCAGGCCTGCAGGGAGCGGGACAAAGTGAAGGCAGACCTGGATCAGGCTGATCAGAGGAACCTGCAGCTGGTCCGAGAGGTGGACGACCGCCACGCCAGCATGGAGGCGCTCAACCAGACCATGATCAGGTCAGAGCTACTGCTTTCTACTGGTTCTCGGTCACATGATAAACTCACAGGTGCTGCTGATGGGTATCGTAGCTTCCCGAAGAAGGAAACATGGAGGACCACACGTATTCAAAATCAAAATTTCTTCTTCTTCGTCGCCCAGAAAAAGGATATTGAAAAGAGCACGAGACCGGCTTTTTGAAGCGTGAAGGCTACCGTAGCTGTAAAACGTACTTTGAACTGTGTATACACAAGTATACTGTATTCCCCGGTTTTTGGACCCCACAAATAATAGTAAAACAAGCGCACACACACACACACACACACACACACACACACACACACACACACACACACACACACAAGCGATATAAAGCAAAATGTAGTCTTTGGCGTTAATGCGCCGATCTGTGACTGGCTCTGTGACTTGCAGGGACCTGGAGCAGGACTTCCGTGATAGGCTGGCGGCTCTGCGCAGCCAGTCGGAGCAGGAGAGCGAGGCTCTGCTGGTGCAGGCGGAGAGAGAGCGCCACTCGCTGCAGGACGAGCTGCGGCTGCTGCGAGTGCAGGAGGCGGAGCTACAGGAGGAGCTCCGCAGCGCCACACAGGTCTGTCGCATTACCTTTTAATGTTTCATAACAATCAATACATGCACAAACACATA
>CM042326.1:36111841-36129341 GCA_023566125.1 Zingel zingel
TGAGTCTCAGTTTTCTGTTTTTAGTTTAAAGTAGGGCTGTCAAACAATTAATTTTGTTTTAATTGCGTTTAATCGCTGAATTTCTATAGTTAATTGCATATTTTATCACATTAAAAATTAAAATTCTATTATTTTGCATTGTTTAAGTCCATATTAACAATGGAAGCAATTCTTACCAGAGGATCTTGATTGGGAATCAAATGAATGCAAAGAAAGTGACTTTATGAACTTGATTTTAAGATTTGTAATTATTTATTTACTGTAAACAAAAGAGAAATGTGTGAATCTGTCGTTATTGCACAATTCCTCCAAGTACCTAATCTTATTCTTACCAGAATCAGTCTGGTGTTCAGTAACTCCTAAATAATGATGGTTCCTCCCAGAGGTCCAGTGATCAGCGGTTAATCAGACAGCGTTTGCAGGACCTTGCAGCTGTTCCAGTGTGGCTGCTTTCTCCGTGTCATACAGGCTTCTACTGTCCTCCTCCACGCCAACCAGACGGGTCAGAACACGCCAACCGTAGTACGTCTTTAAGACCCGAGTCCTCTACCATGCTGACAGGTCTGCAGTTAGTTGCCACCCGTTTAGCAAGAGCTGTAGTCATTCTGATTTGGTCTCATCAACAGGTCGGCAAGTAGCACTCTCCAAAGTACTGCTTAGCCTGAGTGGGTAGCATCAACCTGAGTCACGTTAATTAGCTCGTAGCTGGTAGCTCCAGCTTGACGTGCTTCGTGATATTTTAATTCGGCTTTACACAACGTGCAGATGGCTTTCTACTTGTCTCCGAGCCGTCCAGGAGTTTCTGAAAATAAAAAGCTCCATTCAGGATTTCATGTCTGCTGTGTTTCTCCATCCTGCAGCAGCAGGATGTGTTGGGAGGAAGTGGCAGCTGATGAGAAGTAACGGGCTGCAAAGGGTCATGCTCGGCCCTTACTCGCATCACGATTAACGCGTTAACGCTGACAGCCCTAGTTTAAAGTTGTTTTTCCAGACACAGTCTGAGCTGCTGCCTCACAGATTCACTGTGTGACAGTGTGTTACGGTGTGTGTGAGACAGTGTGTTACGGTGTGTGTGAGACAGTGTGTTACGGTGTGTGTGAGACAGTGTGTTACGGTGTGTGTGAGACAGTGTGTTACGGTGTGTGTGAGACAGTGTGTTACGGTGTGTGTGAGACAGTGTGTTACGGTGTGTGTGAGACAGTGTGTTACGGTGTGTGTGAGACAGACAGTGTGTTACGGTGTGTGTGAGACAGTGTGTTACGGTGTGTGTGTGACAGTGTGTTACGGTGTGTGTGAGACAGTGTGTTGCGGTGTGTGTGACAGTGTGTTACGGTGTGTGTGAGACAGTGTACTACAGTGTGTGTGACAGTGTGTTACGGTGTGTGTGACAGTGTGTTACGGTGTGTGTGAGACAGTGTGTTGCGGTGTGTGTGAGACAGTGTACTACAGTGTGTGTGACAGTGTGTTACGGTGTGTGTGAGACAGTGTGTGTGAGACAGTGTACTACAGTGTGTGTGAGACAGTGTACTACAGTGTGTGTGACAGTGTGTTACGGTGTGTGTGAGACAGTGTGTGTGAGACAGTGTACTACAGTGTGTGTGACAGTGTTACGGTGTGTGTGAGACAGTGTACTACAGTGTGTGTGACAGTGTGTTACGGTGTGTGTGACAGTGTGTTACGGTGTGTGTGAGACAGTGTACTACAGTGTGTGTGTGACAGTGTGTTACGGTGTGTGTGAACAGTGTGTTACGGTGTGTGTGAGACAGTGTACTACAGTGTGTGTGTGACAGTGTGTTACGGTGTGTGTGAACAGTGTGTTACGGTGTGTGTGAGACAGTGTACTACAGTGTGTGTGACCGTGTGCGTTACAGTGTGCGACCGTGTGTGTGACCGTGTGTGTGACAATGTGCGACCGTGTGTGCGACCGTGTGTGTGACAGCGTGTTACGGTGTGTGACCGTGTGTGTTACGGTGTGTGACCGTGTGTGTGACAATGTGCGACCGTGTGTGTGACAGTGTGTGTGTGAAAGTGTGTTACGGTGTGTGACCGTGTGTGTGACAGTGTGTGTGACCGTGTGTGTGACCGTGTGTGTGACCGTGTGTGACAGTGTGTGTGACAGTGTGTGTGACCGTGTGTGTGACCGTGTGTGTGACCGTGTGTGTGACCGTGTGTGTGACCGTGTGTTACGGTGTGTGACAGCGTGTTACCGTGTGTGACCGTGTGTGTGACGGTGTGTTACGGTGTGTGACAGCGTGTGTGACAGTGTGTTACCGTGTGTGGCAGTGTGTGTGACAGTGTGTGTTACGGTGTGTGACAGTGTGTGTGACAGTGTGTTACGGTGTGTGACAGTGTGTGTGACAGTGTGTGTGACGGTGTGTGTTACGGTGTGTGACAGTGTGTGTGACAGTGTGTTACGGTGTGTGACAGTGTGTGTGACAGTGTGTGTGACAGTGTGTGTGACAGTGTGTGTGACAGTGTGTGTGACAGTGTGTGTTACGGTGTGTGACAGTGTGTGTGACCGTGTGTTACGGTGTGTGACAGTGTGTGTGACAGTGTGTGTGACAGTGTGTGTGACCGTGTGTTACGGTGTGTGACAGTGTGTGTGACAGTGTGTTACGGTGTGTGACAGTGTGTGTGACAGTGTGTTACGGTGTGTGACAGTGTGTGTGACAGTGTGTGTGACCGTGTGTGTAACAGTATATGACTTTGTTTGTTGTTTGTTCAGACGAGTCGGAGATGAAGCGCAGCTCGTCTCCTCTGGTCCGGAAGAAGCTGCAGCCTGCAGATAAAACCGGTGAGAAACACACACACACACACAGACAGACAGACAGACAGACAGACAGACAGACAGACAGACAGACAGACAGACAGACAGACAGACAGACAGACAGACAGACAGACAGACAGACAGACAGACAGACAGACAGACAGACAGACAGACAGACAGACAGACTCACATTTACAAATGTTTTTGTAGATTTTTTTTTTTCCTGCGTTTTTGTCACTTTTTTTTCAACATTCTTTTGTCTTAGTTCTGATTATAGAAAGTTTTTGTAAACTGGATCAAATTTGACCCGGATAAAGGCTTTTCAAAACTCTCTTTCTTAGAGAGAGAGAGAGAGAGAGAGAGAGAGAGAGAGAGAGAGAGAGAGAGAGAGAGAGAGAGAGAGAGAGAGAGAGAGAGAGAGAGAGAGAGAGAGAGAGAGAGAGAGAGAGAGAGAGAGAGAGAGAGAGAGAGAGAGAGAGAGAGAGAGAGAGAGAGAGAGAGAGAGAGAGAGAGAGAGAGAGGCTTAAGACATAGATCTTCTGCAAGAAACCATCTTCAAGTAAAGACCAGGTCAGGCACTTACCTCTCTGTGTGTGTTCCAGCTCTGTGTTCCCTGGACGGCGTCTCCGGTCCGGCTGTCAGCATTCAGACTGAACTGGCTCTGGAGACGCTGAAGCAGAAACACAACCAGGAGCTGCAGCAGCTGCACATCAAGCTGGAGACACAGGTAACACAGACACACACACACCAGACTCCATGTAAATAACCAGTACTTTTAGCGTGTATAGAGCCAGCATATTTCCACCAGACTCCATGTAAATAACCAGGACTTTTAGTGTGTATAGAGCCAGCATATTTCCACCAGACTCCATGTAAATAATCAGGACTTTTAGCGTGTATAGAGCCAGCATATCTCCACCAGACTCCATGTAAATAATCAGGACTTTTAGCGTGTATAGAGCCAGCATATTTCCACCAGACTCCATGTAAATAATCAGGACTTTTAGCGTGTATAGAGCCAGCATATCTCCACCAGACTCCATGTAAATAATCAGGACTTTTAGCGTGTATAGAGCCAGCATATCTCCACCAGACTCCATGTAAATATTCAGGACTTAATCGTTAATAGTGTAACTACTATTTGTTAAATTATTGTAGTTAAGTGTTAGGTGACTTAGGTTTACTTATTATATATTTAAGTACTTTAAAATGTATATATATTGTTAAATTTAAATCATTTTCAATAAAAAAAAAAAAAAAATAACTCTATAAAAGAGCCTTTCTTTGATGTCATTTTTCAGTTTTTCAAGAATCTGTTAGGATATTCAAACGGTACCCAACCCTACTCGTACTCCTGCAGTACTCCTGCAGTACCCCTAGGGGTGGGTACACGTACCCCCATTTGAGAAACCCTGCTGTAGAGGTTAGACTGTAGAGTCGCCTTCTTCAGGAAGACGTTGTGCGTTAAAATGCATTTGAAACCTCCGTGCAGGTGAACTACTACGAGCGCAGCCTGGAGGTGATGAGGCAGAGCATGGAGGTGGAGCGCAAAGACATCTCTCAGGCCTTCAAGGTAACTATACGACAGCGCTGGAAGAAGTATTCGGATACTTTACTGCAGTAAAAGTACTAATGTATAACACTGTAATAATACTCTGTTGCCAGTTAAAGTCCTGCAGTGACAATGTTACTTCAGTAAAAGTCTGTAAATATCATCAGGAGAATGTAGTTAAAGTATAAAAGTAAAGAAGAATCCTCCCATTTTAGAAAGAGGAAAGGATCCCAACAGACACACACACACACACACACACACACACACACACAAGGTTATTGCACTTCCAGACTTTTATTTGTTGTTTTGTGTGGTCATATTTTGGATGGGTCTGTGTGTCAGATGGAGATCAGTGAGCTGGAGGATCAGAAAGCTCAGGTGGAGCAGCAGGTCAAGCAGCTGAAGGAGAAACTGACTCAGATCCAACATGTCGGAGGAGGAGGAGGAGGAGGAGGAGGAGGGTGGAGCAACGAGCAGGAGCGCAGGTGAAGAATATGACTGTAGAAACATGTTCTCTGACTGTTCAGCTGCTAGTCTTTTGAAATTGGTCCAGTATTAAGAGAGCCTAGAAATCCCCATCACCAAACCCACCAGACTCCATGTAAATAATCAGGACTTTTAGCGTGTATAGAGCCAGCATATCTCCACCAGACTCCATGTAAATAATCAGGACTTTTAGCGTGTATAGAGCCAGCATATTTCCACCAGACTCCATGTAAATAATCAGGACTTTTAGCGTGTATAGAGCCAGCATATTTCCACCAGACTCCATGTAAATAAACATAAGATTTTTCTTTCACATTATGATACAGATTGAAAGTTTAGAGACTGTAATACATGAATACAAAATAACACCTGCAACATTAAAGAGTGTTGAGAATGAATGAATGACCACTCTGGTTTGGTTGAAATAAACCCTTAATTCACCCATTTACATGTGGAGATATGCTGGCTCTATACACGCTAAAAGTCCTGATTATTTACATGGAGTCTGGTGGAAATATGCTGGCTCTATACACGCTAAAAGTCCTGATTATTTACATGGAGTCTGGTGGAAATATGCTGGCTCTATACACGCTAAAAGTCCTGATTATTTACATGGAGTCTGGTGGAAATATGCTGGCTCTATACACGCTAAAAGTCCTGATTATTTACATGGAGTCTGGTGGAGATATGCTGGCTCTATACACGCTAAAAGTCCTGATTATTTACATGGAGTCTGGTGGAGATATACTGGCTCTATACACGCTAAAAGTCCTGATTATTTACATGGAGTCTGGTGTAGTTTGGTGATGGTGATTTCGGGGCTGTTTGATGTTAAACTAAAAGGATCTTACTCTTTAACTAAAAGGTCTATCTCTGTAGGGATCCATCCCATAATGTTGTCAGACACTTAGAATAATAATCTGAGTCTGTCAGCGGCAACAACAGAACTTTTAGTGGACGCTAACTGACGCTGAACATTAGTCCTGTAGGGTTACATTACAGCTTGTTTCGCCCAATTTTAAAGATGGTTGTTCCCATTAGTCACTTAGACACAAACATCCAAAGATCCAGGTTGAAGCAGCGTTTCACTGTTTTTGAACTCGTTTTCCCAGGATGCAGCGGGAGCGTGCGGAGATGGAGCAGAACTTTGCCCGAGAGATCGGTAACCTGGTCCAGAGACTGAGCGCCGAGAAGGAGCAGCTGGAGGCCGAGCTGAAGCTGAAGATGGACCAGGATCTGATGCTGGTCAGGTGGGTGGTGACATCAGAGCGTCTGTTACCCAGCATGCACAGGGACGGCTGCTTGTTCAGAGACACATTCACAGATGATGGTTATTTACACTACAGTTTGGCATCTGCTGTTGATGTTCTTCTGTCCTTCAGTAATAACTATTCTTACAGACATGAAAACAGAATAATTCAGACAGCAAATGTTTAATTACAGGACGTATCAGCTGATCATACGGACTGACCAATCACAGTTTAAGCCTTTTTAAATCCAAACACAGCAGAGTTGACCCTGCTTTAGCCACGGTGGTCTGGGGCAGGGCTTACTACTCCACTTAAAACGCTACTGTTAGCCCATGTGTGCTGTGTGCAGTAATCTTAATGTGTAAAGTAACTAGTAACTAAAGCTGGAACAGATGAATGTAGCGGAGTAACTAAAGTAACTAGTAACTAAAGCTGGAACAGATGAATGGAGCGGAGTAACTAAAGTAACTAGTAACTAAAGCTGTAACAGATGAATGGAGCGGAGTAACTAAAGTAACTAGTAACTAAAGCTGTAACAGATGAATGGAGTGGAGTAACTAAAGTAACTAGTAACTAATGCTGTAACAGATGAATGGAGCGGAGTAACTAAAGTAACTAGTAACTAAAGCTGTAACAGATGAATGTAGTGGAGTAACTAAAGTAACTAGTAACTAAAGCTGTAACAGATGAATGGAGCGGAGTAACTAAAGTAACTAGTAACTAAAGCTGTAACAGATGACTGGAGCGGAGTAACTAAAGTAACTAGTAACTAAAGCTGTAACAGATGAATGTAGCGGAGTAACTAAAGTAACTAGTAACTAAAGCTGGAACAGATGAATGTAGCGGAGTAACTAAAGTAACTAGTAACTAAAGTAACTAGTAACTAAAGCTGGAACAGATGAATGGAGTGGAGTAACTAAAGTAACTAGTAACTAAAGCTGGAACAGATGAATGGAGTGGAGTAAAAAGTACAATATTTCTCTGTGATATGTAGTAGAGTAGAAGTAGAAAGTTACACACACACACACACACACACACACACATACACGCACGCACACACATACACGCACGCACACACATACACGCACGCACACACATACACGCACGCACACACATACACGCACACATACACGCACGCACACACATACACGCACACACACACAGACACACACACACATACACGCACACACAGACACACACACACACACACACACACACACACATACACGCACACACAGACACACACAGACACACACACACACACACACACACACACACACACACACACACACACACACACACACACACACACACAAGAGCTTATTAAAACGCTACTGTTAGTCCTGTTATTTTCTTACATGTAATATTTAAAAGGCTGTTTTTTAAACGGAGTCCGCTACATTACCTCACTTCCTGCTGACTTCACGGAGAACAGCGAGGGCCAATCAGCATCACTGAGTTCAGATAAAACAACACAAAAAGAGATATTTTGCCAAAACAACATTAGAGACTAAAGTACAAAACGTCAGACAAAACATACTGAAGGAAAAGTTAAATTACAGATTTTAGAAAGTAAAAGTACACAAACCTACTCAATTACAGTACCGTGAGTAGTTGTAAACGTACTGACTGGGGGGACATCCACTACATGAAATATTTCAGATGTAAATCAAACATTTGATGTCTGAATTATTCCGTTTTTAATCTCTGTTACAAAAATTATTATTGAAGGAGAGAAGTAGAACATACATATAACAGCTTAGTTCATAACTTTTAAACGTTTGTGTACGTCTTTTAAAGGACAACTCCGGCGCCAAATTAACCTAGGGGTTAATAACTGATGTGTACCGAGTCGGCCGTTCTCTGGGACATGATGTCATGCTAATCCAATGAGTTTGTAGCTCGAAAGAAGCTAGCGCGGACCGCTGATTAGCTTACAGCGCTAGTATTCAGGGCACAGGGAAAGCTATTTCTACCACTAAAAAAGCTCAAAATATCACCACACTTCAACGGTAGCATAACGAGGCTCCCTACATGTTAACCCAAGCATTGAGAACGTTGTAAGAGTACAGACAGTTTATTAAAAATACGCTTCAAATACGCCGCACTTTCGCCGCATGAATTGCAGATTTCTGCGCAAAATATGCGGGGCTTGCATGATGTCATAATCCCCACATTTTCGTTGCAAAAAAGTCACACGCATATATCTCAGCAGAAAGTTTAAAAATGTTGCGTTTACTTCACACAAGAGCAGCCGTTGCCCCCTGATGCCATGGGAACGTTATGAAGTGACGTAATTACGCGACATGAACGTCATCAAAAAGCTGCAGAACCGCCATGAAGCCACGATGGAACCGCAATTTGTGCAAGTTCCCCCAAATTTTCTTTGCAAGTTCCCGCAATTTAGTTCCCGCAATTTAGTTCCCGCAATTTAGTTCCCGCAATTTAGTTCCCGCAATTTTTAAAAGTTCCCGCAATTTTTAAAAGTTCCCGCAATTAAGTTCCCGCAAATAAGTTCCCGCAAGTTTTGCAAGTTCCCGCAAGTTTTGCAAGTTCCCGCAAGTTTTAGAAGTTCCCGCAATTAAGTTCCCGCAAGTTTTAGAAGTTCCCGCAATTAAGTTCCCGCAATTAAGTTCCCGCAATTAAGTTCCCGCAATTTTTAGAAGTTCCCGCAATTAAGTTCCCGCAATTTTTAAAAGTTCCCGCAATTAAGTTCCCGCAATTTTTAAAAGTTCCCGCAATTAAGTTCCCGCAATTTTTAGAAGTTCCCGCAATTAAGTTCCCGCAATTTTTAAAAGTTCCCGCAATTTTTAAAAGTTCCCGCAATTAAGTTCCCGCAATTTTTAAAAGTTCCCGCAATTTTTAAAAGTTCCCGCAATTTTTAAAAGTTCCCGCAATTAAGTTCCCGCAATTTTTGCAAGTTCCCGCAATTAAGTTCCCGCAATTTTTAAAAGTTCCCGCAATTTTTAGAAGTTCCCGCAATTAAGTTCCCGCAATTAAGTTCCCGCAATTTTTAAAAGTTCCCGCAATTTTTAGAAGTTCCCGCAATTTCATCTCATAAAATTGCGTGAATATCCTGCATATTCCATCGCATTTTTTAAGAAAACGTGTCGCATAATCACGGATTTTTGTCCGCAACAATCACAAAAAACTCTGCATTTTTCTGGAAGGACTATAAAAAGGCTCCAAATATCACCACACTTCAACGGTAGTATAATGAGTTAACCCAATACATGTTAACCCAAGCATTGAGAACTTTGTAAGAGTACAGATAGATTATAAAGACAGTAGCTCCCAAGACGGCGGCCGCCGTCTTGGGAGCTACTGTCTTTATAATCTATCTTTTCTTTCGAGCTACAAAGACATTAGATTATGTCCCAGAGAGCGTCAGAGGGTACCAGAGCATATGAGTGGAGCGGTGAGAACCTCCGTTCATCGCTCACGGAGCTGTTCACCCCTCCGCTCCCGCGCTCAAAGCTCCATCAGGCCGCTCGGCTCATTATCGCTCAGCGCTCAGCGCAGTTTGCTTCACGCTCCACTCAAATCGCCCCCCTACTCGCTCCAAAAAAGGAAGAACTAAACATGTATATCACGTATATCACACACACGTTATCACTGTTAGTTTGTTTTTTAATAATACACCTGTATGTACTCTTTGAACTCAATTATCGAGCCGAGTTTTCAATGAAAATAGTCCGTTGATGACCGTGCAAGACAGATGGATTCTGGGTCAGGCTTGACTGAGCGTGCTTCAAACTCGTGGTGTGAGCGGGAAATGGAGCGACGCTCCGTCCTTTTAAAAACGCCCGCTCCCGCTTCCCGCTCACATGCTCTGGTGGGTACACATGTTATTAACCCCTATGTTCATTTTGAGCCGGAATTGTCCTTTAACTGTCATTTACTTCATTGATAAATATAATCATTGATTGGTGCCACTTTAAGATTAATTCTGCAACCTAAAAACTGAGAAAAGTCCAATAATAGGGTGGTGATGGTGCAGTGTGGTCACGTCTTTGTTGTGGGAGATCTGGGTTTTGATTCCCGCAACCAATGTGTCCCTGAGCAAGGCACTTAACCCCTAGTTGCTCCAGAGATGTGTGACCTCTGACCTATATAGCAATTGTAAGTCTCTTTGGATACAAGCATGTATTATTATTGTATTGTAAAACGGAGTGACGTGCACGTGCAGCATGAGTAACGGTAACAGGAAGCTGTATTCATTCATTACCGCTGAGTAACTAGTTACATCTCGCTGTGATGAACGCTGAGCAGGGAGGACGGCGAGCAGCAGCTCTCTCACGTGACGCTTCAGCACGCCGAGAGTCTGCGTCAGCTGGAGAAGAACACCCATCTGCACATCAGCCAATCAGAAGCCACTTTACAGGAGCTCAGAGGGCGCTGTGGTCACTTACAGGACGATCTTGAAGCTTCACGCAGACGCTGTTCGGAGCTGGAAGCCCGTCTGGAGAAGGCGTGCGCTCAGCTCGCCGTCCTGGAGTCTCACAGGCTTTCAAACGAACGTATGGCGTCGGAGAAAGATGAGCTCCTGCTTCAGGTGAGTCGGCTGAATGAGGAGCTGGGAAGTCTGCAGGACTGTCTCGCCAAACGGGCCGCGGAGCTAGACTCGCTGAAGACGGACCGCGCCCGGCTGATACAGGATCTGAAGGAGCAGGCGATGGCCGTGGACACCTTGCAGCTGCAGCTGGATGGCGTCTCGGAGGAGTCGGACAGGCGTCGGAGCGGCGAGCGGCGTCTGCAGGAGGCTCTGACGCGGGTCCAGTGCTGCCTGCGCGACGAGAAGGAAGAGGTCTCCCGCCTGAGCCAGGAGAACGCCAGCTACGCCCGTCTGGCCGACCAGCTCGCCAGCCAGATTGGGGAGATGGAGGCAGAGATCTCGACGCTCAGAGAACATCTGGGGGAACTCAGCGCCCAGCTCAACGACACAGCAGACCTGGTCCTGGAGCTCCGGACACAGCTCAACTCCAAAACCGGCCAGGTGGATCGGCTCCGGGCCGAGGTGGCGGACACCGACAATCTCTTACGGCAAGTAAGTTCCCTCGAAGCAAAGCGCGGTGACCTGCAGGACTCCCGGGACCAGCTGAGGACCGCGGAGCGAGACTTTGAAGAAGAGAAGCAGAAGATGGCGCAGCAGCTGATGGAGCTGGAGCGGCTGGTTCTGGCTCTGGAGGACGGGATGGACCCGGCCAGTCCGCACAGGTGTGTAGGAGCATGAGACGGACTGAGAGATCCCAGACCACTGGATCTGAATCAGGACGGAGGCTGTGTCTGGGATGAGTCGCTAATCACGTTCACCGTTTCTCCCACAACAGATGTTTGGTCTTTTAGACTGATTACAGCATTAATGTAGAGCAGGGGTGTCAGCCTTAAGTGTGTGTGTGTGTGTGTGTGTGTGTGTGTGTGTGTGTGTGTGTGTGTGTGTGTGTGTGTGTGTGTGTGTCTCTGTTTCTCTGTGTGTGTGTGTCTCTGTTTCTCTGTGTGTGTGTGTATATGTGTGTCTCTGTGTGTGTGTGTATATGTGTGTCTCTGTTTCTCTGTTTCTCTGTGTGTGTGTCTCTGTTTCTCTGTGTGTGTGTGTGTGTCTCTGTTTCTCTGTGTGTGTGTGTCTCTGTGTGTGTGTGTGTGTCTCTCTGTTTCTCTGTGTGTGTGTGTGTGTGTGTATATGTGTGTCTCTGTTTCTCTGTGTGTGTGTGTGTCTGTTTCTCTGTGTGTGTGTGTGTGTGTGTGTGTGTGTGTGTGTGTGTGTTTCTCTGTGTGTGTCTGTGTTTCTCTGTGTGTGTGTGTGTGTGTGTGTGTGTGTGTGTGTCTCTGTTTTTCTGTGTGTGTCTCTGTTTCTCTGTGTGTGTGTATTTGGGCATCACATGTGTCAAACTGCCCAATAGTTTCTGTGATAACAGCATTATGGACAATCATGAAATTGAGAATGTAAGAAGCCATAACCCTGACTCCATAGGCCCTACATAGACTGCAGTTTAAAATAATTCCACGTGGCTTAAGCCTAATTTATGCTTCTGCGTTAACGTGGCGAGACCGACCCTACGCCGCAGCCTGACGTCACCTCTCGAAAAATGTTACTACACATCGAGGTGACACACACACTCTACCATACACACACGCACACAGAGACACACACACAGACACACGCACACAGAGACACACACACTCTACCATACACACACACGCACACAGAGACACACACACAGACACACGCACACAGAGACACACACACTCTACCATACACACACACGCACACAGAGACACACACACAGACACACGCACACAGAGACACACACACTCTACCATACACACACACACACACACACACACAGACACACGCACACAGAGACACACACACTCTACCACACACACATGCACACACACACAGACACACGCACACAGAGACACACACACTCTACCATACACACACGCACAGACACAGACACACACACTCTACCACACACAGACGCGCGCACACACACACACACACACACAGACACACGCACACAGAGACACACACACACTCTACCACACGCACACACTCTACCACACGCACACACACGCACACACTCTACCACACACACACACGCACACACACGCACACACACAGACACGCACACACAGACGCACACACACACACACACACACACAGACACACAAGTATAAACTTCCGTCTGCTAACGTAGGCTACGGCGTAATCTCTGCGTGGAGCCACTTATTGATTCCCATTGATGGTTTTGTAGGTAACTATGTGTTGGATGGTTCCTGCTGGATGGCTGTTTTGGGAGAACAAAGCAACGCCGCCATAGCAACGGTAGCAATGACGTAACTGTTGGAGCAGAGAAAATGACCACGTAGGGAGAAGTGAACGAGCGAATGATCCCAGACACAGCCTAACTCTCGTCTGAGTATTTAAATGACTTAACTGCATCAATCGTGCGTCTTTTCCCAACAGGTAGACACTCTGCTAACGGAATGACACGCTCACAATCATCCCCCACAATGCACCGCGGCCGACTGGCTCTGTCTGGAATGCTTTAACTCTTCAACCTCATCGCTAACCGAATGACAAACGCATGGCACGCTGTGAATAACCTGTTGTCTCTGTCACGTTGTCTTTGTGTGTTTGTTTTCTCTCAGCGCTGAAATTTAAACTCAAATGTGAAATGTTTAAAGCGTAACTCTCTAAAATGCAACCTAGGGTCTGTTTGTGAATGGACCCGAGTCAAACTTTCATTTAAAAGCATATTTAGGACGGAATCACCACTTTTAAGATTAACCGTATCTTCGTTTTTGGGTCAAATGACCTTTTGAATGGGAGTGCTAGGGGCTATACACCTTAACTCCACCGGTGACCAAGATATATACTATAACCAGGGGCTCTACACCTTAACTCCACCGGTGACCAAGATATATACTATAACCAGGGGCTCTACGCCTTAACTCCACCGGTGACCAAGATATATACTATAACCAGGGGCTCTACGCCTTAACTCCACCGGTGACCAAGATATATACTATAACCAGGGGCTCTACGCCTTAACTCCACCGGTGACCAAGATATATACTATAACCAGGGGCTCTACGCCTTAACTCCACCGGTGACCAAGATATATACTATAACCAGGGGCTCTACGCCTTAACTCCACCGGTGACCAAGATATATACTATAACCAGGGGCTCTACACCTTAACTCCACCGGTGACCAAGATATATACTATAACCAGGGGCTCTACGCCTTAACTCCACCGGTGACCAAGATATATACTATAACCAGGGGCTCTACACCTTAACTCCACCGGTGACCAAGATATATACTATAACCAGGGGCTCTACGCCTTAACTCCACCGGTGACCAAGATATATACTATAACCAGGGGCTCTACGCCTTAACTCCACCGGTGACCAAGATATATACTATAACCAGGGGCTCTACACCTTAACTCCACCGGTGACCAAGATATATACTATAACCAGAGGCTCTACACCTTAACTCCACCGGTGACCAAGATATATACTATAACCAGAGGCTCTACGCCTTAACTCCACCGGTGACCAAGATATATACTATAACCAGAGGCTCTACTCCTTAACTCCACCGGTGACCAAGATATATACTATAACCAGGGGCTCTACACCTTAACTCCACCGGTGACCAAGATATATACTATAACCAGGGGCTCTACACCTTAACTCCACCGGTGACCAAGATATATACTATAACCAGGGGCTCTACACCTTAACTCCACCGGTGACCAAGATATATACTATAACCAGGGGCTCTACGCCTTAACTCCACCGGTGACCAAGATATATACTATAACCAGGGGCTCTACACCTTAACTCCACCGGTGACCAAGATATATACTATAACCAGGGGCTCTACACCTTAACTCCACCGGTGACCAAGATATATACTATAACCAGGGGCTCTACACCTTAACTCCACCGGTGACCAAGATATATACTATAACCAGGGGCTCTACACCTTAACTCCACCGGTGACCAAGATATATACTATAACCAGGGGCTCTACACCTTAACTCCACCGGTGACCAAGATATATACTATAACCAGGGACTCTACGCCTTAACTCCACCGGTGACCAAGATATATACTATAACCAGGGGCTCTACGCCTTAACTCCACCGGTGACCAAGATATATACTATAACCAGGGGCTCTACACCTTAACTCCACCGGTGACCAAGATATATACTATAACCAGGGGCTCTACACCTTAACTCCACCGGTGACCAAGATATATACTATAACCAGGGGCTCTACACCTTAACTCCACCGGTGACCAAGATATATACTATCACCAGGGGCTCTACACCTTAACTCCACCGGTGACCAAGATATATACTATCACCAGGGGCTCAGGCTAGCATCAAAGTGCCCCTAGCACTCCCATTCAAAAGGACATTTGACCCAAAAACCAGAATACGGTACATTTCAAAAGTGGCGATTCCGTCCTAAATATGCTTTTAAATGAAAGTTTGACTCGGGTCCATTCACAAAAAGACCCTAGGTTGCATTTTGGCGAGAGTTAGGCTTTAAATTCTGCTTTGATGCATCTTGTTTTCATTATAAAACAAACTCTGTTCGACAGGATGAAGATTAATTTCTGTTCAGATTTAAGACCTCGGTTTGCTTTAAATGAACTGCTCAGTTACAGTAACGTGCGTTAACCTCCTGATGTCCTAAGGTCCAATTCGACCCATTTTCAAAAAGTTTCTATATCAGAAATATGGGTTTCTTTGAATCAAATTGCCCCAAAATAACATGGATGTACATTGTATGGAACCCATACAACATTTAAACAAAATAATCTATTTTTGGGTGTTTTTATTCAGTTTTATAGCATTTAAAAATGCTTTAATGGTTTCAAAACAGTGTCCTGCCGAAACTTTGACAGTCTGTGATCCACCTCAACGTCGGCTGATCTTAACTAATAGTCAAAATAATTTATAATGTCGGCTTTTTTAAACTCAAACATTTGTTATAATGTATGTGAATTAGGAACCTGACGCCAGATGGATGGCTCGGCATTTGCTCGGCGTATCCATCTGGGAACTTTCCGTTGGAGAACTTTTGGGAAGGGGCGAAAATCCTGGTTAGCTGATTGGATAAGCCATCTGTCTGTCACCACCTATGTTGGTGATGGACGGCCAAATCAACCAATCAGATCAACGATATATCAAACTCTTGCCGAAACCAGTCGGGAGACGAGCAAAGACATCTTTTCTTCCGTTTTTTTGTTCTTCTTTCAACGAAGGAATACTTTCTAATTCGGATCAAACTTGCGAGATAGCTACGCTCATCTCATCCGTGGAAGCCGCCAGTCGCTTCTCGTTGCGTCACACCTAAACCCGCCTCCAAACCAACGCTGATTGGTCGGTCGTTTGGCCAACGGCTCCAAATCTTCTCTGTCTCAAGATGCCAGACTGATCTGGGAGTGGAGAACTGGATCTGGCCAGATCAGGACACTCTCACCAGGCTAGTAAGTTAGGTGTATTGACCATAAATTAAAAAAAATTGGAAAAAAAGTGACAAAAATGTCGGAAAAAGAGCCAAAAAAAAGTTCATTTTCAGTTTTGACCCGCTAGGAACACCAGTTCATGGTCGACGGGAAGACAACAGGAGGGTTAATGTAATTAGTTACTTTCCAACTCTGCATAAATCTGAGATGGTTACGGTCTGACGAGCACTTTGTTTGAAGCCAGCTGATCTTTAGAAACGCAAATCAAACACTTTGTGTGTTTGGGAATCAGAAAGGAGTTAATTGCCACAGTAGTAACCCTACCTCTGTGATTGGTGCATACAGTACATACAGTATCTCACCAAAGTCAGTACAGCCCTCACATTTTAGTAAATATTTCATTATATCTTTTAATGGGACAACACTGGAGAAATTACACTTTGCTCCAGTGAGAAGTATGAAGAGGACAGCTTGTATAACAGGGTAAAGTATGAAGGGTCCAGCTTGTATAACAGGGTAAAGTATGAAGGGTGCAGCTTGTATAACAGGGTAAAGTATGAAGGGTCCAGCTTGTATAACAGGGTAAAGTATGAAGGGTACAGCTTGTATAACAGGGTAAAGTATGAAGGGTACAGCTTGTATAACAGGGTAAAGTATGAAGTGTCCAGCTTGTATAACAGTGTAAAGTATGAAGGGTACAGCTTGTATAACAGGGTAAAGTATGAAGTGTGCAGCTTGTATAACAGGGTAAAGTATGAAGGGTACAGCTTGTATAACAGGGTAAAGTATGAAGGGTACAGCTTGTATAACAGGGTAAAGTATGAAGGGTCCAGCTTGTATAACAGGGTAAAGTATGAAGGGCACAGCTGGTATAACAGGGTAAAGTATGAAGTGTGCAGCTTGTATAACAGGGTAAAGTATGAAGGGTACAGCTTGTATAACAGGGTAAAGTATGAAGGGTACAGCTTGTATAACAGGGTAAAGTATGAAGAGTCCAGCTTGTATAACAGGGTAAATGTTCTGTCCCCTCAAAATAACTCAACACAGCCATTAATGTCTAAACCTCTGGCAACCAAAGTCAGTCCACCCCTATGTTAGATTCCCATAGAGGCAGGCAGACTTTTATTTTGAAAGGCCAGTTATTTCATGGATCCAGGATACTATGCATCCTGATAAAGTTCCCTGTACCCTTCATACTTTACCCTGTTATACACGCTGTCCTCTTCATACTTCTCATTGGAGCAAAGTGTAATTTCTCCAGTGTTGTCCCATTAAAAGATATAATGAAATATTTACTAACATGTGAGGGTTGTACTCACTTTGGTGAGATACTGTACATACACAAACCTATAAAATAATAACTTTTTGAGGTTTTTTAGTCTCCTGATATTTCCGTATCATTCCTCAGAGAGTCGTGACTCCTCGTGTTGTTTGTTGGCTGCAGGA
>CM042326.1:36134341-36154341 GCA_023566125.1 Zingel zingel
GACAGAGAGAGAGACACAGGGACAGACAGACAGAGACACACTGAGACAGACAGAGAGACACAGGGACAGACAGACAGAGACACACTGAGACAGACAGAGAGACACAGGGACAGACAGACAGAGACAGACAGACAGAGAGAGAGACACAGGGACAGACAGACAGAGACAGACAGACAGAGAGAGAGACACAGGGACAGACAGACAGAGACACACTGAGACAGACAGAGAGACACAGGGACAGAGACACACTGAGACAGACAGACAGAGAGAGAGACACAGGGACAGAGATACACTGAGACAGACAGACAGAGAGAGAGAGACACACACAGACAGACAGACAGAGAGAGAGACACAGGGACAGAGACAGAGAGAGAGACACAGGGACAGAGATACACTGAGACAGACAGACAGAGAGAGAGAGACAGGGACAGACAGACAGAGACAGACAGACAGAGAGACACAGGGACAGAGATACACTGAGACAGACAGACAGAGAGAGAGAGACACACACAGACAGACAGACAGAGAGAGAGACACAGGGACAGAGACAGAGAGAGAGACACAGGGACAGAGATACACTGAGACAGACAGACAGAGAGAGAGAGACAGGGACAGACAGACAGAGACAGACAGACAGAGAGACACAGGGACAGAGATACACTGAGACATACAGACAGAGAGAGAGACACACACACTGTGTCTCTCTCTCTCTACACACTATATATATATTTATTAACTAGCTAGCGGTAGGCTAACGTTAGCTGCTGTAGAGTATAGAGTTAACTAGCTAGCGGTAGGCTAACGTTAGCTGCTGTCGAGTATAGTGTTAACTAGCTAGCGGTAGGCTAACGTTAGCTGCTGTCGAGTATAGTGTTAACTAGCTAGCGGTAGGCTGACGTTAGCTGCTGTCGAGTATAGTGTTAACTAGCTAGCGGTAGGCTGACGTTAGCTGCTGTCGAGTATAGTGTTAACTAGCTAGCGGTAGGCTAACGTTAGCTGCTGTTGAGTATAGTGTTAACTAGCTAGCGGTAGGCTGACGTTAGCTGCTGTCGAGTATAGTGTTAACTAGCTAGCGGTAGGCTGACGTTAGCTGCTGTTGAGTATAGTGTTAACTAGCTAGCGGCAGGCTAACGTTAGCTACTGTTGAGTATAGTGTTAACTAGCTAGCGGTAGGCTAACGTTAGCTGCTGTAGAGTATAGTGTTAACTAGCGTCCCGTGTAGCGGTGTGTGTGTAGCCTGTATTGTCTGTCTCAGAGCATCAGAGAGAAGAGCAGACATATCAGCGGCTCCAGATTTCGGTAGCCAGGGTTGGCAGGAAGAAGATCTTTATAAGTAAATGTTCCAATCAATGATCCAGCAGCACGTTCTCGTCTCCCTCCTTCATCTTACAGTCCAACGGAGGCTAGAACGGCTCCGGGACAAACGGCAATATGGAATAGATTAATCTGCGTTATTTTGACAGCCCTATTAAATACATAAAAATAAGTTCAGGTATCAGGTAACATCGCTTCTTTTAGCTCCTGGTTTAGTTCCTGCAAGGTGCTTTTGTATCTGTGCCAAAATAATCTCAACTCAAGGTCCACTTACAAGCTTTTTCCAGAGCTTTCATCTGCATTTAGTTGTCTTTAGGTGAGAGGATGTCTCCGTTCAAAGATGGTGTTTGTGCGATAGAGGAGACACACCAGCCCGACAACCGGCCGTCGGACCGTCTGGCGAGGTCGGTGACTCGAGTCTGTTCGGCGTGTCCCGTGCCGGCGGCCGTCCGAGGAGCCGTCGGCCTTCATTTGGGTCGACCCGACATGTTCAGTCGGAGACAGGGCAGTCGGAGAGAGGGCAGTCGGAGAGAGGGCAGTCAGAGACGGGACAGTCGGAGACAGGACAGTCGGAGAGAGGGCAGTCGGAGAGAGGGCAGTCGGAGAGAGGGCAGTCGGAGAGAGGGCAGTCGGAGAGAGGGCAGTCGGAGAGAGGGCAGTCGGAGAGAGGGCAGTCGGAGAGAGGGCAGTCGGAGACAGGGCAGTCGGAGAGAGGGCAGTCGGAGACAGGGCAGTCGGAGACAGGGCAGTCGGAGACAGGGCAGTCGGAGACAGGGCAGTCGGAGACAGGGCAGTCGGGACTCACCCGGAGATGGGGAGAGGATGAGCCTCTCTGATCTGATGATCTTTTAACCTGACCTTTGTTGATCTGAAATGAAGACCGATTCAGCGACTGCACGGCCTATTCCTCTCTTAACATGTTCTCAGGGACACGTCTCAGGGCGCCCGGGTAGCTCAGTTGGTAGAGCGGGCGCCCATATATAGAGGTTTACTCCTGGACGGGTTCGACTGCGACCTGCGGCCCTTTGCTGCGTGTCATTCCCCGCCCTCTCTCTCCTCTTTCATGTCTTCAGCTGTCCTGTCAATAAAGGCCTAAAAATGCCCCAAAAATAATCTTTTAAATAAAAAAGGAACACGTTACGGTGAACTATTTCAGTCCGATATGAGATCGGATTCTGAACGAGGCGCCATGACAGTCTGGCTGTGGATTTCTGGAGAAACCAGACCCACGTGACGCGTTCGTCCAATCAGCTGCCGGCTTTCATTCTCTGGGGAATAATCAGACTGTTAATGGGAACAACACAGAGCAGCGCCGCCTGCTGTTATGGAGACGTATTACGAGCAGAGCGTGCGCTCAAGTCGGCGTCTCTTCGGTGAGTTCTGAGGAACTTTTTGGACCTCGGGGACCCGACTGATCAGCCCGACTGGCTCTACTGCCGACGGTCGGCCGTCTGGTTGGCGTGCCAGGGCCTTGAGATGCAGTTTGAAGCTCTGGGAACCGTCGGTGCTCGGCCCAGTGTGTGTAAATATGTACGGATTAAATTAAAGTTCTTTTCATTTCCCAGCTGGGCCGTCTGTCGGCGCTGGAGGCGGAGCTCAGCGGCGCCGATCTGAAGCTGCAGCGGCTGGAGGAGGATAAATCCAAACTGCTGAGAGAAGCAGACGACCGAAACAACAAGGTTACCACACACAACAACCAGAGCAGGGGGAATGACAGGGGGGAACGCCAGAGGAGGGGGATGAGAGGGGGGAACGCCAGAGCAAAGGGAATGACAGGGGGGAACGCTAGAGGAGGGGGATGAGAGGGGGGAACGCCAGAGGAGGGGGAATGACAGGGGGGAACGCTAGAGGAGGGGGAATGACAGGGGGGAACGCCAGAGCAGAGGGAATGACAGGGGGGAACGCCAGAGCAGGGGGAATGAGGGGGGAACGCCAGAGCAGAGGGAATGACAGGGGGGAACGCCAGAGCGGGGGGAATGACAGGGGGGACACCAGAGCAGGGGGAATGAGAGGGGGGAACGCCAGAGCGGGGGGAATGACCGGGGGGAACGCCAGAGCAGGGGGAATGAGGGGGGGGGAAAGACAGGGGGGACACCAGAGCAGGGGGAATGAGAGGTGGGAACGCCAGAGCGGGGGGGAATGACAGGGGGGACACCAGAGCGGGGGGAATGAGAGGGGGGAACGCCAGAGGAGGGGGAATGAGAGGGGGGAACGCCAGAGCAGGGGGAATGAGAGGGGGGAACGCCAGAGCAGGGGGAATGAGGGGGGGGAATGACAGGGGGGACACCAGAGCAGGGGGAATGAGAGGGGGGGACACCAGAGCAGGGGGAATGAGACTTGAGGTGGGAACGGCAGAGCAGAGGGAATGAGAGGTGGGAACACCAGAGCAGGGGGAATGAGAGGTGGGAACGCCAGAGCGGGGGGAATGAGAGGGGGGGAACGCCAGAGGAGGGGGAATGAGAGGGGGGAACGCCAGAGCAGAGGGAATGACAGGGGGGAACGCCAGAGCAGGGGGAATGAGAGGGGGGAACGCCAGAGCAGGGGGAATGAGAGGTGGGACGCCAGAGCAGAGGGAATGAGAGGGGGGAACGCCAGAGCAGGGGGAATGAGAGGGGGGAACGCTAGAGCAGGGGGAATGAGAGAGGGGAACGTCAGAGCAGGGGGAATGAGAGAGGGGAACGCCAGAGCAGGGGGAATGAGAGAGGGGAACGCCAGAGCAGAGGGAATGAGAGGGGGGAACGCCAGAGCAGGGGGAATGAGAGGGGGGAACGCTAGAGCAGGGGGAATGAGAGAGGGGAACGTCAGAGCAGGGGGAATGAGAGGGGGAACACCAGAGCAGGGGGAATGAGAGAGGGGAACGCCAGAGCAGGGGGAATGAGAGGGGGGAACGTAGCCTAACTGGTGTTTGTCCCCTCAGGTGCAGTCGCTGCTCGCCGTGGAGTCGGAGGCGGAGCTGCTTCGCTCTCAGCTCCACGCCATTGGTCAGGAGAGACTCGGCCACGCCCAGGAAGTGACCTCGCTGCACAGGAAGCTGCAAGACGCTCAGAGCAAGGTCTTCACATACGTCTGAATGATAGTTCTCCAGCTTCTAAAACGATCCCCCTCATGTTGTCCTCGGGTCAAATTTGAAACGTTTTCAACGTTTTTTCATCACAGAAAATATGGGACGTCGAAGTAATCGCTGAAATGTTTATTAAAACAACAACAAACGACAAAAAATGACAAAAAATGGCCAAAACATTGAAAAAGTCACAACAACGTCGGGGAAAAGTGACCAGAGCGTTGAAAAAAAAACTTTGAAAAAAGTAACTATATATATATATATATATATATATATATATATACTACTACAGACTACACATCCTCTCCTACAGACTACACATCCTCTCCTACAGACTACACATCCTCTACTACAGACTACACGTCCTCTACTACAGACTACACATCCTCTCCTACAGACTACACATCCTCTCCTACAGACTACACATCCTCTCCTACAGACTACTACAGACTACACATCCTCTCCTACAGACTACACATCCTCTCCTACAGACTACACATCCTCTCCTACAGACTACACATCCTCTCCTACAGACTACACATCCTCTCCTACAGACTACACATCCTCTATTACAGAATACACATCCTCTACTACAGACTACACATCCTCTCCTACAGACTACACATCCTCTATTACAGACTACACATCCTCTCCTACAGACTACACATCCTCTCCTACAGACTACACATCCTCTCCTACAGACTACACATCCTCTATTACAGACTACACATCCTCTACTACAGACTACACGTCCTCTCCTACAGACTACTACAGACTACACATCCTCTACTACAGACTACACATCCTCTACTACAGACTACACATCCTCTCCTACAGACTACACATCCTCTCCTACAGACTACACATCCTCTATTACAGACTACACATCCTCTACTACAGACTACACATCCTCTACTACAGACTACACATCCTCTACTACAGATTACTACAGACTACACATCCTCTACTACAGACTACACATCCTCTACTACAGACTACACATCCTCTACTACAGACTACTACAGACTACACATCATCTCCTACAGACTACACATCATCTCCTACAGACTACACATCCTCTCCTACAGACTACACATCCTTTACTACAGACTACTACAGACTACTACAGACTACACATCCTCTACTACAGACTACACATCCTCTCCTACAGACTACACATCCTCTCCTACAGACTACACATCCTCTACTACAGACTACACATCCTCTCCTACAGACTACTACAGACTACACATCCTCTACTACAGACTACTACAGACTACACATCCTCTCCTACAGACTACACATCCTCTACTACAGACTACACATCCTTTACTACAGACTACACATCCTCTCCTACAGACTACTACAGACTACACATCCTCTCCTACAGACTACTACAGACTACTACAGACTACACATCCTCTCCTACAGACTACACGTCCTCTCCTACAGACTACTACAGACTACACGTCCTCTACTACAGACTACACATCCTCTACTACAGACTACACATCCTCTCCTACAGACTACACGTCCTCTCCTACAGACTACTACAGACTACACATCCTCTACTACAGACTACACATCCTCTCCTACAGACTACACGTCCTCTCCTACAGACTACACATCCTCTACTACAGACTACACGTCCTCTCCTACAGACTACACATCCTCTCCTACAGACTACACGTCCTCTACTACAGACTACACATCCTCTCCTACAGACTACTACAGACTACACATCCTCTCCTACAGACTACTACAGACTACACATCCTCTACTACAGACTACACATCCTCTCCTACAGACTACTACAGACTACACGTCCTCTACTACAGACTACACGTCCTCTCCTACAGACTACACGTCCTCTCCTACAGACTACTACAGACTACATATCCTCTACTACAGACTACACGTCTTCTCCTACAGACTACTACAGACTTCACGTCCTCTACTACAGACTACACGTCCTCTCCTACAGACTACACGTCCTCTCCTACAGACTACACGTCCTCTCCTACAGACTACTACAGACTACACATCCTCTACTACAGACTACACGTCCTCTACTACAGACTACACGTCCTCTCCTACAGACTACTACAGACTACACATCCTCTCCTACAGACTACTACAGACTACACATCCTCTACTACAGACTACACATCCTCCCCTACAGACAACTACAGACTACACATCCTCTACTACAGACTACACATCCTCTCCTACAGACTACACATCCTCTCCTACAGACTACACATCCTCTACTACAGACTACACATCCTCTCCTACAGACTACACATCCTCTCCTACAGACTACACATCCTCTATTACAGACTACACATCCTCTCCTACAGACTACTACAGACTACACATCCTCTACTACAGACTACACATCCTCTACTACAGACTACACATCCTCTCCTACAGACTACACATCCTCTCCTACAGACTACACATCCTCTCCTACAGACTACTACAGACTACACATCCTCTCCTACAGACTACACATCCTCTCCTACAGACTACACATCCTCTCCTACAGACTACACATCCTCTCCTACAGACTACACATCCTCTCCTACAGACTACTACAGACTACACATCCTCTCCTACAGACTACACATCCTCTCCTACAGACTACACATCCTCTCCTACAGACTACACATCCTCTACTACAGACTACACATCCTCTACTACAGACTACTACAGACTACACATCCTCTCCTACAGACTACACATCCTCTACTACAGACTACACATCCTCTCCTACAGACTACACATCCTCTCCTACAGACTACACATCCTCTATTACAGACTACACATCCTCTACTACAGACTACACATCCTCTACTACAGACTACACATCCTCTACTACAGATTACTACAGACTACTACAGACTACACATCCTCTACTACAGACTACACATCCTCTACTACAGACTACACATCCTCTACTACAGACTACACATCCTCTACTACAGACTACTAGACTACACATCATCTCCTACAGACTACACATCATCTCCTACAGACTACACATCCTCTCCTACAGACTACACATCCTTTACTACAGACTACTACAGACTACTACAGACTACACATCCTCTACTACAGACTACACATCCTCTCCTACAGACTACACATCCTCTCCTACAGACTACACATCCTCTACTACAGACTACACATCCTCTCCTACAGACTACTACAGACTACACATCCTCTACTACAGACTACTACAGACTACACATCCTCTCCTACAGACTACACATCCTCTCCTACAGACTACACATCCTTTACTACAGACTACACATCCTCTCCTACAGACTACTACAGACTACTACAGACTACACATCCTCTCCTACAGACTACACGTCCTCTCCTACAGACTACTACAGACTACACGTCCTCTACTACAGACTACACATCCTCTACTACAGACTACACATCCTCTCCTACAGACTACACGTCCTCTCCTACAGACTACTACAGACTACACATCCTCTACTACAGACTACACATCCTCTCCTACAGACTACACGTCCTCTCCTACAGACTACACGTCCTCTCCTACAGACTACACATCCTCTCCTACAGACTACACGTCCTCTCCTACAGACTACTACAGACTACACATCCTCTCCTACAGACTACACGTCCTCTACTACAGACTACACATCCTCTCCTACAGACTACTACAGACTACACATCCTCTCCTACAGACTACTACAGACTACACATCCTCTACTACAGACTACACATCCTCTCCTACAGACTACTACAGACTACACGTCCTCTACTACAGACTACACGTCCTCTACTACAGACTACACGTCCTCTCCTACAGACTACTACAGACTACATATCCTCTACTACAGACTACACGTCTTCTCCTACAGACTACTACAGACTTCACGTCCTCTACTACAGACTACACGTCCTCTCCTACAGACTACACGTCCTCTCCTACAGACTACACGTCCTCTCCTACAGACTACTACAGACTACACATCCTCTACTACAGACTACACGTCCTCTACTACAGACTACACGTCCTCTCCTACAGACTACTACAGACTACACGTCCTCTCCTACAGACTACTACAGACTACACATCCTCTCCTACAGACTACACGTCCTCTCCTACAGACTACTACAGACTACACGTCCTCTCCTACAGACTACTACAGACTACACGTCCTCTCCTACAGACTACTACAGACTACACATCCTCTCCTACAGACTACTACAGACTACACATCCTCTATGATTTTGGATATCGTAATACGGCATAAGCATGGTCTTCTCCTGGTTGTAAAGGCTGCATTACAGTAAAGTGATGTCATTTTCTGATCTTACCAGACTGTTGTAGCTGTTCTATTATTCACCTTTACCCACTTAGTCATTATATCCACATTACTGATGGTTATTGATCTAACATCTCATTGTGTAAATATTTAGTGAAAGCACCAATAGTAGGGGTGTGCATTGGCACTGCCCTCACAATTCGATTCGAATTCAATTAATCAGGTAACGATTCGATTCAATTCTACAATGCATCAAAATTCTACTGCATGAGGCAATACAAGCAGTCAGATATTGATCAACAGATTGTATTGGCTGTTATGTGTGTATTATCACTGTCCTGTATCTTTGACATGAATGTCATTAAATGAAATAATTGAATACCATATCCAATTAACTTCGTAGAATCCGAAATGTCGCTACAATATCGCTGTGGTATCGATATCGAAGTATTTGGTCAAATATATCGTGATATTTGATTTTCTCCATATCGCCCAGCCCTGTCCGTTCGTACTGATAACCGTTGCACGGACCGATACTCAGTGGTTTCTAGTTGAGTTCCCAGCGTCCCGTCTGGTGGTTTCTAGTTGAGTTCCCAGCGTCCCGTCTGGTGGTTTCTAGTTGAGTTCCCAGCGTCCCGTCTGGTGGTTTCTAGTTGAGTTCCCAGCGTCCCGTCTGGTGGTTTCTAGTTGAGTTCCCAGCGTCCCGTCTGGTGGTTTCTAGTTGAGTTCCCAGCGTCCCGTCTGGTGGTTTCCAGGTGGAGGAGCTGGAGAGCAGTGTCAGGACGTTGCTGAGGGAGCAGGAGGAGCAGGAGGATCAGACCTCCGTCACTCTGCAGGAGGAGACCCGCAATCTCAGAGTCCAGAACCAGGAGCTCCAACACCAGGTACCACACACCAACCCAGAAACCCTCGGTCTTAAAACACGGCGTCACAACTGGCACGCACACATGCACACACACACGCACGCACACACACACACACACACACATTAACACACACACACACAGACGCACACACATTAACACACACACAGACGCACACACATTAACACACACACACACAGATGCACACACACACACACACACACACACAGACGCACACACATTAACACACACACACACACACACACACAGACGCACGCACACACACAGACACACACACATTAACACACACACACACACAGACACACACACATTAACACACACACACACACACACATTAACACACACACACACACACACACACACACACAGACGCACACACAGACACATGAACACACACACACACACATTAACACACACACACACACATTAACACACACACACAGACTTTAACTCCTACCAAAGTCATTTTTTGGTAAGATTACTTGTACTTTTAGTAGTATTGCTTTCAAGTTCTTTATGCTAGACTGCTGTAGTCCATATTTGCGTTCCCTAGTCTGAACATGACCCCAGATAACTGAAGCTTTCTGTTTCAGCTGTCGGAGCAGCAGAACCTGAAGACCAAACTGACCGAACTGGAGACGGAGCGGACGCAGGCTCAGGATCAGGTCGGCACGGAAACACAGCCATCTGATGCTAAACACTGATACCCATATATATATATATATATAGATCCCTACAGAGATAGACCGTTTAGTTAAAGAGTAAGATCCTTTTAGTTTAACATGAAACAGCCCCGAAATCACCATCACCAAACTACACCAGACTCCATGTAAATAATCAGGACTTTTAGCGTGTATAGAGCCAGCCTATCTCCACCAGACTCCATGTAAATAATCAGGACTTTTAGCGTGTATAGAGCCAGCATATCTCCACCAGACTCCATGTAAATAATCATGACTTTTAGCGTGTATAGAGCCAGCATATCTCCACCAGACTCCATGTAAATAATCAGGACTTTTAGCGTGTATAGAGCCAGCATATCTCCACATGTAAATGGGTGAATTAAGGGTTAATTTCAACCAAACCAGAGTGGTGATTGTTGGAACAGTGGAAAGATGAACCAAGACGGCTTTTGATAGTTTTATTTAGTTTCTGTCCACTTTGAATGAAGTGTGTTTTACGATGATAAAAGTCCTGATTATTTACATGGAGTCTGGTGTAAATATGCTGGCTCTATACACGCTAAAAGTCCTGATTATTTACATGGAGTCTGGTGGAAATATGCTGGCTCTATACACGCTAAAAGTCCTGATTATTTACATGGAGTCTGGTGGAGTTTGGTGATGGTGATTTCGGGGCTGTTTCATGTCAAACTAAAAGGATCTTACTCTTTAACTAAAAGGTCTATCTCTGTAGGGATCCATCCCATAATGTTGTCAGACTCTTGGAATAATAATCTGAGTCTGTCAGCAGCAACAACAGAACTTTTAGTGACTCTAACAGATGCTGAACATTAGTCCTGTAGGGTTACATTACAGCTTGGTTCTGGTCTAATACTGGACCAGTTTCAGAGATTATTGATCCATTCAGACATTCATGCTACGTTTCCACGTGGCCGGTTATTTTCATAAACGGACATTTCAACCTCTCAGTTTTCAAAAATAACATCGTGCACAGCTGCCACTTTTCAGAAAACTGTTTGTTTACATGTCCCCGTGTATATATGCCGCCAAGAGCACGCCAAACCTGTAGGGGGCAGTATAACAAGAAGCTCAAGCCCACATTAGCCAATCAGAATCCTGAAAATAGCAACAACAGCAACCAATCACTTCCTCTCTCTTCTCTTCCTCACTTCCTCGGCTGCCTAGACCTCCTTTGGTCTCAGTATACACACACACACACACACACACACACACACACACACACACACACACACACACACACACACACACACACACACACACACAGAGACAGACACTCTCTCACACACACACACACACACACACACACACACACACACAGAGACAGACAGACACTCTCTCACACACACACATGCACACACACACACACACACACACACACACACACACACAGAGACAGACAGACACTCTCTCACACACACACTCTCACACACACATGCACACACACAAACAGACAGACAGACAGGTAATATACCAAAATAACCCTTAACCCCCGTTACCCCTGTGTGCGCTGTGCAGGCGGTGCGGGCCGACACGGCGCTCGGCCTGGTCCAGGCGCAGCACGCGCGGCGCTTGCAGGAGCTGCAGTGGCGTGCGGCCGACGGCTACAGGGAGCAGACGGAGCAGCTGCACGCCAGGCTGCTGGAGGAGCAGAAGAAGAGTCAGCAGCTGGAGGAGCAGCTGAGACTTGATCAACAGCAGAGCAGCGCTCACATCAGCAGGAAGCAGGTGAAGACGTGTGATGCTAGATAATAGCAATGGCTGACTTACCGGCAATTTCCACTGGATGCGGAACGTCTGCGGACCGGTTGAACGGCTGCGTGCTCCGCCGTCCGTCAATAGCAAGGGGGTCAGCTTCTCCCGGACTGCGTAGCTCCTATGGCGCCATTCTGATGCTACCAAGCCATCAGCTCCCGTTAGCATCCCATTGACTCCCATTCATTCTGACGTCACTTTGACAGAGAATAACTTTACATCTGAAGCGTTTAAAGACTCTATTTGTCCGTTGTTTATTTCTAAAGAAACACAACAATGTATAAAAGGCTCCATTACCTTGTAGCTCACGTTATGGCTCCGTAGCAGACGTTGTTATAAAAATAGGCTAACGATTGGGTCATAACCACGAGACTTACTGTCTCATAGTAGAGGAATTACCGTATAGTCCAGGAGAAGCTCTCAGGCAGTTTGGACTTCCATTAGCTGTTTAAGTGTAATTCCTAATGTTAACTATCATGTTAGTGATCAGTAATTAGCCTGTGCCTATGTTATCTCCTTACATATACCTACGCTCTCCGTCTCTGCTAGATTGGGAATGATTGAGATTTCTCTTGGCACAGCTACCAGAAGACTTCCAACTTTCAGACAGGTTGCTCACGTCACATCTACGTCTTCAAGCTCAGTTGGAGGCTGCTCAGTAACGCTCAGCCATCACCGGAAAAGATCTTCTAACATCCTTCACTGGTCTCCGTCCAGAGACACAGGACCTGCTGGTCCATCATATATAGGTCAACGGTCAACACCCACCAGGTCTGGATTTGTTGCGTCACGGCTGCGGCCGTGACTGACAGCTGAAGTCACGAGGACCCACGAGATCTCACGAATTCACGTAGAATAGAACCACAACACCAGCACCAGTCTGTTTCCATCCAGAGGAGTAGAGGGGGAACAGCTCTGAGCTGACCTGCAGGGAGATATGATCCGCCGTGAGCACGCTGGATTTTACTTTGAAAATTAACCAGATTTTTATTTTGTTTCTGTGCTCGACTTCCTGCGGAGCTCTCCGGCGTCCGGCAACAATAGAAGCTCTGGTATCTGCTCCGGAGGGCTGGGACCGCCGGAGCTGGGACGGAGACGTTCTGCAGTCAGTGGAAATTGCCGGTCACATCTTTAGGACCTTTTAGGCAGCTTGATGTTAACTTCCAACGCAATTTGGAAACAAAGGAACAAATCCCGCGCTCTGCTCTTGCTCTAGCATCACCGTCTATTTACAAAAAACATTTCTGTGTGTGTGTGTGTGTGTGTGTGTGTGTGTGTGTGTGTGTGTGTGTGTGTGTGTGTGTGTGTGTGTGTGTGTGTGTGTGTGTCTGTGTCTGTGTCTGTGTGTGTGTGTGTGTGTGTGTGTGTGTGTGTGTGTCTGTCTGTGTGTGTCTGTGTGTGTGTGTCTGTCTGTGTGTGTCTGTCTCTCTGTGTGTCTGTCTGTCTGTCTCTCTGTGTGTCTGTCTCTCTGTGTGTGTGTGTGTGTGTCTGTCTCTCTGTGTGTGTGTGTGTGTGTGTTGTGTTCAGGATCAGTACGAGAAAGCGCTGTCGTCCCTGCAGCAGAGGATGGAGGAGCTGGAGACCAAGCTGAAGGGGGTCCGGATGGTTCTGCAGGAGAAAGTCCAGGAGCTCAAAGAGCAGGTCCGTGTGCACACACCAGTCGCATACAAAGTACTTCAAGCAACACTTGAGTAAAAGTGTGTGTGTGTGTGTGTGTGTGTGTGTGTGTGTGTGTGTGTGTGTAATTTGTTTCTGTATGTATTTGATATAGTTTGCATGTATGCACCTTTTCACAAGACACCTTCCTAGTCAGTGCTGCTTCTAATCAGTGTCTTTCTGATTCTGTTTGTCGTCTGTTTGTCGTCTGTTTGTCGTCTGTTTGTCGTCTGTTTGTCGTCTGATTGTCGTCTGGATGTCGTCTGATTGTCGTCTGGATGTCTTCTGATTGTCGTCTGATTGTCGTCTGATTGTCGTCTGATTGTCGTCTGGATGTCTTCTGATTGTCGTCTGATTGTCGTCTGATTGTCGTCTGATTGTCATCTGATTGTCGTCTGGATGTCTTCTGATTGTCGTCTGGATGTCGTCTGGATGTCTTCTGATTGTCGTCTGATTGTCGTCTGGATGTCGTCTGGATGTCTTCTGATTGTCGTCTGGATGTCGTCTGGATGTCTTCTGATTGTCGTCTGATTGTCGTCTGGATGTCGTCTGGATGTCGTCTGGTTGTCTTCTGATTGTCGTCTGGTTGTCTTCTGATTGTCGTCTGGTTGTCGTCTGATTGTCGTCTGATTGTCATCTGATTGTCGTCTGGATGTCTTCTGATTGTCGTCTGGATGTCGTCTGGATGTCGTCTGGTTGTCTTCTGATTGTCGTCTGGTTGTCGTCTGATTGTCGTCTGATTGTCATCTGATTGTCGTCTGGATGTCTTCTGATTGTCGTCTGATTGTCGTCTGGCTGTCGTTTCCTGCAGCTGGCGAGGAACAGGAAGTCGAGCGCGCTGCTGAAGGATCTGTACGTGGAGAACTCCCAGCTGATGAAGGCTCTGCAGGTCACCGAGCAGCGGCAGAAACACGCCGAGAAGAAGAACTTCCAGCTGGAGGACAAAGTCAGCGCTCTGAACAAACTGCTGCAAGAGATTGTCCCGGCCTCACTCGCCACGTAGCCGCACGTAGCCGCACGTAGCTGCACGTAGCTGCACGTAGCTGCACGTAGCCGCACGTAGCTGCACGTAGCTGCACGTAGCCGCACGTAGCCGCACGTAGCTGCACGTAGCCGCACGTAGCTGCACGTAGCTGCACGTAGCTGCACGTAGCTGCACGTAGCCGCACGTAGCCGCACGTAGCTGCACGTAGCTGCACGTAGCTGCACGTAGCCGCACGTAGCTGCACGTAGCCGCACGTAGCTGCACGTAGCTGCACGTAGCTGCACGTAGCCGCCACGTAGCCGCCACTGAACCAAAAACCCCAAACTGTGACACTACAGCAGCCGCTGGTCTGAGATCATTTTTATTTTTTAGGCTACATCTGCACGTTATGGTTTAAATAGGAATATTTCCCCCTCTCATTCCCCCTGCTCTGGTGTTCCCCCTCTCATTCCCCCTGCTCTGGCGTTCCCCCTCTCATTCCCCCTGCTCTGGCGTTCCCCCTCTCATTCCCCCTGCTCTGGCGTTTCCCCTCTCATTCCCCCTGCTCTGGCGTGTCCCCCTCTCATTCCCCCTGCTCTGGCGTTCCCCCTCTCATTCCCCCTGCTCTGGCGTTCCCCCTCTCATTCCCCCTGCTCTGGTGTTTCCCCCTCTCATTCCTCCTGCTCTGGTGTTTCCCCCTCTCATTCCCCCTGCTCTGGTGTTCCCCCTCTCATTCCCCCTGCTCTGGTGTTCCCCCTCTCAGTCCCCCTGCTCTGGCGTTCCCCCTCTCATTCCCCCTGCTCTGGCGTGTCCCCCTCTCATTCCCCCTGCTCTGGCGTCTCCCCCTCTCATTCCCCCCTGCTCTGGCGTCTCCCCCTCTCATTCCCCCCTGCTCTGGCGTTCCCCCTCTCATTCCCCCTGCTCTGGCGTCTCCCCCTCTCATTCCCCCTGCTCTGGCGTCTCCCCCTCTCATTCCCCCTGCTCTGGCGTGTCCAAGCCCCTAAAGCGGAGACCTCTGGCAACGGCGACACTGACGCCAACGTCTCTCCTCCTGATTGGGTCTTATCGGTCACGATACTAACGTTACAAAGGCAACTACCAGCAGGGGGCGGAGTCTCCACGCTGCCTCCTGTTTACATCCAGCATACCAGGAGGAGGAGGAGGAGGAGGGTGATGATGATGATGATGATGATGATATTTGGGCGTGTTATTTTAAGCGGAGATTAGTTCTTCTACTGGAGATAAAAACTCTTGGTGCACCGAGATCACTTTGGGCTCCAAACTCAAACGCTTAAAAACCAAAACGTGGCGTGGCGTGGAGATGGAGCCTGGAGCAGCTCGAGTGGTCGGTCAGTTAGCAGTGCTTCCCAAATGGGGGTACTCGTACCCCTGGGGGTACTTTGGAGTACTGCAGGGGGTACGTGAACTTTTAGCAAAATGCTCATTTAAAAATATGTCATGCATAATTCCTAAAATAATTATATACTATAATAATGAATGAATCAGGTAATGGATTCTCAACATTTGAAATCTAGCATTTCAATATTTTTCAGTTACACAGTTGTTGTCGTTTAGTGAATCTATCACTGCCGACACTGTATTGTTCCTCTTTATATATATATATATATATATATATATTGGGCTGGTCAGGGGGTACTGGGCTTAAAAACACAATTCAAAGGGGGTACATTATTGAAAAAAGTTTGACAACCCCTGCTTTAGAGGGTTGGTCTGGATTCACCCGATGGCTCCCAGTGGATGAGCAAATGTCTCAGCATCTTGTTGTGATTTCCACCAAACTTCATTGAAAAAATCATGAATTTAAAAGTGACCTGAGATAATCTGAGAACCAGTAACCTGGTGAGATGCTGTGGCTACATCTACACTGCTACGTTTCGGTTTAATAACTGGCATCTCACGCCTTTGGTGTCTCCGAGCCCCTAAAACTTTAAAGGTCCCATGACATGCTGCTTTTTGGATGCTTTTATATAGGCCTTAGTGGTCCCCTAATACTGTATCTGAAGTCTCTTTATATAGACCTTAGTGGTCCTCTAATACTGTATCTGAAGTCTCTTTATATAGACCTTAGTGGTCCCCTAATACTGTATCTGAAGTCTCTTTATATAGACCTTAGTGGTCCCCTAATACTGTATCTGAAGTCTCTTTTATATAGGCCTTAGTGGTCCCTAATACTGTATCTGAAGTCTCTTTATATAGACCTTAGTGGTCCCCTAATACTGTATCTGAAGTCTCTTATATAGGCCTTAGTGGTCCCCTAATACTGTATCTGAAGTCTCTTTATATAGGCCTTAGTGGTCCCCTAATACTGTATCTGAAGTCTCTTTATAGAGGCCTTAGTGGTCCCCTAATACTGTATCTGAAGTCTCTTTTATATAGGCCTTAGTGGTCCCCTAATACTGTATCTGAAGTCTCTTTATATAGGCCTTAGTGGTCCCCTAATACTGTATCTGAAGTCTCTTTTATATAGGCCTTAGTGGTCCCCTAATACTGTATCTGAAGTCTCTTTTATATAGACCTTAGTGGTCCCCTAATACTGTATCTGAAGTCTCTTTATATAGACCTTAGTGGTCCCTAATACTGTATCTGAAGTCTCTTTATATAGACCTTAGTGGTCCCTAATACTGTATCTGAAGTCTCTTTATATAGACCTTAGTGGTCCCCTAATACTGTATCTGAAGTCTCTTTATATAGACCTTAGTGGTCCCCTAATACTGTATCTGAAGTCTCTTTTATATAGACCTTAGTGGTCCCCTAATACTGTATCTGAAGTCTCTTTATATAGGCCTTAGTGGTCCCCTAATACTGTATCTGAAGTCTCTTTATATAGGCCTTAGTGGTCCCCTAATACTGTATCTGAAGTCTCTTTTATATAGGCCTTAGTGGTCCCCTAATACTGTATCTGAAGTCTCTTTATATAGGCCTTAGTGGTCCCCTAATACTGTATCTGAAGTCTCTTTATATAGACCTTAGTGGTCCCTAATACTGTATCTGAAGTCTCTTTATATAGACCTTAGTGGTCCCTAATACTGTATCTGAAGTCTCTTTATATAGGCCTTAGTGGTCCCCTAATACTGTATCTGAAGTCTCTTTATATAGGCCTTAGTGGTCCCCTAATACTGTATCTGAAGTCTCTTTTATATAGGCCTTAGTGGTCCCCTAATACTGTATCTGAAGTCTCTTTATATAGGCCTTAGTGGTCCCCTAATACTGTATCTGAAGTCTCTTTATATAGACCTTAGTGGTCCCTAATACTGTATCTGAAGTCTCTTTATATAGACCTTAGTGGTCCCTAATACTGTATCTGAAGTCTCTTTATATAGACCTTAGTGGTCCCCTAATACTGTATCTGAAGTCTCTTTATATAGACCTTAGTGGTCCCCTAATACTGTATCTGAAGTCTCTTTTATATAGACCTTAGTGGTCCCCTAATACTGTATCTGAAGTCTCTTTATATAGGCCTTAGTGGTCCCTAATACTGTATCTGAAGTCTCTTTATATAGACCTTAGTGGTCCCTAATACTGTATCTGAAGTCTCTTTATATAGACCTTAGTGGTCCCCTAATACTGTATCTGAAGTCTCTTTATATAGACCTTAGTGGTCCCCTAATACTGTATCTGAAGTCTCTTTTATATAGACCTTAGTGGTCCCCTAATACTGTATCTGAAGTCTCTTTATATAGACCTTAGTGGTCCCCTAATACTGTATCTGAAGTCTCTTTATATAGACCTTAGTGGTCCCTAATACTGTATCTGAAGTCTCTTTTATATAGGCCTTAGTGGTCCCCTAATACTGTATCTGAAGTCTCTTTATATAGGCCTTAGTGGTCCCTAATACTGTATCTGAAGTCTCTTTATATAGACCTTAGTGGTCCCCTAATACTGTATTTGAAGTCTCTTTATATAGGCCTTAGTGGTCCCCTAATACTGTATTTGAAGTCTCTTTATATAGACCTTAGTGGTCCTCTAATACTGTATCTGAAGTCTCTTTATATAGGCCTTAGTGGTCCCTAATACTGTATCTGAAGTCTCTTTATATAGACCTTAGTGGTCCCCTAATACTGTATTTGAAGTCTCTTTATATAGACCTTAGTGGTCCCCTAATACTGTATCTGAAGTCTCTTTATATAGACCTTAGTGGTCCCCTAATACTGTATCTGAAGTCTCTTTTATATAGACCTTAGTGGTCCCCTAATACTGTATCTGAAGTCTCTTTATATAGGCCTTAGTGGTCCCCTAATACTGTATCTGAAGTCTCTTTATATAGGCCTTAGTGGTCCCCTAATACTGTATCTGAAGTCTCTTTTATATAGGCCTTAGTGGTCCCCTAATACTGTATCTGAAGTCTCTTTATATAGGCCTTAGTGGTCCCCTAATACTGTATCTGAAGTCTCTTTATATAGACCTTAGTGGTCCCTAATACTGTATCTGAAGTCTCTTTATATAGACCTTAGTGGTCCCTAATACTGTATCTGAAGTCTCTTTATATAGACCTTAGTGGTCCCCTAATACTGTATCTGAAGTCTCTTTATATAGACCTTAGTGGTCCCCTAATACTGTATCTGAAGTCTCTTTTATATAGACCTTAGTGGTCCCCTAATACTGTATCTGAAGTCTCTTTATATAGGCCTTAGTGGTCCCTAATACTGTATCTGAAGTCTCTTTATATAGGCCTTAGTGGTCCCTAATACTGTATCTGAAGTCTCTTTATATAGACCTTAGTGGTCCCTAATACTGTATCTGAAGTCTCTTTATATAGACCTTAGTGGTCCCCTAATACTGTATCTGAAGTCTCTTTATATAGACCTTAGTGGTCCCCTAATACTGTATCTGAAGTCTCTTTTATATAGACCTTAGTGGTCCCCTAATACTGTATCTGAAGTCTCTTTATATAGACCTTAGTGGTCCCCTAATACTGTATCTGAAGTCTCTTTATATAGACCTTAGTGGTCCCTAATACTGTATCTGAAGTCTCTTTTATATAGGCCTTAGTGGTCCCCTAATACTGTATCTGAAGTCTCTTTATATAGGCCTTAGTGGTCCCTAATACTGTATCTGAAGTCTCTTTATATAGACCTTAGTGGTCCCCTAATACTGTATTTGAAGTCTCTTTATATAGGCCTTAGTGGTCCCCTAATACTGTATTTGAAGTCTCTTTATATAGACCTTAGTGGTCCTCTAATACTGTATCTGATGTCTCTCTCTCTCTCTCTCTCTCATGGGCGGGCCAAATTCTCTGGGCGGGCAAAGCAGAGAAAGGGGAGGTAACCTTTCCCCTTATGACGTCATAAAGGGAAGATTCCTGATTGGCCCATCTGAACTTTCATTTTCTCAAAG
>CM042326.1:36166841-36170527 GCA_023566125.1 Zingel zingel
AGAGACAGGGCAGTCGGAGACAGGGCAGTCGGAGACAGGGCAGTCGGAGACAGGGCAGTCGGAGAGAGGGCAGTCGGAGAGAGGGCAGTCGGAGACAGGGCAGTCGGAGACAGGGCAGTCAGAGAGAGGACAGTCGGAGAGAGGGCAGTCGGAGAGAGGGCAGTCGGAGAGAGGGCAGTCGGAGAGAGGGCAGTCGGAGAGAGGGCAGTCGGAGACAGGGCAGTCGGAGAGAGGACAGTCGGAGACAGGGCAGTCGGAGACAGGGCAGTCGGAGACAGGGCAGTCGGAGACAGGGCAGTCGGAGAGAGGACAGTCGGAGACAGGGCAGTCGGAGACAGGGCAGTCGGAGACAGGACAGTCGGAGACAGGACAGTCGGAGACAGGACAGTCGGAGAGAGGGCAGTCAGGACTCACCCGGAGATGGGGAGGGGACGAGCCTCTCACAATCTGAAGATCTGTTAACCTGACCTTTGTTGATCTGAAATGAAGACAGATTCAGCAGCTGCACGGCCTATTTCTCTCTTAACATGTTCTCAGGAACACGTTACGGTGAACTATTTTAGGACAATATGAGATCGGATTCTGAACGAGCCGCCATGACTATTGACATATAAACTGGACCAGCAGGTCCCGTGTCTCTGGACGGAGACCAGTGAAGTCTCTTTTCCGGTGATGGCTGAGCGTTACTGAGCAGCCTCCAACTGAGCTTGAAGACGTAGATGTGACGTGAGCAACCTGTCTGAAAGTTGGAAGTCTTCTGGTAGCTGTGCCAAGAGAAATCTCAATCATTCCCAATCTAGCAGAGACGGAGAGCGTAGGTATATGTAAGGAGATAACATAGGCACAGGCTAATTACTGATCACTAACATGATAGTTAACATTAGGAATTACACTTAAACAGCTAATGGAAGTCCAAACTGCCTGAGAGCTTCTCCTGGACTATACGGTAATTCCTCTACTATGAGACAGTAAGTCTCGTGGTTATGACCCAATCGTTAGCCTATTTTTATAACAACGTCTGCTACGGAGCCATAACGTGAGCTACAAGGTAATGGAGCCTTTTATACATTGTCGTGTTTCTTTAGAAATAAACAACGGACAAATAGAGTCTTTAAACGCTTCAGATGTAAAGTTATTCTCTGTCAAAGTGACGTCAGAATGAATGGGAGTCAATGGGATGCTAACGGGAGCTGATGGCTTGGTAGCATCAGAATGAATGGCAGTCAATGGGATGCTAACGGGAGCTGATGGCTTGGTAGCATCAGAATGAATGGCAGTCAATGGGATGCTAACGGGAGCTGATGGCTTGGTAGCATCAGAATGAATGGCAGTCAATGGGATGCTAACGGGAGCTGATGGCTTGGTAGCATCAGAATGAATGGCAGTCAATGGGATGCTAACGGGAGGTGATGACTTGGTAGCATCAGAATGGCGCCATAGGAGCTACGCGGTCCGAGGGGAAGCTGAACCCCCTTGGCCATGACAGTCTGGCTGTGAATTTCCGGAGAAGCCAGACCCACGTGACGCGTTCGTCCAATCAGCTGCCGGTTTTCATTTTCTGGGAAACGATACAGACTAGCGCCGCCTGCTGCTATGGAGACGTATTACGTTTGGCGTACGCTCAAGTCGGCGTTGCCTCAGTGAGTTCTGAGGAACTTTTTGGACCTCGGGGACCCGACTGATCAGTCCGACTGGCTTTACTGCCGACGGTCGGCCGTCTGGTTGGCGTGTCAGCACCTTACAAAGCTAACGCTTGTGTCCGATTTCAATTTAATGAATGTTTGTGAACATTAGCGACTTCGTTAGCTGCTACTGTCTCTCCAATCCTACGGGTAAAGATGGCGGCTAGCTGCAGGCCCTGGAGCTCCGTCAGGGCCTGGGCGTTTGGTAGTCCAGTAACCCAGAAACGGGTGACTTTGCACGGGTATGGAACACCGCGGGCTTCCCTTCGTGACGGAGATCCAGCTAGCTCACAGCGAGCCGGGGTCTGTGAAGGAGGACACGCCGGGCGGCGAGGACACGCCGGCCGCTGTCACGTTAGCCCGCTGAACTGCGACACACTGTCGGCCCATATTTGACCTCTACATAGTAGATTTCTCGCATAAAAAAAGTGAATTTGGTGATTAAATAGCAGACGAACAATGCGTAACAGTTCTGAGGTCTGCGTGACCTTTTCAGAAGACCAGCTGATGTAAATGTTTGGGCGTGACAAAAGGTAGAGACTAGAGCCAGATGAGTTAGTTACCTCCAAACGGTCCTCCACTACGACCAGGTAACATCGGTTGGCGTTCTCTCAGCCCTTTAAGGAACAGTGTGAAATACCCCATACACTCATTCTATCACCTCATGATGGCAGTCATCAGCTGAGATCCGTATGTATGTGTTGACCTGTCCTCTCTCACCTGTCCTTACCTGTCCTCTCTGACCTGTACTCACCTGTCCTCTCTGACCTGTACTCACCTGTCCTCTCTCACCTGTCCTCGCTGACCTGTACTCTATGACCGGTCCTCACCTGTCCTCTCTCACCTGTCCTCTCTGACTTGTCCTCTCTGACCTGTACTCACCTGTCCTCTCTCACCTGTACTCACCTGACCTGTACTCACCTGTCCTCTCTCACCTGTCCTCTCTCACCTGTCCTCTCTCACCTGTCCTCACCTGTCCTCTTTCACCTGTCCTCACCTGACCTGTACTCACCTGTCCTGTACTCACCTGACCTGTACTCACCTGTCCTCTCTCACCTGTCCTCTCTCACCTGTCCTCTCTCACCTGTCCTCTCTCACCTGTCCTCTCTCACCTGTCCTCTCTCACCTGTCCTCTCTCACCTGTCCTCTTTCACCTGTCCTCACCTGACCTGTACTCACCTGTCCTGTACTCACCTGACCTGTACTCACCTGTCCTCTCTCACCTGTCCTCTCTCACCTGTCCTCTCTCACCTGTCCTCTCTCACCTGTCCTCTCTCACCTGTACTCACCTGACCTGTACTCACCTGACCTGTACTCACCTGTCCTCTCTCACCTGTCCTCTCTGAGTAAACAGATGTGTGTGAGTAAACAGATGTGCTGATGACTCACCTCCTCTGCACACATGTGGAAGCGGACGTTAGCGGGCAGCACGCTGCCGTACTCCCAACGCAGCGCTCGGATCCTCAGCAGCCGGTCGTAGCTGACGCAGAGAAAACACCCTCATCAACCAATCAGAGACAGCCACCAACACCCTCATCAACCAATCAGAGACAGCCATCAACACCCTCATCAACCAATCAGACACAGCCATCAACACCCTCATCAACCAATCAGACACAGCCATCAACACCCTCATCAACCAATCAGACACAGCCATCAACACCCTCATTAACCAATCAGACACAGCCATCAACACCCTCATCAACCAATCAGACACAGCCATCAACACCCTCATTAACCAATCAGACACAGCCATCAACATCCTCATCAACCAATCAGACACAGCCACCAACACCCTCATCAACCAATCAGAGACAGCCATCAACATCTGGGGGGGGGGGTTTATATGTGTGTGTGTGTGTGTGTATATATATATCTGTGTGTGTGTGTATATATCTGTGTATCTGTGTGTATATATCTGTGTGTATATATCTGTGTGTGTGTGTGTGTGTGTGTGTGTGTGTGTGTGTGTGTGTGTGTGTGTATATATATATCTGTGTGTGT
>CM042326.1:36170727-36173227 GCA_023566125.1 Zingel zingel
TAGAAGACCTGCACACCCAGAATGCACCTGAACACACCTCCCTGTAAAACCAGCACACCCAGAATGCACCTGAACACACCTCCCTGTAAGACCAGCACGCCCAGGAATGCACCTGAACACACCTCCCCGTAAGACCAGCACGCCTAGAATGCACCTGAACACACCTCCCTGTAAGACCAGCATGCCCAGGATGCACCTGAACACACCTCCCTGTAAGACTAGCACGCCTAGAATGCACCTGAACACACCTCCCTGTAAGACCAGCACGCCCAGAATGCACCTGAACACACCTCCCTGTAAGACCAGCACGCCCAGAATGCACCTGAACACACCTCCCTGTAAGACCAGCACGCCCAGAATGCACCTGAACACACCTCCCTGTAAGACCAGCACGCCCAGAATGCACCTGAACACACCTCCCTGTAAGACCAGCACGCCCAGAATGCACCTGAACACACCTCCCTGTAAGACCAGCATGCCCAGAATGCACCTGAAACAACACCTCCCTGTAAGACCAACACGCCCAGAATGCACCTGAACACACCTCCCTGTAAGACCAGCACGCCCAGAATGCACCTGAACACACCTCCCTGTAAGACCAGCACGCCCAGAATGCACCTGAACACACCTCCCTGTAAGACCAGCATGCCCAGAATGCACCTGAACACACCTCTCTGTAAGACTAGCACGCCCAGAATGCACCTGAACACACCTCCCTGTAAGACCAGCATGCCCAGAATGCACCTGACCACACCTCTCTGTAAGACCAGCACGCCCAGAATGCACCTGAACACACCTCCCTGTAAGACCAGCACGCCCAGAATGCACCTGAACACACCTCCCTGTAAGACCAGCATGCCCAGAATGCACCTGAACACACCTCCCTGTAAGACCAGCACGCCCAGAATGCACCTGAACACACCTCCCTGTAAGACCAGCACGCCCAGAATGCACCTGAACACACCTCCCTGTAAGACCAGCACGCCCAGAATGCACCTGAACACACCTCCCTGTAAGACCAGCATGCCCAGAATTGCACCTGAACACACCTCTCTGTAAGACTAGCACGCCCAGAATGCACCTGAACACACCTCTCTGTAAGACCAGCACGCCCAGAATGCACCTGAACACACCTCTCTGTAAGACCAGCACGCCCAGAATGCACCTGAACACACCTCTCTGTAAGACCAGCACGCCCAGAATGCACCTGAACACACCTCTCTGTAAGACCAGCACGCCCATGGGCCACAGATGGGTGCAGGTGCATTTGCTGTTTAAACGACGTGGGTGTGTTGGACGGGAAACTGACAACTGGGTCGGTCTTAAACTAGCAAAGACACAGGTGCAGATAGGGACCTTTGTGTCCGTCTCCGGTCTGGGTCTGGGTCTCAGTAACGGGTCTGTCTTCTGTCTCCAGGCTGGGTCTAGGTCTGGGTCTCAGTAACGGGTCTGTCTTCCGTCTCCAGGCTGGGGCTGGGTCTGGTTCTGGTTCTGTCTCTCAGTAACGGGTCTGTCTTTTGTCTCCAGGCTGGTTCTGGTTCTGTCTCTCAGTAACGGGTCTGTCTTCTGTCTCCAGGCTGGGGCTGGGTCTGGGTCTGGTTCTGTCTCTCAGTAACGGGTCTGTCTTCTGTCTCCAGGCTGGTTCTGGTTCTGTCTCTCAGTAACGGGGTCTGTCTTCTGTCTCCAGGCTGGTTCTGGTTCTGTCTCTCAGTAACGGGTCTGTCTTCTGTCTCCAGGCTGGGGCTGGGTCTGGGTCTGGTTCTGTCTCTCAGTAACGGGTCTGTCTTCCTTCTCCAGGCTGGGTCTGGGTCTGGTTCTGTCTCTCAGTAACGGGTCTGTCTTCCTTCTCCAGGCTGGGTCTGGGTCTGGTTCTGTCTCTCAGTAACGGGTCTGTCTTCTGTCTCCAGGCTGGGGTCTGGTTCTGGTTCTGTCTCTCAGTAACGGGTCTGTCTTCTGTCTCCAGGCTGGTTCTGGTTCTGTCTCTCAGTAACGGGTCTGTCTTCTGTCTCCAGGCTGGGTCTGGTTCTGTCTCTCAGTAACGGGTCTGTCTTCTGTCTCCAGGCTGGGGCTGGGTCTGGGTCTGGGTCTGGTTCTGTCTCTCAGTAACGGGTCTGTCTTCTGTCTCCAGGCTGGGGCTGGGTCTGGGTCTGGTTCTGTCTCTCAGTAACGGGTCTGTCTTCCTTCTCCAGGCTGGGTCTGGGTCTGGTTCTGTCTCTCAGTAACGGGTCTGTCTTCCTTCTCCAGGCTGGGTCTGGGTCTGGTTCTGTCTCCTCAGTAACGGGTCTGTCTTCTGTCTCCCAGGCTGGGTTCTGGTTCTGTCTCTCAGTAACGGGTCTGTCTTCTGTCTCCAGGCTGGGTCTGGTTCTGGTTCTGTCTCTCAGTAACGGGTCTGTCTTCTGTCTCCAGGCTGGTTCTGGTTCTGTCTCTCAGTAACGGGTCTGTCTTCTGTCTCCAGGCTGGGGTCTGGTTCTGTCTCTCAGTAACCGGGTCTGTCTTCTGT
>CM042326.1:36188227-36190727 GCA_023566125.1 Zingel zingel
CCAAACATCGTAGACCGTCCCCAACATCGTAGACTGTCCCCAACATCCTCAGGTACCAGCAGCACATTCAACTGTCACGTAGGACTGTCCCCAAACATCGTAGACTGTCCCCAAATATCGTAGACTGTCCCCAACATCGTAGACCGTTCCCAACATCCTCAGGTACCAGCAGCACATTCAACTGTCACGTAGGACCGTCCCCAAACATTGTAGACTGTTCCCAAACATCGTAGACTGTCCCCAAACATCGTAGACCGTCCCCAACATCATAGACTGTCCCCAACATCCTCAGATACCAGCAGCACATTCAACTGTCACGTAGGACCATCCCCAAACATCGTAGACTGTCCCCAATAGACCGTTGCAACACCATAGACTGTCCCCAACATTGTAGACCGTCCCCAAACATCGTAGACCGTCCCCAACATCGTAGACTGTCCCCAACATCCTCAGGTACCAGCAGCACATTCAACTGTCACGTAGGACCGTCCCCAAACATCGTAGACTGTCCCCAAACATCGTAGACTGTCCCCAAACATCGTAGACCGTCCCCAACATCGTAGACTGTCCCCAACATCCTCAGGTACCAGCAGCACATTCAACTGTCACGTAGGACCGTCCCCAAACATCGTAGACCGTCCCCAAACATCGTAGACTGTCCCCAAACATCGTAGACCGTCCCCAACATCGTAGACCGTCCCCAACATCGTAAACTGTCCCCAACATCGTAGACTGTCCCCAACATCCTCAGGTACCAGCAGCACATTCAACTGTCACGTAGGACCGTCCCCAAACATCGTAGACTGTCCCCAAACATCGTAGACTGTCCCCAACATCGTAGACCGTTCCCAACATCCTCAGGTACCAGCAGCACATTCAACTGTCACGTAGGACTGTCCCCGACATCGTAGACCGTCCCCAACATCGTAGATCATCCTCAATAGACCTTTGCCACACCATAGACTGTCCCCAAACATCATAGACTGTCCCCAAACATCGTAGACTGTCCCCAACCATCGTAGACTGTCCCCAAACATCGTAGACCGTCCCCAACATCGTAGACTGTCCCCAACATCCTCAGGTACCAGCAGCACATTCAACTGTCACGTAGGACTGTCCCCAAACATCGTAGACTGTCCCCAAACATCGTAGACTGTCCCCAAACATCGTAGACCGTCCCCAACATCGTAGACTGTCCCCAACATCCTCAGGTACCAGCAGCACATTCAACTGTCACGTAGGACCGTCCCCAAACATCGTAGACTGTCCCCAAACATCGTAGACTGTCCCCAAATATCGTAGACTGTCCCCAACATCGTAGACCGTTCCCAACATCCTCAGGTACCAGCAGCACATTCAACTGTCACGTAGGACCGTCCCCAAACATCGTAGACCGTCCCCAAACATCGTAGACTGTCCCCAAACATCGTAGACCGTCCCCAACATCGTAGACCGTCCCCAACATCGTAAACTGTCCCCAACATCCTCAGGTACCAGCAGCACATTCAACTGTCACGTAGGACCGTCCCCAAACATTGTAGACTGTTCCCAAACATCGTAGACTGTACCCCAAACATCGTAGACTGTCCCCAAACATCGTAGACCGTCCCCGACATCGTAGACGGTCCCTGACATTGTAGACGTTCACCGACATCGTAGACTGTCCCCGACATCGTTAGTTAATTTCAGTTCAGATAACTTTAACATTCAGGTTCTGCTGCTCCGGGGAAAGTTCAGGACGATGTGAAAGAGACGTAACGTTTCTCTCTCTGTGTTTTGTTGTTGCAGTGATTTCCTCGGCACCGCTCACCAACAGATGGACGATTCAGCCTGAACACACACACACACACACACACACACACACACACACACACACACAGACACACACACACACAGACATATACACACAGACACACATATACACACACACACACACACACACACACACACACACAGACAGACACACACACACACACACACACACAGACACACACACACAGACATATACACACAGACACACATATACACACACACACACACACACACACACACACACACACAGACTCACACACACACACACACACACAGACACACACACACACACAGACATATACACACACACACAGACTCACATATACACACACACACAGACTCACATATACACACACACACACACACACACACACACAGACAGACAGACAGACAGACATATACACACACACACACACAGAGACACACACACACACACACACACACACACACACACACACACACACACACACAGACAGACAGACAGACAGACAGACAGACAGACATATACACACACAAACACTTTCTATATAACACACACATTAGGGTTTGTTTTCTGATGGGACTAAATATTCTCGCATGAACTGAAAACGAACACATTCCTGTTTTATTTCTGCGTTTCCGTTCCTTTCACATCGACTGTAGAGCGAGGACGACGGCGACGGCGAGGGCGACGGCGAGGAGACCAAAC
>CM042326.1:36195727-36205727 GCA_023566125.1 Zingel zingel
CTTCTCGTCTTGTTGTCTTCTCGTCTTGTTGTCTTCTCGTCTTGTTGTCTTCTCGTCTTGTTGTCTTCTCGTCTTGTTGTCTTCTCGTCTTTTCGTCTTCTCGTCTTTTCGTCTTGTTGTCTTTTCGTCTTGTTGTCTTTTCGTCTTGTCTTCTCGTCTTGTTGTCTTGTTGTCTTTTCGTCTTGTTGTCTTCTCGTCTTGTTGTCTTCTCGTCTTGTTGTCTTGTTGTTGTCTTGTTGTCTTTTCGTCTTGTTGTCTTGTTGTCTTGTTGTCTTCTCGTCTTGTTGTCTTCTCGTCTTGTTGTCTTTTCGTCTTGTTGTCTCGTCTTGTTGTCTTGTTGTCTTGTTGTCTTCTCGTCTTGTTGTCTCGTCTTGTTGTCTTTTTGTCTTGTTGTCTCGTCTTGTTGTCTTTTTGTCTTGTTGTCTCGTCTTGTTGTCTCGTCTTGTTGTCTTCTCGTCTTGTTGTCTCGTCTTGTTGTCTTGTTGTCTCGTCTTGTTGTCTTGTCTTGTTGTCTTCTCGTCTTGTTGTCTTGTTGTTGTCTTGTTGTCTTTTCGTCTTGTTGTCTTCTCGTCTTGTTGTCTTCTCGTCTTGTTGTCTTCTCGTCTTGTTGTCTTCTCGTCTTGTTGTCTTCTCGTCTTTTCGTCTTGTTGTCTTTTCGTCTTGTCTTCTCGTCTTGTTGTCTTGTTGTTTTTTCATCTTGTTGTCTTCTCGTCTTGTTGTCTTGTTGTCTCGTCTTGTTGTCTTTTCGTCTTGTTGTCTTTTCTTGTTGTCTTCTCGTCTTGTTGTCTTGTTGTCTTTTCGTCTTGTTGTCTTTTCGTCTTGTTGTCTTTTCGTCTTGTTGTCTCGTCTTGTTGTCTTGTTGTCTTGTTGTCTCGTCTTGTTGTCTTCTCGTCTTGTTGTCTCGTCTTGTTGTCTTTTTGTCTTGTTGTCTCGTCTTGTTGTCTTGTTGTCTCGTCTTGTTGTCTCGTCTTGTTGTCTCGTCTTGTTGTCTTGTTGTCTCGTCTTGTTGTCTCGTCTTTTTGTCTTGTTGTCTTCTCGTCTTGTTGTCTCGTCTTGTTGTCTTTTTGTCTTGTTGTCTTCTCGTCTTGTTGTCTCGTCTTGTTGTCTTCTCGTCTTGTTGTCTTGTTGTCTTCTCGTCTTGTTGTCTCGTCTTGTTGTCTCGTCTTGTTGTCTCGTCTTGTTGTCTCGTCTTGTTGTCTCGTCTTGTTGTCTTGTCTTGTTGTCTCGTCTTGTTGTCTTGTTGTCTCGTCTTGTTGTCTCGTCTTGTTGTCTCGTCTTGTTGTCGTCTCGTCTTGTTGTCGTCTCGTCTTGTTGTCTCGTCTTGTTGTCTCGTCTTGTTGTCTCGTCTTGTTGTCGTCTCGTCTTGTTGTCGTCTCGTCTTGTTGTCGTCTCGTCTTGTTGTCTTGTTGTCTCGTCTTGTTGTCTCGTCTTGTTGTCTCGTCTTGTTGTCGTCTCGTCTTGTTGTCTTGTTGTCTCGTCTTGTTGTCTCGTCTTGTTGTCTCGTCTTGTTGTCTCGTCTTGTTGTCTCGTCTTGTTGTCGTCTCGTCTTGTTGTCGTCTCGTCTTGTTGTCGTCTCGTCTTGTCGTCTCGTCTTGTTGTCTCGTCTTGTTGTCTTCTCGTCTTGTTGTCTCGTCTTGTTGTCTCGTCTTGTTGTCTCGTCTTGTTGTCTTCTCGTCTTGTTGTCTTCTCGTCTTGTTGTCTTCTCGTCTTGTTGTCTCGTCTTGTTGTCTCGTCTTGTTGTCTCGTCTTGTTGTCTCGTCTTGTTGTCTTCTCGTCTTGTTGTCTCGTCTTGTCGTCTTGTCGTGATATCCAGCAGCAGGATGTCGACCACGTCCCAGAAACACCGGGACTTCGTGGGCGAGCCGATGGGCGACAAAGAGGTGACGGCGCTGTCGGGAATCGGAGAGATTCTGGGGAAGAAGCTGGAGCAGCAGGGCTTCGACAAGGTGGACGCACAGCTACACACAGCTACACACAGCTACACTACACACAGCTACACTACACACAGCTACACTACACACAGCTACACACAGCTACACTACACACAGCTACACTACACACAGCTACACACAGCTACACTACACACAGCTACACTACACACAGCTACACACAGCTACACTACACACAGCTACACACAGCTACACTACACACAGCTACACTACACACAGCTACACACAGCTACACACAGCTACACACAGCTACACTACACACAGCTACACACAGCTACACTACACACAGCTACACTACACACAGCTACACTACACACAGCTACACTACACACAGCTACACTACACACAGCTACACTACACACAGCTACACTACACACAGCTACACACAGCTACACACAGCTACACTACACACAGCTACACACAGCTACACACAGCTACACTACACACAGCTACACACAGCTACACACAGCTACACACAGCTACACTACACACAGCTACACACAGCTACACACAGCTACACACAGCTACACTACACACAGCTACACACAGCTACACTACACACAGCTACACTACACACAGCTACACACAGCTACACACAGCTACACTACACACAGCTACACACAGCTACACACAGCTACACTACACACAGCTACACACAGCTACACTACACACAGCTACACACAGCTACACTACACACAGCTACACTACACACAGCTACACTACACACAGCTACACTACACACAGCTACACACAGCTACACTACACACAGCTACACTACACACAGCTACACACAGCTACACACAGCTACACTACACACAGCTACACACAGCTACACTACACACAGCTACACTACACACAGCTACACACAGCTACACTACACACAGCTACACACAGCTACACTACACACAGCTACACTACACACAGCTACACACAGCTACACTACACACAGCTACACTACACACAGCTACACACAGCTACACTACACACAGCTACACTACACACAGCTACACACAGCTACACACAGCTACACTACACACAGCTACACACAGCTACACACAGCTACACACAGCTACACACAGCTACACACAGCTACACTACACACAGCTACACTACACACAGCTACACACAGCTACACTACACACAGCTACACACAGCTACACTACACACAGCTACACTACACACAGCTACACTACACACAGCTACACACAGCTACGCACAGCTACACTACACACAGCTACACTACACACAGCTACACTACACACAGCTACACTACACACAGCTACACTACACACAGCTACACACAGCTACACTACACACAGCTACACTACACACAGCTACACACAGCTACACTACACACAGCTACACTACACACAGCTACACTACACACAGCTACACTACACACAGCTACACACAGCTACACTACACACAGCTACACTACACACAGCTACACACAGCTACACACAGCTACACTACACACAGCTACACACAGCTACACTACACACAGCTACACTACACACAGCTACACACAGCTACACACAGCTACACTACACACAGCTACACACAGCTACACTACACACAGCTACACTACACACAGCTACACACAGCTACACTACACACAGCTACACACAGCTACACTACACACAGCTACACTACACACAGCTACACACAGCTACACTACACACAGCTACACTACACACAGCTACACACAGCTACACACAGCTACACTACACACAGCTACACACAGCTACACTACACACAGCTACACTACACACAGCTACACACAGCTACACTACACACAGCTACACTACACACAGCTACACACAGCTACACTACACACAGCTACACTACACACAGCTACACACAGCTACACTACACACAGCTACACACAGCTACACACAGCTACACTACACACAGCTACACACAGCTACACACAGCTACACACAGCTACACACAGCTACACTACACACAGCTACACACAGCTACACACAGCTACACTACACACAGCTACACACAGCTACACTACACACAGCTACACTACACACAGCTACACACAGCTACACTACACACAGCTACACTACACACAGCTACACTACACACAGCTACACACAGCTACACTACACACAGCTACACTACACACAGCTACACACAGCTACACTACACACAGCTACACTACACACAGCTACACACAGCTACACTACACACAGCTACACACAGCTACACTACACACAGCTACACTACACACAGCTACACACAGCTACACTACACACAGCTACACTACACACAGCTACACTACACACAGCTACACACAGCTACACACAGCTACACTACACACAGCTACACTACACACAGCTACACACAGCTACACTACACACAGCTACACACAGCTACACTACACACAGCTACACTACACACAGCTACACTACACACAGCTACACACAGCTACACTACACACAGCTACACACAGCTACACACAGCTACACTACACACAGCTACACACAGCTACACTACACACAGCTACACACAGCTACACTACACACAGCTACACTACACACAGCTACACTACACACAGCTACACTACACACAGCTACACACAGCTACACTACACACAGCTACACTACACACAGCTACACACAGCTACACTACACACAGCTACACACAGCTACACTACACACAGCTACACTACACACAGCTACACACAGCTACACGCAGCTACACTACACACAGCTACACTACACACAGCTACACTACACACAGCTACACTACACACAGCTACACACAGCTACACACAGCTACACTACACACAGCTACACACAGCTACACTACACACAGCTACACACAGCTACACACAGCTACACACAGCTACACACAGCTACACACAGCTACATTACACACAGCTACACACAGCTACACACAGCTACACACAGCTACACTACACACAGCTACACACAGCTACATTACACACAGCTACACACAGCTACACGCAGCTACACTACACACAGCTACACTACACACAGCTACACTACACACAGCTACACTACACACAGCTACACACAGCTACACTACACACAGCTACACACAGCTACACTACACACAGCTACACACAGCTACACTACACACAGCTACACTACACACAGCTACACACAGCTACACTACACACAGCTACACTACACACAGCTACACACAGCTACACACAGCTACACGCAGCTACACTACACACAGCTACACTACACACAGCTACACTACACACAGCTACACTACACACAGCTACACACAGCTACACACAGTTCTTTGTGTATTTCTGTGTGTATTATGCAGTTCTTTGTGTATTTCTGTGTGTATTACGCAGTTCTTTGTGTATTTCTGTGTGTATTACGCAGTTCTTTGTGTATTTCTGTGTATTATGCAGTTCTTTGTGTATTTCTGTGTGTATTATGCAGTTCTTTGTGTATTTCTGTGTGTATTACGCAGTTCTTTGTGTATTTCTGTGTGTATTACGCAGTTCTTTGTGTATTTCTGTGTGTATTACGCAGTTCTTTGTGTATTTCTGTGTATTATGCAGTTCTTTGTGTATTTCTGTGTGTATTATGCAGTTCTTTGTGTATTTCTGTGTGTATTATGCAGTTCTTTGTGTATTTCTGTGTTTCAGGCCTACGTGGTTCTGGGTCAGTTCCTGCTGCTGAAGAAAGACACTGAGATGTTCACCGATTGGCTGAAAGACGCCAGTGGCGCCAACTCGCGCCAGGCGGGAACCTGTGCTCAGTGTCTGAAGGAGTGGTGCGACGCCTTCCTCTGAGACTCCTCCTCCTCCTCCTCCTCCTCCTCCTCCTCTTCCTCCCCGGCTCGCTCACTTCCTGTTTCTGGAGCGCTGATCCAAGCAGGTTACCGCTGTCTAGCGGCGGCTGGGAAGCGTCTCCGGTGGACTTTGGGCTTCCTGCGTGTTTCTTTCGGGAACGTTTCCACGCAGCTTTGTGTTTGTCTGCGGAGGGTGTGGTGTGTTCAGGGTCTGTGGGAACTTTTAAGCTTGTGACACATTAAATGAACGTCTGCGTATTATTCTGGCCTCCGTGTGGAAACTTTCCTTCTCAGAATATTTCACTTTAAGGATGTTCGAGACCCAAAGAGACCGTAGTTCATTCAGTTTTTGGTTTATTTAGCACACATTAAAGGAACAATGAAAAGGAGTTATCTCAAAACACTTTACCGATAGAGAGGTCTAGACCACACACATTTACAGAGACCCAACGACTCCAGTAATTCCCCCAAGAGCGAGCATTCAGTGGCGAGGAACCTGGGCAGACCCAGGCATAATAGTCAGGATAAAGATAATGGAACAGTGACTAGAAATATTAGTTGTACTAGTTAATGTCTTAGCAGGACGTAGCAGGGCTCTGTGAGGCACTGCAGGGTAGAGGGCTGCGTTGGGTCCCGCCTGGTCCTGCGGGACCCAATGCAAATCTCGCGGGAGCGGGCGGTTTTAACTTTGCTGCGGGCGGCTAAAAAGAACACTGCGGGATCGGGGATGTAGCCTGGAACCCCCCCACACCAGCAGACACCATAGATATACATATATACTGACTGAGTATAAACTGTATATCTATGAGCAGACACCAACGTGTCTGAGCCTCCCAGGACGGGGAGCTCAGAGCCAAGGCTCCGTCCACCGTCCGCCCGCTCCCTCATCCTCGGCTCCTTCCTCCCCCTCTCTCCTTCTCCTCTCTCCCTCATCCTCGGCTCCTTCCTCCCCCTCTCTCCCTCTCCTCTCTCCCTCACCCTAGCAGGGCACCGTAGGGCGTAGCAGGGCACCGTAGGACGTAGCAGGGCACCGTAGGACGTAGCAGGGCACCGTAGGACGTAGCAGGGCATCGTAGGGCGTAGCAGGGCACCGTAGGACGTAGCAGGGCACCGTAGGGCGTAGTAGGGCATCGTAGGGCGTAGCAGCGCACCGTAGGACGTAGTAGGGCACCGTAGCAGGGCACCGTAGCAGGGCTCAATAGGACGTAGCAGGGCACAGTAGGACGTAGCAGGGCACAGTAGGACGTAGCAGGGCGTAGCAGGGCACAATAGGACGTAGCAGGGCACAGTAGGACGTAGCAGGGCGCAGTAAGACGTAGCAGGGCACAGTAGGACGTAGCAGGGCGCAGCAGGGCACAGTAGGGTGTAGCAGGGCACAGTAGGGCGTAGCAGGGCACAGTAGGGCGTAGCAGGGCACAGTAGGGTGTAGCAGGGCACAGTAGGGCGTAGCAGGGCACAGTAGGGTGTAGCAGGGCACAGTAGGACGTAGCAGGGCACCGTAGGGCGTAGCAGGGCACCGTAGGGCGTAGCAGGGCACCGTAGGGCACAGTAGGGCGTAGCAGGGCACAGTAGGACGTAGCAGGGCACAGTAGGACGTAGCAGGGCACCGTAGGGCACAGTAGGGCGTAGCAGGGCACAGTAGGGCGTAGCAGGGCATGGAGCCGGGCCACGGCGACAGCAGCAACCGTGATTTAGGTTCCACCCTAATTCAAGGAAAACAAGAAACGTAAGTCTGACGCGTTACGAACCCACGCAACTTGTAGGAAAGACCCGCCCTACAGTAGCATTCACACCCTCCTATTGGTCAGGCGTCCATGCTTACGTAAGGTAACGTAACCCGAGTGTTCAGGTCCTATCCCCTGACCAATCGGCTATCCTAACCATAACTTCTCGACGTCAATACCTAACCCCAACCAATCGGGCTGCTCGGTAGGGCGGGGCTTGCCTAGAAGTCACGTTGGGTCCATAATAACGCAGTCTAGGGCTGCATGATATGTGGAAACTGTGCGATATTCGATCATGTTGAATATCGCTATAACGGTACTACTCTCCATACATAAACATATCTTAAAATGTACTCAGTTCTGCAGTTCTGCTGCTTTCAGTATTCTACAATTCAACAAATTGTTTGTTGAATTTAAAACAAATAAAAAAACATTTTCAACTTTTTGAAAAGCTATGAATTAAATATCCTTTATGGCTTCAATAGAAACATGTATTTGATGCATCGTGTAATCGAATCAGGAGATCAGTGACGATTCACACCTCTAGTTGCGATACATTGCAGCCAGGGTTCAAAATGAACTTCTTCGTCCACCAGCCAAATGGCTAGTGGACGTTCAGATGTGACCAGCTACTCTATAGATCACCATTGTTTGTTTGGCTGGTGAGTGAAGCAGATCTAGCAGCCGCTGGCTGGTGGATGGCGCTAATGTTCAACCCTGATCGCAGCCTTTTGCGATGTGAATATTGCGCCAGTTGATATTGCAAAAATGTTAAGAAAAGATATATTGTGCAGCCCTAACGCAGTCTGACACGTGTGTCAAACTCCAGGCCCGCGGGCCAAATCCGGCCCTTTAAGGATGTTAGTAAGGATCCCCAAAAAAGTAGTCACTTTTTCCGACATTTCCAACTCCAAGATGAAGCTCTCGTCATCCGTGGTGTTGGAGACGTATATTGTTAGAATATATTTGTAGGTAATAGGTTTTTAGAGTTCATATTTGCTGACCTCGTGCCTCCGTTTCTCTGGGTTATGAGAAGCCATCTAGTTTCAAAAGTGATAAGACATAAAGGGAGTGTGAGATTGCCTGGAAAAAAAGGTCTTCTCTGATCGGGGGGAAGCGGAGGCAACAATGTCTTGCAAGCACTGATGGGCAGTAACGTGTTAGAAGTAACGCGTTACTGTAATCCGATTACTTTTTTCGAGTAAAGTAAGGGATTACAATTGCAAAAACAGTAATTAGATTACTGTTACTTCCCCGTAAGCAGGCTGCGTTACTTAACCCTGATTTAGTTTGGTGAGACTGTCTCGTGAGTGACGATGACGTCTGAGCGCCGTGACGTCAGCATGTGTAGTGTTGAACAAGAGACAACATGGAGCCATAGACGGCATATCAGACGAGCACGGAGCGGGGGGGAGAGCAGGACCACGCAGCGCTTAATGCTTGGAAGTACCGACATTACTTTGAGTTTGACTCGGTTAAAGGTGACAACAACATCAGCGTCCGCTGTACGTCTGCGTGGGAAGAAAACGTATCTACAGCCAAATATTCCACCTCAAATCTGAGCAAGCGCCGAGCGAGCCGGCACAGGAATGTTACACTCGCTGAATTAATCCCTGAACGCCCAGCTGACACGACCGCTGCGGCTACATCCAGTTCCACCGGGCGAACCTGCGAGGGCCCCTCTCTGCTAAGACTTAAAGCGACAGGACGTAGTGCCGCGGCGCTGAAGGAGCTCGTCGCTGGCTATGATGTCCGGGACATGCTGCCAAGTTCCACGGTTTGATTCAGGTCGTGCATCATAGTTTTGAAAAGTAACTTAACTAGTAAAGTAATTACTTTTGAAAATAAGTAATCAGTAAAGTAATGGGATTACTTTCTTAGAGAAGTAATCAGTAACTAATTACTATTTCCAAGTAACTTGACCAACACTGCTTGCAAGCGCGGGATTAGTGTTACTGTATGGGAATGACCCGGCTCTCATCAAACTCCTTGAAGTTCGCAGGAGATTAGAACAGATGTTCAACATCCAACAACAGCGACTTGTCTCCTCTGAGCTGAGAACGGGGAGCCAAGGTCATGATTGTATACAGTGTGTTACACGTTCGTTAGGAGCTGGCTGGAGCCAGAAGATCTGGACTGGATCCAAATTGATGACAGCACCACCAGGGATGGGACAGAACTGGATGAATAGACAGGATCTTAACTTAGCAGGATCAGATGCAGGGGGAATCCGTCTGTGGGTTAGGTGAAAGAGAGTCCTTTATTGTATTCTGATCCGTGATTGGTATTTCTATTACTGCATCGCTACAGGGGGCTGATTACCAAACAGTACTCTAAAGCTAACAAGTGGCTAATGTAAAGCAAAGTAAGTGATGGCAACCAAGTTAGGATTTGAAAATCCAATCTTATTTTCACATAATCCTTCCGTATATTAATATGAAGGTGGATCAGAAGGTGTATTCTGATCCGTGTACACGTAATTGTAGATTGCAGTATCATTTTCTTCACTTTGTTATTAACTTTAACTGGATGAAT
>CM042326.1:36210727-36213227 GCA_023566125.1 Zingel zingel
TACACACACACACACACACACACACGCACACACACACACGCACACACAGACACAGAGACACGCATACACACACACACACACACACACACACACACACACACACACAGAGACACACACACAGAGACACGCATACACACACACACACACACAGACACAGAGACAGAGACACGCATACACACACACACACACACACAGAGACAGAGACACGCATACACACACACACACACACACACACACACACACAGAGACACACACACACAGAGACACGCATACACAGAGACACGCATACACAGAGACACGCATACACAGAGACACGCATACACACACACACACACACACACACACACACACACACACACACACACACACACACACACACACACACACACACACACACACACACACACACACACACACACACACACACACACACACACAGACAGACAGACAGACAGACAGATAAGGTTAGATCAGATTAAACCGACTCTGGTCAAGACATTTATTAAAGTATGTATTTCTTTTTGTTTTAAGCATTTTGTATTTTTTATATAATTATTTTGTTTCATTATTAATGTTTTTTATATTTTAATTTTAAATTGACTTAATTACCTGAAAGTCTCCAACTAAGGCTAATCAGACGGATTAAACAGACTCACCCTGAGCGGTTTGTGGGGGGGGAAGCCGAGCTCCTGCAGCAGGACTGAGATGTAGACCAGGTCTAGACAGAGGAAGGGACTCTGGGGACTCTGCAGAGGACTGGGGGACTCACCAGTGCACACTGACCCAACACAACACATCTGGTTAATATGAAACCTGTCATGCATCTGCAATAACTGCTCCAGACCCACAGACGAATATTTCACAATAAAAGCATGTGAGAAAACTGGGCTCCAAATTCCCATGTCTGAGTGGATCAATAATCTCTGAAACTGGTCCAGTATTAGACCAGAACCAGGCTGTAATGTAACCCTACAGAACTAATGTTCAGCATCTGTTAGAGTCACTAAAAGTTCTGTTGTTGCTGCTGACAGACTCAGATTATTATTCTAAGTGTCTGACAACATTATGGGATGGATCCCTACAGAGATATACCTTTTAGTTAAAGAGTAAGATCCTTTTAGTTTAACATGGAACAGCCCCGAAATCACCATCACCAAACTACACCAGACTCCATGTAAATAATCAGGACTTTTAGCGTGTATAGAGCCAGCATATTTCCACCAGACTCCATGTAAATAATCAGGACTTTTAGCGTGTATAGAGCCAGCATATTATGCCGGCTCTATACACGCTAAAAGTCCTGATTATTTACATGGAGTCTGGTGGGTTTGGTGATGTTGATTTTGGGGGATTTCTACATAGTGTAGTTCAGCATGCTGACAGCCGGGTGGCGCCATCTCACCTCTTTTAGATGCGTCGATGTAATCAGCCACTCGGACGGTTCCTCCTGTCTTCTCCTCTGAACACAAAAACATCAGAACCAATCAGACGCTCCCACACCTCCAACACATGACTCACACACTGTTTTCATTTATACGTCCTGATGATGTCACAGGCTGCAGGAAAAGCATAAATATTAAAAATATTCTGGCTGCAGACTAGTGGAGGATGAAAGCTGCCAAAATAAAAACATTTTTTTTTTAAATAAATGACTCAAATAAATAAATTAATAATAATTACATTTTTATTTTTTATTTTTATTTTTTTTAATTTAAATAACTGACTAAATCAATTTAAAATAAATAAAATGCAAAATAAATTAATTACTCAAATAAATAAAATGCCATTAAAAAATAATATAAAAAATAAATGTAGGCATTCATTTATTTATTAGATGTGACAAACATTGATATTTATGTTTTTAGTTGCTTTAGTTAATTTGTTTACTTTTCTATTTAATTTTAACAATATTTTAATTTATTTTGCATTATTTTTCATTTATTTACTCATTTTTATATATGAATGTGTGTATCTGTGTGTGTGTCTGTGTGTGTGTGTGTGTATCTGTGTGTGTGTGTGTGTGTATCTGTGTGTGTGTCTGTGTGTGTGTGTGTGTATCTGTGTGTGTGTGTGTGTATCTGTGTGTGTGTGTGTGTGTATCTGTGTGTGTGTCTATATCTGTGTGTGTCTATGTGTGTGTCTATATCTGTGTGTGTGTGTGTGTCTATGTGTGTGTCTATGTGTGTGTCTATATCTGTGTGTGTGTGTGTGTGTCTATGTGTGTGTCTATATCTGTGTGTGTGTGTGTGTGTGTGTGTCTATGTGTGTGTCTATATCTGTGTGTGTGTGTGTGTCTATATCTGTGTGTGTGTGTGTGTCTATGTGTGTGTCTATATCTGTGTGTGTGTCTATGTTTGTGTGTGTCTGTGAGTGTCAGTGTGTGTGTTTGTTTGTGTGTGTGTGTGTCTATGTGTGTGTTTGTGTGTGTGTGTGTGTGTCTATGTGTGTGTGTGTGTCTGTGAGTGTCAGTGTGTGTGTGTGTGTCTGTGAGTGTCAGTGT
>CM042326.1:36228227-36238227 GCA_023566125.1 Zingel zingel
TGTGTGATCTAATCAACTCATAACGAGACCAGAGGTCAACGCTCTCTAGTTAAAGGACCCGTCAGGTGTAGGGATGTCACAATGCCCAAAATGTAGTACACGATAGGGGGAACGATGCAGCTTTTTTAGCTTAAAGCGTAACTCAGCGGACGGCTAACGTTAGACCCAGCGGCAGTGGGTCAGCGGACCGCTAACGTTAGACCCAGCAGCAGTGGGTCAGCGGACCGCTAACGTTAGACCCAGCGGCAGTGGGTCAGCGGACCGCTAACGTTAGACCCAGCAGCAGTGGGTCAGCAGACCGCTAACGTTAGACCCAGCAGCAGTGGGTCAGCAGACCGCTAACGTTAGACCCAGCAGCAGTGGGTCAGCGGACCGCTAACGTTAGACCCAGCGGCAGTGGGTCAGCGGACCGCTAACGTTAGACCCAGCAGCAGTGGGTCAGCGGACCGCTAACGTTAGACCCAGCGGCAGTGGGTCAGCGGACCGCTAACGTTAGACCCAGCGGCAGTGGGTCAGCGGACCGCTAACGTTAGACCCAGCGGCAGTGGGTCAGCGGACCGCTAACGTTAGATCCAGCGGCAGTGGGTCAGCGGACCGCTAACGTTAGACCCAGCGGCAGTGGGTCAGCAGACCGCTAAAGTTAGACCCAGCGGCAGTGGGTCAACAGACCGCTAACGTTAGACCCAGCGGCAGTGGGTCAGCAGACCGCTAACGTTAGACCCAGCGGCAGTGGGTCAGCAGACCGCTAACGTTAGATCCAGCAGCAGTGGGTCAGCGGACCGCTAACGTTATACCCAGCGGCAGTGGGTCAGACCGCTAACGTTAGACCCAGCGGCAGTGGGTCAGACCGCTAACGTTAGACCCAGCGGCAGTGGGTCAGCGGACCGCTAACGTTAGACCCAGCGGCAGTGGGTCAGCGGACCGCTAACGTTAGACCCAGCGGCAGTGGGTCAGCGGACCGCTAACGTTAGACCCAGCGGCAGTGGGTCAGACCGCTAACGTTAGACCCAGCGGCAGTGGGTCAGCGGACTGCTAACGTTAGACCCAGCGGCAGTGGGTCAGACCGCTAACGTTAGACCCAGCCCGCAGTTCAGCTCATTCTCTGTAACTGATGCATTATAAAAGCACGGCGGAATCAGCAAGCCAGCCAGCCGGTGTTACTTAGCTAAAGTTAGCTTGCTAACTCCGCCTTAACGTTACCCCCTCGCCACATCGTTCACATAAAACGAGCCGAATAAAGCTGTCACTTGTGGCGACAGCAGTGTTCGTTGTGTGGATGAAGCATGAAGTTAAGTTGATTCATTTAGCGGCCGTCTCTCTGCCTCGTAACTCCGCTGCTCGTTTGTCCGTTACTGGGTAACCTCAGCTCCGCGACTTGCCGGAAGTCGGCTTATTATCTGAAATGTATACTTTACCACGGCAATGGTACACATAAAAATGCTCTGACCGTTCGGCTACGTTGATTTGAATGGAAATGGCATTTCTATCCATTTTATTTCTATGGTTTACACACAGACGTCGATACCTTCATCAGTGCCGTCCATGATTGATACGCTGTCGTCTCTGGACAGGAAGGGAGACTCCACAAACAGCGCCCTCACCTGGACACAAAAAACAACAACGTTTACAAGTAGTTCTACTTGTTAAACTGGACGGGTCCAATAACCTCTGAATAGTTCTACTTGTTGTTAAACTGGACGGGTCCAATAACCTCTGAATAGTTCTACTTGTTGTTAAAGTGGACGGGTCCAATAACCTCTGAATAGTTCTACTTGTTGTTAAAATGGACGGGTCCAATAACCTCTGAATAGTTCTACTTGTTGTTAAACTGGACGGGTCCAATAACCTCTGAATAGTTCTTCTTGTTAAACTGGACAGGTCCAATAACCTCTGAATAGTTCTACTTGTTGTTAAAATGGACGGGTCCAATAACCTCTGAATATTTCTACTTGTTGTTAAACTGGACGGGTCCAATAACCTCTGAATAGTTCTACTTGTTGTTAAACTGGACGGGTCCAATAACCTCTGAATAGTTCTACTTGTTGTTAAAGTGGACGGGTCCAATAACCTCTGAATAGTTCTACTTGTTGTTAAATTGGACGGGTCCAATAACCTCTGAATAGTTCTACTTGTTGTTAAACTGGACGGGTCCAGTAACCTCTGAATAGTTGTACTTGTTGTTAAAGTGGACGGGCCCAATAACCTCTTAATAATTCTACTTGTTGTTAAAGTGGACGGGCCCAATAACCTCTGAATAGTTCTACTTGTTAAACTGGACGGGCCCAATAACCTCTGAATAGTTCTACTTGTTAAACTGGACGGGTCCAATAACCTCTGAATAGTTCTACTTGTTGTTAAAGTGGACGGGCCCAATAACCTCTGAATAGTTCTACTTGTTAAACTGGACGGGCCCAATAACCTCTGAATAGTTCTACTTGTTGTTAAACTGGACAGGTCCAATAACCTCTGAATAGTTCTACTTGTTGTTAAACTGGACGGGTCCAATAACCTCTGAATAGTTCTACTTGTTAAACTGGATGGGTCCAATATTCTAGTTCTACTTGTTGTTAAAGTGGACGGGTCCAATATTCCAGTTCTACTTGTTGTTAAAGTGGACGGGTCCAATAACCTCTGAATAGTTCTACTTGTTGTTAAACTGGACGGGTCCAATAACCTCTGAATAGTTCTACTTGTTGTTAAACTGGACGGGTCCAATATTCTAGTTCTACTTGTTGTTAAACTGGACGGGTCCAATAACCTCTGAATAGTTCTACTTGTTAAACTGGACGGGTCCAATAACCTCTGAATAGTTTTACTTGTTAAACTGGACGGGTCCAATAACCTCTGAATAGTTCTACTTGTTAAACTGGACGGGCCCAATAACCTCTGAATAGTTCTACTTGTTGTTAAACTGGACGGGCCCAATAACCTCTGAATAGTTCTACTTGTTGTTAAACTGGACGGGTCCAATAACCTCTGAATAGTTCTACTTGTTGTTAAAGTGGACGGGCCCAATAACCTCTGAATAGTTCTACTTATTGTTAAAGTGGACGGGCCCAATAACCTCTGAATAGTTCTACTTGTTGTTAAAGTGAACGGGTCCAATAACCTCTGAATAGTTCTACTTGTTGTTAAACTGGACGGGCCCAATAACCTCTGAATAGTTCTACTTGTTGTTAAAGTGGACGGGTCCAATAACCTCTGAATAGTTCTACTTGTTGTTAAACTGGACGGGTCCAATAACCTCTGAATAGTTCTACTTGTTAAACTGGACGGGTCCAATAACCTCTGAATAGTTCTACTTGGTGTTAAACTGGACGGGTCCAATAACCTCTGAATAGTTCTACTTGTTAAACTGGACGGGCCCAATAACCTCTGAATAGTTCTACTTGTTGTTAAACTGGACGGGTCCAATAACCTCTGAATAGTTCTACTTGTTGTTAAAATGGACGGGTCCAATAACCTCTGAATAGTTCTACTTGTTGTTAAACTGGACGGGTCCAATAACCTCTGAATAGTTCTACTTGTTGTTAAAGTGGACGGGTCCAATATTCCAGTTCTACATGTTGTTAAACTGGACGGGCCCAATAACCTCTGAATAGTTCTACTTGTTGTTAAAGTGGACGGGTCCAATAACCTCTGAATAGTTCTACTTGTTGTTAAACTGGACGGGCCCAATAACCTCTGAATAGTTCTACTTGTTGTTAAAATTGACGGGTCCAATAACCTCTGAATAGTTCTACTTGTTGTTAAACTGGACGGGCCCAATAACCTCTGAATAGTTCTACTTGTTGTTAAAGTGGACGGGTCCAATAACCTCTGAATAGTTCTACTTGTTGTTAAAGTGGACGGGTCCAATATTCCAGTTCTACATGTTGTTAAACTGGACGGGCCCAATAACCTCTGAATAGTTCTACTTGTTGTTAAAGTGGACGGGTCCAATAACCTCTGAATAGTTCTACTTGTTGTTAAACTGGACGGGCCCAATAACCTCTGAATAGTTCTACTTGTTGTTAAAATTGACGGGTCCAATAACCTCTGAATAGTTCTACTTGTTGTTAAACTGGACGGGCCCAATAACCTCTGAATAGTTCTACTTGTTGTTAAAGTGGACGGGTCCAATAACCTCTGAATAGTTCTACTTGTTGTTAAACTGGACGGGCCCAATAACCTCTGAATAGTTCTACTTGTTGTTAAAATGGACGGGTCCAATAACCTCTGAATAGTTCTACTTGTTGTTAAAGTGGACGGGTCCAATAACCTCTGAATAGTTCTACTTGTTGTTAAACTGGACGGGCCCAATAACCTCTGAATAGTTCTACTTGTTGTTAAAGTGGACGGGCCCAATAACCTCTGAATAGTTCTACTTGTTGTTAAAATGGACGGGTCCAATAACCTCTGAATAGTTCTACTTGTTGTTAAAGTGGACGGGTCCAATAACCTCTGAATAGTTCTACTTGTTGTTAAAGTGGACGGGCCCAATAACCTCTGAATAGTTCTACTTGTTGTTAAAGTGCAATGCATTACGTCGGCAGGATAATTTAAAAGGCAACCACAACTATGATTTTTGTACAGCCCTATTTCTGATACCGTGGTGGGCCACCACTACAAAACCAACATAGAGGAAACACTGAAATTAACATAATAAGGGCGCCCAGAGAGCTCAGTTGGTAGAGCGGGCGCCCATATATAGAGGGTTATCCTCGACGCAGCGGCTGTGGGTTTGACTCCGACCTGCGGCCCTTTGCTGCATGTCATTCCCCCCTCTCATGTCTTCAGCTGTCCTGTCAAAATAAAGGCCTAAAATGCCCAAATAAGAAACGTCAGCGTTACAGCGGAGTTTGTGCAGAATAAAAAGACACAATACATGAGTTTTAAAGCTGCTGAATGAAGACAAAAATGAACTTAGAGGCTCATTCATCATGAATATTTCTCCCTGAAGTTTCTAGTTGAATCTAAACTGTCTCCCATAAAGCGATGAGGTGCATGACATATCTGTGTGTTAATGTGTAATCGTTATATTTTAATATAATAATATTTTAATATCATGTCTGTGTGTAATCAGCTCTGTGTTTGGCTGATTCAGGAACAGCAAAGCTGCAGATTAAATCTCATTCTGGCTCGCTGCTGTAGTCCTGTTATTACTGATTACTTAACAGCTTTAACAGACACTCTCGCTTTGGACACGACAAAAAAAGAAATTGTGAAGAGTGTTGAGAGAAATGTCTGAATATTTTGAGAAAAAAGGAGTGGGTGTGTGTGTGTGTGTGTGTGTATTGTGCGTCTGTGCGTGTGTCTGTTGGTCTGTGTGTGCGCATCGTCTGTGCGTGTGTATTGTGCGTCTGTGCGTATGTGTGTGTGTCTGCGTGTGTGCTTGGGTGCGTGCGTCTGTCTGTGTGTGTGTGTGTGTGTGTGTGTATGTGCCTGTGTGTGTGTGTGTGTGTGTGTATGTGCCTGTGTGTGTGTGTATGTGTGTATGTGCCTGTGTGTGTGTATGTGCCTGTGTGTGTGTGTGTGTGTGTGTGTGTGTATGTGTATGTGCCTGTGTGTGTGTATGTGCCTGTGTGTGTGTGTGTGTGTGTGTATGTGTGTATGTGCCTGTGTGTGTGTGTGTGTATGTGCCTGTGTGTGTGTATGTATGTGCCTGTGTGTGTGTGTGTGTGTATGTATGTGCCTGTGTGTGTGTCTGTGTGTATGTGCCTGTGTGTGTGTGTGTGTGTGTGTGTGTGTGTGTCTCACCGTGTCCAACAGGTGTTTGGCCTTGTCTCCTGGCAGCAGGCGGAGGCCAGCGGTGGCCTTCAGGACCACGGGGGTGACGTTCCAGATGGAGAGGGGGATGCTGGATTTTGCCACCTCCAGAAGCTCCAGGATACCCACTGTGCACTGGAGACACGGGAGGAGACACGGGAAGAGACACGGGAAGAGACACGGGAGGAGACACGGGAAGAGACACGGGAAGAGACACAGGAAGAGACACGGGAAGAGACACGGGAGGAGACACGGGAGGAGACACGGTAAGAGATACGGGAGGAGACACGGGAGGAGACACGGGAGGAGACACGGTAAGAGATACGGGAGGAGACACGGTAAGAGATACGGGAGGAGACACGGGAGGAGACACGGGAAGAGACACAGGAAGAGACACGGGAGGAGACACGGGAAGAGACACGGGAGGACACACGGGAAGAGACACAGGAAGAGACACGGGAGGAGACACGGGAAGAGACACGGGAGGAGACACGGGAGGAGACACGGGAAGAGACACGGGAGGAGACACGGGAAGAGACACGGGAGGAGACACGGGAAGAGACACGGGAGGAGACACGGGAAGAGACACGGGAGGAGACACGGGAGGACACACGGGAGGAGACACAGACGACGTCAGCTACAGGAAGTCAGTGGACCAACTGAACCATCACTGGATTACTTTGATACTCAAGAAAAGTTCAAAACAAGTTCGGCAGCCTTTTGTCTTCTGTGAAAACAAGTCTAAATTAAAAAAGTCTTTTATGAAAAAGTCGTAATATTTTGATTTAAATGTATTATTGATATAATATATAATAATATATTTTGATATAATCATAGTTGCAGCCTTACAACCGACCTTGTGTGGATCATCAGCGTACGCAGACAGTCCAGGTTTGATGGCTCTGAAGGTCTCGTGGGCCAGTTTGGGAGCTTCTGCAGCGAATAAGAGACAGAAACCACTCTGATCCATATATATATATATATATATATATACATATGTATATATGTCTCTGTGTGTGTGTGTGTGTATGTGTCTCTGTGTGTGTGTGTATGTGTCTCTGTGTGTGTGTGTGTGTGTGTGTGTGTGTATGTGTCTCTGTGTGTGTGTGTGTGTGTATGTGTCTCTGTATCTGTGTGTGTGTGTGTGTGTGTGTGTGTGTGTGTGTGTGTATGTGGGTGTATGTGTCTCTGTATCTGTATATCTGTATCTGTGTGTGTGTGTGTGTGTGTGTGTGTGTGTGTGTGTGTGTGTGTGTGTGTGTGTGTCAGCAGGCGTTTGGCCCTATCTAATGTAATTCAGCGTTTCTAACTGGCTGACCCTGGACCGGTGCCTACATTTGAGCTGTCGTTAAGCTCTTAACAACAATCCCGGTCTGTATAACTAACAGGTGCTGCCATTAGTCCGGTTAGCTCTGATGCTAACAAAGGAGCCAAAACAGCACTCAGCCTGCGTGGCTGAGCTTAAGCAGTTAAATGCGATAACGAAGGCATTTGGCGAGCGCTGCAGGAAACTTTCTCTAAGCCTAATAAACCAAAAAAAAGCTCTCAAACGCACTAATGAGTTTGTGACCATTTGGACTCTGGCAGCGGGACTTACAGGCCCAAAAGCTCCTCTTGTCTGCCGGGAATCACATCTGGTAATTAATGTTTTGGGGCCAACATGTGTGGGGTTTAAATACACTAAGAGCAGTTCACTAAGGGCCCGAATACAGAGGTTTAACTTCCAAATATCCTGTTTCATATTATTTTTATTTAACCTTTATTTAACCAGGTAGGCCATTGCGAACAGGTTCTCATTTGCAACGATGACCTGGCCAAGAAAAGCGTAGGTGTGCAAGAGAACATACAGTTTCACATTCAATATAGTACAAGAAAACGGAATACAATATGTGTTAGTGTTAACGTAGGTGGAGCGGTCAATGCAGCCGGCTGTGAGGAAGTGGAAATGGAACTGGTGAGCAGAAAAAGTGATGTTTGGCAGCACTTTCAGTCAAAAGAAGGCCGTTCAAGTCCAGCTACATGTTCAATCTGCTATGCTGATTAGTCTGGTGGTGGCGAGGACCCTAAACAATACACAACATCACCGCTGTTACAACATCTGGTATCAAACATCTGGAAGAATACGAGTTGTGATGAAGGAATCTACAGACAGCAGCCAGAATGCAGTAACTTCAGGTACGGCAAAGGAAGGACAGTCCCTGCTGACTTCATTCATGTGTTGACTGAGTTCATGGACTGAGGATGGGAGGAGGACTCAGCAGAATCTCAACCAGCGGATTCAGGATTCAGGATCCAGCCCAACCCCAAACATCTGGATTGGGTGCATCTCTAATCATTAGTATCTGCCGCAGCCGTCACTATCTCAACTATCAAGTTGGTTGGTTGGAGAAAACCTTCCAAAGACAATATTTGAATGAATCAACCACATATTAAAAATCTGAACTGTCACCAGACGAAAAGCCAAATACATTTTTTTTTGGTGGTACAATAACAGTCAGGTTAGCTCCCAAAACACACTAACCAACTACAACAATCTATAAAATCAGAAGTTCAGAAAATGAGAAGCAAAAATACCACAAAGAGACACAAAATGTGAGAAATTGCATTTTTGTTGTTGAAAAATGTGTGTGTGTGTGTGTCTCTCTCTCTATGTGTGTGTGGTGTGTGTGTCTCTCTCTCTGTATGTGTGTGTGTCTCTCTATGTGTGTGTGGTGTGTGTGTCTCTCTCTCTGTATGTGTGTGTATGTGTGTGTCTCTCTCTTGATGTGTGTGTGTGTGTGTCTCTCTATGTGTGTGTGGTGTGTGTGTCTCTCTATCTGTATGTGTGTGTGTCTCTCTATGTGTGTGTGGTGTGTGTGTGTGTCTCTCTCTCTGTATGTGTGTGTATGTGTGTGTCTCTCTCTTGATGTGTGTGTGTGTGTCTCTCTGTGTGTGGTGTGTGTGTGTCTCTCTCTCTGTATGTGTGTGGTGTGTGTGTCTCTCTCTCTGTATGTGTGTGTGGTGTGTGTGTCTCTCTCTCTGTATATGTGTGTGTGTGTGTGTGTGTCTCTCTATGTGTGTGTGGTGTGTGTGTCTCTCTCTCTGTATGTGTGTGGTGTGTGTATGTCTCTCTATGTGTGTGTGGTGTGTGTGTGTCTCTCTCTGTATGTGTGTGGTGTGTGTATGTGTGTGTCTCTCTATGTGTGTGTGGTGTGTGTGTCTCTCTCTCTGTATATGTGTGTGTGTGTGTCTCTCTATGTGTGTGTGGTGTGTGTGTCTCTCTCTCTGTATATGTGTGTGTGGTGTGTGTGTCTCTCTCTCTGTATATGTGTGTATGTGTGTATGTCTCTCTATGTGTGTGTGGTGTGTGTGTGTCTCTCTCTATGTGTGTGGTGTGTGTGTGTCTCTCTCTCTGTATATATGTGTGTGTGTGTGTCTCTCTCTCTCTCTATGTGTGTGTGTGTGTGTGTGTGTGTCTCTCTCTGTATATGTGTGTGTGTGTGTGTGTCTCTCTCTCTGTATATGTGTGTGTGTGTGTGTGTCTCTCTCTCTCTATGTGTGTATGTGTGTGTCTCTCTCTCTCTGTATATGTGTGTATGTGTGTGTGTGTAACATTTTCCTGAGAAAAGGACGCCTAAACTTCAGCCACATACGTCCTCCACGTAGCGAGGGGAAACACTGACCTTTGTCCTCCATCTGGAACTTGAAGATGTGGATCCTGGTCCCAGTGCTGCCAGCATCGAACATGATGCCGTACTGGAAGCTGGGTCCGGCGGTAGCGGTCCGGTGGCGGGGAGGAAGTCTGTGGGCTTCGGGCTTTGTGGCGGCATAGTAACGCTTCACAAACATCAGGTAGGCGAGCAGGCAGCCCACAAAAATCAACACTGCGGCCTGCTTTGGTCTCTTCATCACGACTCATTCTGTCAGCTGCATCCTGAGAGTCTGCTGGACAAAACAAAGACCTAACTCCACATCGTTTAAAGGGGAACTACCTGGACCCTAGTGTCTCATGTTTTTCTGCGTAAGAGACCGATAGGAACAACAATCTTTGAAATTGGTCTAAGCCCTGAGTGCTAATTGACAATACACAGTGATGAACGCACAAGAATCACTGTCAACACACACGGGGACTGGCATTATTCAGACAGCTATATAGTCATGTCCTGTGTGTGTGTGTGTGTGACTGTGTGTGTGTGTGTGTGTGTGTGTGTGTGTGTGTGTGTGTGTGTGTGTGTGTGTGTGTGTGTGTGTGTGTGTGTGTGTGTGTGTGTGT
>CM042326.1:36245727-36248227 GCA_023566125.1 Zingel zingel
AGACTCTTTCAAACTGGCAACACAGGACTCGTTCAAACTAGCAACACGGGACTCTTTCAAACTGGCAACATGGGACTCTTTCAAACTGGCAACACGAGACTCTTTTAAACTGGCAACACGGAACTCTTTCGAACTGGCAACACGGGACTCGTTCAAACTGGCAACACGGGACGGTTTCAAACTTGCAACACGGGACGGTTTCAAACTGGCAACACGAGACTCTTTCAAACTGGCAACACAGGACTTGTTGAAACTTGCAACACGGGACTCTTTCAAACTGGCAACACTGAACTCTTTCGAACTGGCAACACAGGACTCGTTCAAACTGGCAACACAGGACTCGTTCAAACTGGCAACACGGGACTCTTTCAAACTGGCAACACAGGACTTTTTGAAACTTGCAACACGGGACTCTTTCAAACTGGCAACACGGGACTCTTTCAAACTGGCAACACGAGACTCTTTCAAACTGGCAACACGGGACTCTTTCAAACTGGCAACATGAGACTCTTTCAAACTGGCAACACGGGACTCGTTCAAACTGGCTACACGGGACTCTTTCAAACTAGCAACACAGGACTCTTTCAAACTGGCAACACGGGACTCGTTCAAACTGGCAACATGAGACTCTTTCAAACTGGCAACATGAGACTCTTTCAAACTGGCAACATGAGACTCTTTCAAACTGGCAACACAGGACTCGTTCAAACTGGCTACACGGGACTCTTTCAAACTAGCAACACGGGACTCTTTCAAACTGGCAACACGGGACTCGTTCAAACTGGCAACACGGGACTCTTTCAAACTGGCAACACGAGACTCTTTCAAACTGGCAACACGGGACTCGTTCACACTGGCAACACGGGACTCGTTCAAACTGGCAACACAGGACGGTTTCAAACTGGCAACACGGGACGGTTTCAAACTGGCAACACGAGACTCTTTCAAACTGGCAACACGGGACGGTTTCAAACTGGCAACACGGGACTCTTTCAAACTGGCAACACAGGACTCGTTCAAACTGGCTACATGGGACTATTTCAAACTAGCAACACAGGACTCTTTCAAACTGGCAACACGGGACTCGTTCAAACTGGCAACACGAGACTCTTTCAAACTGGCAACATGAGACTCTTTCAAACTGGCAACATGAGACTCTTTCAAACTGGCAACACAGGACTCGTTCAAATTGGCTACACGGGACTCTTTCAAACTAGCAACACGGGACTCTTTCAAACTGGCAACACGGGACTCGTTCAAACTGGCAACACGGGACTCTTTCAAACTGGCAACACGAGACTCTTTCAAACTGGCAACATAGGACTCGTTCACACTGGCAACACCAGACTCGTTCAAACTGGCAACACAGGACGGTTTCAAACTGGCAACACGGGACGGTTTCAAACTGGCAACACGAGACTCTTTCAAACTGGCAACACGGGACGGTTTCAAACTGGCAACACGGGACTCTTTCAAACTGGCAACACAGGACTTGTTGAAACTTGCAACACGGGACTCTTTCAAACTGGAAACACGGGACTCTTTCAAACTGGCAACACAAGACTCTTTCAAACTGGCAACACAGGACTCGTTCAAACTGGCAACACGGGACTCTTTCAAACTGGCAACACGGGACTCTTTCAAACTGGCAACACAGGACTCTTTCGAACTGGCAACACGAGACTCTTTCAAACTGGCAACACGGGACTCTTTCAAACTCTTTCAGACTCTTTCAAACTGGCAACACGGGACACTTTCAAACTGGCAACACGGGACTCTTTCAAACTGGCAACACGAGACTCTTTCAAACTGGCAACACGGGACTCTTATAAAACTGGCAACACGAGACTCTTTCAAACTGGCAACACGAGACTCTTTCGAACTGGAAACACAGGACTCGTTCAAACTGGCAACACGAGACTCTTTCAAACTGGCAACATGAGACTCTTTCAAACTGGCAACATGAGACTCTTTCAAACTGGCAACACAGGACTCGTTCAAACTGGCTACACGGGACTCTTTCAAACTAGCAACACGGGACTCTTTCAAACTGGCAACACGGGACTCGTTCAAACTGGCAACACGGGACTCTTTCAAACTGGCAACACGAGACTCTTCCAAACTGGCAACACAAGACTTTTTCAAACTGGCAACACAGGACTCGTTCAAACTGGCAACACGGGACGGTTTCAAACTGGCAACACAAGACTCTTTCAAACTGGCAACACAAGACTCTTTCAAACTGGCAACACAGGACTCTTTCAAACTGGCAACACAAGACTCTTTCAAACTGGCAACACAGGACTCTTTCAAACTGGCAACACGGGACGGTTTCAAACTGGCAACACGGGACGGTTTCAAACTGGCAACACGGGACTCTTTCAAACTGGCAACACGGGACTCTTTCAAACTGGCAACACGGAACTCTTTCAAACTGGCAACACAAGACTCTTTCAAACTGGCAACACAGGACTCTTTCAAACTGGCAACACGAGACTCT
>CM042326.1:36280727-36315727 GCA_023566125.1 Zingel zingel
TCATTGCTATGCAAGTTATCACAAAAATATATATTTAATCATTTAAATGCTACTCTGGTCCTGATACAGATTGGATTGGTATTGCAATTTTTATTTATTGTAATTCAAGAAGTTTTGAGATTCTATAGCATTGAGTTTTGGGACTTTCTTTTCCCAAACTAAAGATGAATAATGCACTTAGAGAGGGATCACATGAACAGCCAATGAGAGAACGTGACGTTACTATGCACAATAATGTAGTTAATGAGCTACTCTGGGATACTTAGCGTGTTAGAATATAAGCTACACACTAGCCCAGGGGTCACCGACCTGTCTGAGACTGAGAGCTACTTCAGGGTCCTGAGTCAGACGAAGGGCTACCAGTTGGATACACTCTTCTGAAATAACACATTATCTCAGTTTGCCTTTAGTTATATATGATTATTAATGATTAATGATAGTCATCTATGTGAAGACACTGATCACAGTAATGATTTCTCACAATAATTATCAGCTATGACTATCAATATTCAATTTTCATTTTTAGAACAGGCCTGAGGGCTACTCATGTGGTCCTTGGGGGCTACCTGGTGCTCGCGGGCACCGTGTTGGTGACCCCTGGGCTAGGGGGTGACACGGGAATCAATTGTCGCTCCCATCCCATCCCGAGCCCACAAAATACTCCCGTCATATCCTGATCACGTGACTGCCCCCCCCCAAAAAAATCCTGTCCTGCAAAATCCAGAGAGAAAGACTCCCGAATCCTGTCCCGCTCCCGTTTCGTTCCACATGTTGTCTACGTAACACACATTACCTGCAGGCCTAGGTAACATGCATTACCTGCAGGTCTAGGTAACATGTATTACCTGCAGGTCTAGGTAACATGGATTACCTGCAGGTCTAGGTAACATGGATTACCTGCAGGTCTAGGTAACATGCATTACCTGCAGGTCTAGGTAACATGGATTACCTGCAGGTCTAGGTAACATGGATTACCTGCAGGTCTAGGTAACATGGATTACCTGTAGACCTAGGTAACACGCATTACCTGCAGGTCTAGGTAACATGCATTACCTGCAGGTCTAGGTAACATGCATTACCTGCAGGCCTAGGTAACACGCATTACCTGCAGGTCTAGGTAACATGCATTACCTGCAGGCCTAGGTAACATGCATTACCTGCAGGTCTAGGTAGTAACATGCATTACCTGCAGGTCTAGGTAACATTGAGGGGTCCTTCGATGACACTTTCAATTGCAACAGCTTCTTTCCAGAATCCATGTAGCCGACTCTCTCGGTGTAGTCGCTGACGCTGAATGATTAGCTTGTGAACAGGGCAGCTGCTTTGTCTTGCTCTGATTGGCTACTGCTAGCCGCAGAGTAGCCAATCAACAAACGTATCGTGAGTTGTAAGTTGTTCTCTTTTCTAAAACGAAATGCCTCGCAATCTTTGGGCGTACTCACCGCATCGCAACGTCATTTTTATAATTTAATGTCCGTCCCGCTCCCGTTGATTGCTACGCTCTATTCCGTCCCTATCACGTTACCGACAGTGAGATTGACTCCTGTACCGCGGGACTCCCGCGGGACTCCCGAAAAATTGTCACCCTCTATTACACACTCAAAAATAGAAGTAGCCGTTTACCTAAAAGGGTTCAAATGCTTGTGGCAGGAGAGGTTTCCTTATGAAAGACAACTGTGTCCCCTTCAGTACTGTCCGGTACTTTTTTGGTACCTTATCTAATTGTAGACCACTTAACGTACATCTGTGTACCCTGCTCTGGTGTTCCCCCTCTCATTCCCCCTGCTCTGGTGTTCCCCCTCTCATTCCCCCTGCTCTGGTGTCCCCCCTCTCATTCCCCCTGCTCTGGTGTCCCCCTTTCATTCCCCCTGCTCTGGTGTTTCCCCCTCTCATTCCCCCTGCTCTGGTGTTCCCCCTCTCATTCCCCCTGCTCTGGTGTTCCCCCTCTCATTCCCCCTGCTCTGGCGTTCCCCCCTCTCATTCCCCCTGCTCTGGTGTCCCCCCTCTCATTCCCCCTGCTCTGGCGTTCCCCCTAACCAAAACGTAGCGGTGGAGATGTAGCCCGAGTCGAGTCTCTTCTGGAAGGCGTGTGAACTCTCTATCTGTCTGTCTGTCTGTCTGTCTGTCTCTCTATCTGTCTGTCTGTCTGTCTGTCTGTGTGTTTCTTTCTGTATTTGTTCCGAGAGTATGTTTTATATCCGTGTTATTTTGGAAAATAAGAGTCCATCTAATGTTTTGTTCCTGTTGTGTTTGATCAGCCTCACTGGAACTGTGAATGAATGTAATTTAAATGTAATATTTAAAAAGATTATCATTATTATTAACATTATTGTTATCATTATCATTATCATTATTATTATCATTATTATTATCATTATTATTATTATTATTATTATTATCGTGTGTATGTACAGCAGCAGGTTGGCTGAATAAAAAACAAAGTATTTTTTTGAATCACTGTGGTTTTTGTTTTTGATCATTCAACACAAACACTGAAGAATATTTAGATTTATTGACTAATAAAAAATGTAATATTAAAATATTAATAAAAATTAAATAATAAAAAAATAAATTAATATATTAGTCTGGTTAGTGCTCATTAATTCTAATATAGTAAATAATATATATATATATATATATATATATATATATATATATATATATATATATATATATATATATATATATATATATATATATATATATATATATATATATATATATATATATAAATCAAGCATTCAACACAATCACATCACAATCAGCATTTTACACATACAGAAATATATATGCTATATCCTTTATTTAATTTATATTTTTAAAAACAAAATCGAGATAGCGGCATAAACATCGTTCCAACAATAACAAGGTGCTTTTATTTTGAAGGCCTTTAGCCGTTGGACGAGAGATAACACGTCACTTCCTTCATCTGCATTCGCGGCTCTAGCTGTCTGTTTGCTGCGCTGTTAGGCTGCATGAACTCCTAAATATGTCCGATTTAAACACTTTTAGAAATGAATTCACACTCATTGTGAACAACCTGGTCAAGGCGGTGATTGCGGAGGTTGACATAGTCTCGTTGAATCTACAAAATCCCGAAACAGAGGTAAGCTATAGAGCCAGCATATCTCCACCAGACTCCATGTAAATAATCAGGACTTTTAGCGTGTATAGAGCCAGCATATTTCCACCAGACTCCATGTAAATAATCAGGACTTTTAGCGTGTATAGAGCCAGCATATTTCCACCAGACTCCAGATTTACGATGATAAAAGTTCTGATTATTTACATGGAGTCTGGTGGAAATATGCTGGCTCTATACACGCTAAAAGTCCTGATTATTTACATGGAGTCTGGTGGAAATATGCTGGCTCTATACACGCTAAAAGTCCTGATTATTTACATGGAGTCTGGTGGAGATATGCTGGCTCTATACACGCTAAAAGTCCTGATTATTTACATGGAGTCTGGTGGAGATATGCTGGCTCTATACACGCTAAAAGTACTGATTATTTACATGGAGTCTGGTGTAGTTTGGTGATGGTGATTTCGGGGCTGTTTCATGTTAAACTAAAAGGATCTTACTCTTTAACTAAAAGGTCTATCTCTGTAGGGATCCATCCCATAATGTTGTCAGACACTTAGAATATTAATCTGAGTCTGTCAGCAGCAACAACAGAACTTTTAGTGACTCTAACTGCTGCTGAACATTAGTTCTGTAGGGTTACATTACAGCTTGGTTCTGGTCTAATACTGGACCAGTTTCAGAGATTATTGATCCACTCAGACACTCAGACACGGAGACAGAGAGTCCAGGTTGAGAAAAAACAGTTACCCTTAAATGTTTCTTTTGTTGCAGGTGGAAATAAGACAGTCGCTATGGACGCGTCAGGGGACAGCGAGCGCTCCGCCTGCTCACCTCCCCCGCAGGCGGATGTCCCGGACCACGAGTATGCTCGGCCATCCTCTCCGCCCCCCAGCGCCCCCTCATCAGTGGGGGGCGGGGCCTCCGCAGCCCGCCGCAGGAAACAGCAGCGTAGGGCCAACGAGACGACCGACAGCTACCAGCAGTGTTCATGGTGTGAGAAGCTGTTTCCAAACGCAGAACGACTCTCTGACCACGAGAGGAAGTCTCACCCCGTGTGCTCGGTCTGCGGGTCGGCGTTCACGGGCCACCTGAGACTGCGCGAACACGTGACGAGGGCGCACGGACTGCTGCCGTACGGCTGCGACTTCTGCCCCAAGAGATTCAACCACAACGCTCACCGCAAGCTGCACGTGAAGACACGGCAGCAGGAAGGCGTACTCGTCCGTCAGCCTGATGAAAACGCACAGGATGACACACGCCGAGAAGACGTTGATCTGCGACGTCTGCGGGAAGAGATTCTTCCACGCCGGCCACCTGACGCGCCACAAAGCAGTGCACCAGGAACTGCGGCCGCTCCGGTGCTCGCTCTGCGGGAAGGGCTTCACGCAGGCCGCCAACCTGTGCACGCACCTGGCTTCACACAACGGAGAGAGGCAGCTCTGCTCCATCTGTGGGAAGAGCTTCCGCTTCCTGAAGAACCACATCATCTGGTAGTCTTTACCGTTAGATACAAAATCCAGCAGGCAGTTACAGTGTTGGTTGAAACGGATTGATGACTGTTCCACACACACACACACACACACACACACACACACACACACACACACACACACACACACAGACACACACGTTTGTTTCCCTATCTTTGTGGGGACCCATCATTGACATAATGCATTCCCTAGCCCCTTACCCTAACCTTAACCATCACCACTAGATGCCTAACCTTAACCCTTACCCTCACCCTAACCATAACCTAATTCTAACCCTAATCCTAAAACCAAGTCTTAACCCTCAAACAGACCTTTAACCTTGTGGGCTCCAGCATTTTGGCCCCACAAGGCTGGTCGGACCCCACAAGTATACTGGACTCCCGGTTTTTGGACCCCACGGATATAGTAAAACAAGCACGCACACACACACACACACACACACACACGTTAAGTTATTATACTTTTTTTTTTTTTTTATCTGAAAAGTGAACCACATTTTATTTATTTTTTTATTTTTATTTTTTTACAGAAGCCCTTAAAGGCAACGTGAAAAAATGTCTTTTTTTGGGAAACGTCGGCCAAAACGCACATTTTGGTGTGTGGCTTTTTTGTAATTTTTCCCGACATTTTAGCTCACAAAGACAAGAAAGGGAGAAACAAAAGAAATTAAAATATAAATAAAATATTTTTTATTTATGTAAAACCTCAAGATAAAAAGTAAAAGTGAGATTTGAGTTTCTTTTTAAAACTTTTCTTTTGATAAAACGTACGTTACTTTGGAGATAATAAGCTCTGTAAATGACATTCTTTATGTTTCATCAGCAAACACTCGCAGGATCTCCCCGCTGGCGAGCTGCCGGCCGGAGACGCCGTCATCACCTGCGAGCTTTGCGGCAAGAAGTTCCCCCACCTGTCGCAGTTCAGAGTGCACCAGCGCAGCCACACGGGGGAGAAACCGTTCGGCTGCACCGTCTGCGGGAAGACTTACGCCATGAAGCAGCAGCTGAGGGACCACATGTACACGCACAGCGGCGAGAAGCCGTTCCGCTGCTCGCTCTGCGGCAAAAGCTTTCACCTGCGCGCCAGCTTCAGCCGCCACCGTAGCATCCACAGCGGAGAGACACCGTTCGGCTGCTCGCTCTGCGGGAAGCACTTCCGCCTGCAGTCCTTCCTGAAGGCTCACCTGCAGACCAAAGCTCACCTGAAGCAGACGCAGAGTGCCACCACTGCGTCTGCTAAAGATTAGGAGCTAAATGAATTAAACTTCTCTCAGATCTGATGATTGTAGTCGATCTCTTTTAGCTTTCAGTTTTTGTCTTTTTACGTTTTTTGAGTGTTATGTATTTATTATCTGGTCTAGCTTTTCCAAAGTTTCAGACACAGATATACTGATTATAACGGTCCAAAATGATGTGAAAAAGAGACGCAGAACTACCAGAAGGAGACACAAAGCGACTACAAAGAGACGCCAAATGACCACAGAGAGCAGAGAGATAGCAGCTCTTTCAGACACAGTCAGAGCCACAGAGGAGCAGCTGAGAGCTGAAGACGTCTCATTCCTGATCAGCTACAAGGCTGCAGTGGAAAGAGTCCAGCAGACCCCCCTGCTGGATGATCCACAGCTGCTCTCAGGAGCTCTGATAGACGAGGCCAAACACCTGGGCAACCTGAGCTTCAACATCTGGAACAAGATGAAGGACATGGTCTCCTACACTGCTCTGATTCTGGACCCAAATACTGCTGGTCCATTACTCATCCTGTCTGAAGATCTGACCAGTGTGAGACTTGGAGGAGAGAGACAGAAGCTTCCTGATAATCCAGAGAGGATTGATGGTTACCTCTCTGTCCTGGGCTCTGAGGGCTTTAACTCAGGGACTCACAGCTGGGATGTCAAGGTTGGAGACAGTACAGACTGGCTACTGGGTGTGTTAGCAGAGTCTGTCCAGAGGAAGGGAGGCATACGGTCTGGATTATGGACAATATGGTTCTCTAGAGGTGAATGCTCAGCGTGGTCGCCACCAGCTCCAGACACTGATCTCCCGTTTAAGAAGCAGCTCCAGAGGATCAGAGTGACTCTGGACTGGAACAGAGGAAAGCTGTCGTTCTCTGATCCTGATACTAACACACACATACACACCTTCACACACACTTTCACTGAGAGGCTGTTTCCATACATTTACGCTGATAAGAATGTTAACTTGCCGGTTACATACAGATGTTTATACATGTAACTATGGATCTTTAGATGAAACATTATTGTTCTGTTCTGTCAATCCATTTAAATTGTGATTGTTCGTGTTTAATGTCTGTGTGTAGTTTTGATGTAAGTCCATATTTTAAGATTAAAACAGATTATTTTGAGATGCTGAGCAGAGATGAATGAATTAAAATTAATACATTTCAACTTTTTAGTTTCCTCATTGTTAGCTTGATATGTTACTGAAACATGTAATATAACTAATGTCAGTTAGTATTTACTTCATACTTTATATTTGCTGGATAGTTGTGTCAGGCTGGCTGAGTGCTCAGGCAGGAAACAGAGTTCTGGACCCAAAATGCTCAGAAACATCCAGACTTACGTCAGTCTTTAAATGCTGGAATCCAAACCAAGGTGGAAGCTCCAAAATATTAACTAAACTGCTTAAATGCAAAAGATACCACACGAGGGGTAAGTGAAGAGGAGCAGGGAACAAGCAGGTACAGTCGATGACGACATGACAAGGACTAAAGATAACAGAGGACATCAAATACAGGGTCAGACGAGCAGGTTAGGGACAAATCAGACTCACACAGGAAACAAAGCTAAACCAAGACACATGAAACTAAAGCCTGGATCCCACGGCAGGATAATTAGGCCGATCTTAGCCCCGAGTCCCCCCCTTCAGACGATCTTCAGGATGCTCCGATGATCGTAGAATAATCTGATCAGATGATCGTAGAATAATCTGATCAGATGATCGTAGAATAATCTGATCAGATGATCGTAGAATCATCTGATCAGATATTCCTGCCGTGTGTGGTGTGTTAAGACTGCTCTCGTCTGCTGGGAAGGACGTCGGGACCGCTCCCATCTCAAATCAGGGATATCCAACATGTTGGATTGTTTGGTCCGATGTCTCCTCGTGTGTGGCGTCCCCCGGGGACCAACGAGCACGCAGCTTGTGGACTGTGGCGTGTAGCCAATCGGATTTGTTGTTTACTCTGAAGTCACGTTTGATCTCGAGGGATTTTGCGAGATTTCCCGTCTGACCTGGGAATGCTCGGGAGCCAAATCGGTTGGTGTGTGACGTGTTGATTTTGCCGTCACGCTGTACGACCAGAACTGTTAGACCCGTGGTCTTTTATCGCCGTGTGTGTGTGTGGGGGGGGGGTCTCTCAGGGTTGGACAATCGGCCGACCATTTTAAAATCGTCCCGTGTGAACCGGGCTTAAACAATGCATTCTAATGAACGGGTTCGTATGATATCAAATGAAGACTAGGAGACCTCCGACTGGTCATGTGACATCAGCTACAGAGCTCCGTGCTACAGAGCGGCAGTTGCTGAATGTTTAAGCTGCTACAGAGCATAGTGTTGCAGGCTACGGTGCTCCGTCAGGTCAGTGGTAGTTGGTGGTCTAGTTACCCCAGAATAAGTGACTGTGAGCCGGGTACAGAGCATAGTGTCGCAGGCTACGGTGCTCCGTCAGGTCAGTGGTAGTTGGTGGTCTAGTTACCCCAGAATAAGTGACTGTGAGCCGGGTACAGAGCACCGTGAGCTGCCGGTCATTATCGGCGGGGATTACGGTTAAATTTAGGAAAGAAAAAGTGAGCGTTATGCGGTGAGGAAAGTTAAGTGTTGGCACAAAAACGACTAGTTAAGTTTAGGAAAAGTTTGTGGTTTGCATGGCAGCATGCCTGTGTTCCCACATTTCTAAGATTCTTCTTCAAATTAGGCCCTATGTTCCCACATTTCTAAGATTCTTCTTCAAATTAGGCCCTATGTTCCCACATTTCTAAGATTCTTCTTCAAATTAGGCCCTATGTTCCCACATTTTCTTTTTCATAAATGTGTATCAGATTGTATCCGCCTTTCTCCCAATTTGGTAGCCAATTACACCCAACCTATTATCCAGTAGCAATGGACTACAGATGGAATGTAACCGTAACCCTAACATAGGGCCTAATTTGAAGAGGAATCTTAGAAATGTGGGAACATAGGGCCTAATTTGAAGAATAATCTTAGAAATGTGGGAACATAGGGCCTAATTTGAAGAAGAATCTTAGAAATGTGGGAACATAGGGCCGAATTTGAAGAGGAATCTTAGAAATGTGGGAACATAGGGCCTAATTTGAAGAAGAATCTTAGAAATGTGGGAACATAGGGCCTAATTTGAAGAATAATCTTAGAAATGTGGGAACATAGGGCCTAATTTGAAGAAGAATCTTAGAAATGTGGGAACATAGGGCCGAATTTGAAGAGGAATCTTAGAAATGTGGGAACATAGGGCCTAATTTGAAGAGGAATCTTAGAAATGTGGGAACATAGGGCCTAATTTGAAGAAGAATCTTAGAAATGTGGGAACATAGGGCCTAATTTGAAGAAGAATCTTAGAAATGTGGGAACATAGGGCCGAATTTGAAGAGGAATCTTAGAAATGTGGGAACATAGGGCCTAATTTGAAGAAGAATCTTAGAAATGTGGGAACATAGGGCCTAATTTTAAGAGGAATCTTAGAAATGTGGGAACATAGGGCCTAATTTGAAGAGGAATCTTAGAAATGTGGGAACATAGGGCCTAATTTGAAGAAGAATCTTAGAAATGTGGGAACACAGGGCCTAATTTGAAGAGGAATCTTAGAAATGTGGGAACATAGGGCCTAATTTTAAGAGGAATCTTAGAAATGTGGGAACATAGGGCCTAATTTGAAGAGGAATCTTAGAAATGTGGGAACATAGGGCCTAATTTGAAGAAGAATCTTAGAAATGTGGGAACACAGGGCCTAATTTGAAGAATAATCTTAGAAATGTGGGAACATAGGGCCTAATTTGAAGAGGAATCTTAGAAATGTGGGAACATAGGGCCTAATTTGAAGAATAATCTTAGAAATGTGGGAACATAGGGCCTAATTTGAAGAAGAATCTTAGAAATGTGGGAACATAGGGCCTAATTTGAAGAAGAATCTTAGAAATGTGGGAACATAGGGCCTGATTTGAAGAAGAATCTTAGAAATGTGGGAACATAAGGCCTAATTTGAAGAAGAATCTTAGAAATGTGGGAACATAGGGCCTAATTTTAAGAGGAATCTTAGAAATGTGAGAACATAGGGCCTAATTTGAAGAGGAATCTTAGAAATGTGGGAACATAGGGCCTAATTTGAAGAGGAATCTTAGAAATGTGGGAACATAGGGCCTAATTTGAAGAGGAATCTTAGAAATGTGGGAACATAGGGCCTAATTTGAAGAGGAATCTTAGAAATGTGGGAACATAGGGCCTAATTTGAAGAAGAATCTTAGAAATGTGGGAACATAGGGCCGAATTTGAAGAAGAATATTAGAAATGTGGGAACATAGGGCCTAATTTGAAGAGGAATCTTAGAAATGTGGGAACATAGGGCCTAATTTGAAGAGGAATCTTAGAAATGTGGGAACATAAGGCCTAATTTGATGAAGAATCTTAGAAATGTGGGAACATAGGGCCTAATTTGAAGAAGAATCTTAGAAATGTGGGAACATAGGGCCTAATTTGAAGAAGAATCTTAGAAATGTGGGAACATAGGGCCTAATTTGAAGAAGAATCTTAGAAATGTGGGAACATAGGGCCGAATTTGAAGAAGAATATTAGAAATGTGGGAACATAGGGCCTAATTTGAAGAGGAATCTTAGAAATGTGGGAACATAGGGCCGAATTTGAAGAAGAATATTAGAAATGTGGGAACATAGGGCCTGGCCCTGTTTGTATTGTAACACTCCCAAGGAACACACATCAAAATGTGCAGAACTGATAGAGACATACCCCAAGCGACTTACAGCTGTAATCGCAGCAAAAGGTGGCGCTACAAAGCATTAACTTAAGGGGGCTGAATCATTTATCTTTATGTTTGAAGCCTGAAATGTGGCAAAAGGTCGAAAAGTTCAAGGGGGCCGAATACTTTCGCAAGGCACTGTAGAATGAACATAAAAACGGGGATAGAAAGCCATAATTATGGAAATAAGATTGGAAAATAAAACAGCAGTAGCTGAAGCCGTAGCGCTACAAGCCTACAACTGGCAGTCGATCCTTATAGTTTGGGCTCAAAGTGAACAAGGGGTGCGTTCCATTTCAATCCTCCGCCCACTTTCCGTCTGCTCTCCAAGTGGCCACCGTGTGACGTATGCTATTACGTCATACGAAGGGCTGAGGGGAAATGGAGGGCATGTTGAAACACTAATGAAACACAGCTTCTGACTATGGAGAAGTAGCTCAAACATCCACACTGAAAAAATACCTGAACTGTCCCTTTAAGATGAAACTCATCAGCTGCCTGAGAAAGCTCCACACCTTACATTACGTCATCTGAACAGACCAGGTAACCAGTTAGTTCCTGTTGAGTTGTCAGTGAGAAGAGACGCACCGACAGACAGACGGTAAGATTGACCTTTTATTACAAAGCTGTGACTTTAACTGAGGGAGGACAGCTACAGGAAGGAGCTCTGAAGTACTGAAGAAGTGAAATACTTTAACTGAGGGAGGACAGTTACAGGAAGGAGCTCTGAAGTACTGAAGAAGTGAAATACTTTAACTGAGGGAGGACAGTTACAGGAAGGAGCTCTGAAGTACTGAAGAAGTGAAATACTTTAACTGTAATCTACTGCACACTGAAAATAACACGTAGAGACTCAAAGTGAAAGTAACTGAGGCAACTTCCTGCTGCAGGGAGGGGCACGGGAGACGGTTACCTTCTGGGCTTTCTGCCAGAAATCTCTTAGGTTTACACACCACTACTTAGTTACGTTTAGGAAAAGATAGTGGTCTGGGTTCAAATAATCCCTTCTGGCAGACAGCCCTGAAGGCAAACTTGTCCCGTGTGCGAGGGAGGGAAATACAGCTGACTTCCTGTTTTAACGTCTGCTGTTTCTGCTGTTTTCAGCTGCACTCAGAGACAAAATGGCTTCCATGTCAGAGGAGGATTTCTGCTGTTCGGTCTGTCATGAAGTCTTTAGAGATCCTGTTCTTCTGTCATGTAGCCACAGCTTCTGTAAAGACTGTCTGAAGAGCTGGTGGACAGAGAAACAGGCACAGGAGTGTCCAGTTTGTAAGAGAAGATCTTCAAAGTCAGAACCACCTCGTAACCTGGAGTTAAAGAAGCTGTGTGAGAGTTTCTTACAGCAGAGAGATCAGAGAGCTTCAGAGGCTCTCTGCAGTCTGCACTCTGAGAAACTCAAACTCTTCTGTCTGGACCATCAGCAGCCGGTGTGTCTCGTCTGTCTACATTCAGAAAAACACTCCAACCACAGAATCAGACCCATCGATGAAGCTGCACGACAACACAAGAAGGAACTCCAGGAAACTCTGGAGCCCTTAAAGAAGAAGATAAAGGTTTTTGAACAAGTTAAAGTGAAGTGTGATCAAACAGCAGAACACCTGAAGGTCCAGACCCGACGCACAGAGATGCAGATTAAGGATCAGTTTAAGAAGCTGCACCAGTTTCTAGAAGAGGAAGAGGAGGCCAGGATGGCTGCACTGAGGGAGGAAGAGGAGCAGAAGAGTCAGAGGATGAAGGAGAAGATGGAGGCTCTGAGCAGAGAGATAGCAGCTCTTTCAGACACAGTCAGAGCCACAGAGGAGCAGCTGAGAGCTGAAGACGTCTCATTCCTGATCAGCTACAAGGCTGCAGTGGAAAGAGACCAGCAGACCCCCCTGCTGGATGACCCACAGCTGCTCTCAGGAGCTCTGATAGACGAGGCCAAACACCTGGGCAACCTGAGCTTCAACATCTGGAACAAGATGAAGGACATGGTCTCCTACTATCCTCTGATTCTGGACCCAAACACTGCTTATCCAGAACTCATCCTGTCTGAAGACCAGTGTGAGATGGGGAGAGGAACAGCAGCTTCCTGATAATCCAGAGAGGATTGATTCTCACGTCTCTGTCCTGGGCTCTGAGGGCTTTAACTCAGGGACTCACAGCTGGGACGTCGAGGTTGGAGACAGTACAGTCTGGTCACTGGGTGTGTTAGCAGAGTCTGTCCAGAGGAAGGGAGGCATACGGTCTGGATTATGGAGAATAGGGTTCTCCGGATGTAAATACTCAGCGTGGTCTCCACCAGCTCCACCCACCGATCTCCCGTTTAAGAAGCAGCTCCAGAGGATCAGAGTGACTCTGGACTGGAACAGAGGAAAGCTGTCGTTCTCTGATCCTGATACTAACACACACATACACACCTTCACACACACTTTCACTGAGAGGCTGTTTCCATACATTTACACTGATGGTAATCTGAAGATATCACCACTGAAGGTCTGTGTGACAAAACAACAGGTCTGATAGTCTGTAGTTTTAGGGTGGTGATAATAATAGTAAACAACTATTCACTTCCGTAATGTTATCTATCTATCTATCTATCTATCTGGAATATAAACAGAATAATGGTTAATATAAAGGGTAGTACACTGATTGCAGCGGTAAAGGAGATGGCTGAATTAAATACAATAAAAGGTTTTAAAAAGCTAAAAGATATATGTGTAACCGGACACGTGGAGGGGTGTCGGCTAAATTATATTTCAGGTAATCATGTCGACAATGCCGCCTTGGGACTTTCACCCAAAGAATATCCAAAGCTCGGGATTTAAACCCATTTCCTTACTGTTAACTACTCTCTTTGGGTTCCTTCGAACACAGGAAAGTCCACAAATTAAAAACTCAGAGATGTAGATTCAAAACATAAATATATTTTAAAGAATCAGTAAAAATATAAATAATAAATAAAAATAAAAATAAATGTAAAATACTAATACCTGGAATCTGAAATAATCTGAAATAAAAAACAGAATATACAAAAGGAGGAGATAGTGAAAAGTGACAGGAGTTACAGCCACACTCAACAGGAGGGGCAACTAGAGAGAAGTGGCCTCCAACTTCATTTAAACATAACAAATGAAATTAAGTAAGTAATCAATAAATAAAACAAGTTACAACAAAAGGCACATGTTAAAGCATGCACATCAGAGAAGAATTGGCCACTTATTTCACCATCAACTACTCGTGTACCTCTCTGATAAGAATGTTGACTTGCTTCTGTATTTTCAAGTTAACCTGCCGGTTACATACGGATGATTATACATGTAAATATGGATGTTTAGATCAAACATTATTATTGTTATTCTGTTCTGTCAATCCATTTACATTGTTGTGATTGTTTTAGTGTTTAATGTCTGTGTGTAGTTTTGATGTAAGTCATTATTTTGAGATTATAACTGATTAGTTTGAGATACTGAGCAGGGTTCAACATAAGGAATGCAGCGATGGCCGGGGGACAGTAAGACAGTACGTCGGGCAAGTTGAGTCAGTTCCTTGTAATTTGATGCTAACGTTGGGTTAACTCTGTAACGGTAGAACTGAATGTATGTTGTTTGACTTCAATAAAAGTCTGTGATGTGAAATAAAAGCAGTCTTGATCATTGGTAACATTCAGCAGAAAGGGAACTGAGCTCTGTTCAGTAGCACATTTATCTACATCAGTATTACATTGTATTGGCAGGTTTTCCCAAAAGCATGTTTGCAGAAGCAGTGAGACTGTAAACCAACAGCCATCTGATCTTAAAGCTGCTGAATGAACATTTATCATTGGGTTGTGCTTTCAGATAATAATGCTTCCTGAAACGTAGAAGGCAGTGGGACCAGAAATATCAGAAGATTACCTTTGTTAGCTGATAATGGGCTCATGAAGATGAAACCGGCAAACACTTACAGTAATGCTCATGTATGAATATGATTGAACAGTTACAGCATTTGGATGTTTACACTGAGAGTGTATCTGTGTGCATGTGTCTGTGTTTATTTTGTATTATTAATTATATGAAATATTAGAGGCTATTTTGAATTTAAAAATGCTGTGCATGTAAACGAACTGAGTGTATTTGCTTCAGTAGATGGCGGCCGGCATGCCCCCAGTTTGGAGAAGTTTGTGTTGTTGTGTGACTTTGGTGTTTTAAAGGGTTAGGAACTAACTAACTAACTAACTAAGTGATGGAGGCAGCAGTAGAGCAGCAACTCCTGTGTTCTGGGAGGTAATATAACCGTTTTTGTCAAAGGAGTCTGTTTGTTTTGATCGGTGACGGACCGGCCATCTGGAATTTGGGCAAATGCCAGAAGGGCCACTACTGATAAAGTTATTTCATGCATACAGCCACAAATATTCAAGATTGTACTGCTGCGAGGTGTGTGGAAAGATCCAATCAGAAGGCAGAGTTACTAATTTCCAAGCTAGGTTATTGACAACAATAGTGCCGTTGGGTTGCAAATGCCAGGGCCGTTTGTTGATCCCAGTCCTTCACTGCTTTGAAGAGAGCCGAGATAACAGCTTCAGTTCCCCGTTGTAAAGGCTGTCTGACAGCAAGGTAAAGCGCCAAAAATATTGTAAATATAGCATCTAATGAAACTGATATATATGTTTTTAGGAGCCTAAATGTGTAGCTGCCCCCGTATGCAGCAGGATATTGCTTAGCTTCCGACTATAGAGAAGTAGCTCATAGAACCACACTTCATAACATGTGAACTGTCCCTTTAAGATGAAACTCATCAGCTGCCTGACAAAGCTCCACACCTACATTACATCATCTGAACAGACCAGGTAACCAGATAGTTCCTGTTGAGCTGTCAGTGAGAAGAGACGCACCGACAGACAGAAGATTTAGATATCATCGTTGTGATTGATGAATGATTTTGGTTAACGTGTTGATGTCTCAGGGTGTCGGGGAGGCGACCTTTGATCGCAGCGTGCACACTTTTATTTGACCTTTGCTGCACTTCTCTGACTGCACTTCCTGTCTCCTGTCTCCCGCACACTTTCAAAATAAGACTTACAAATTCAGCATGGAAAGCTTTAAAAGGTTTTCCTCTGAAACATGCAGGCTGAGTCTGCTTCCTAGAGAGTGATGGAGCATCTCACCGTTTGATTTCTCCGTTAAAGAGACACCACACCGCTGTGTTTGTATGAGCTTCTCTACAGTCAGTCAGTGTGTTTACATGCTGTTTAAAAATGGATTATATTCAGGATAAGGCATACCATAATACCCTGATCTCTCAAACGCCACGTAAACATCTTCATAGCCCGGTTAGAATCAGAGTTCTTATAACCCGTTAACAGAGCTAGAGAACTCCTCCAGTAACCGGGGGATTCCTGCATCTTTACACCTTAACCGGGCTATGAAAGCATATATATATACATATATATATGTGTATATATATATATATATATATATATATATATATATATATATATATATATATATGAACACCTGTCTATCAGCTAGAATTCTGACCCTACAGACCTGTTAGTCTGCCTTTAAAATGTTCACCTCCACTCCATTTATTATCCTACATTAGATGCACCTGTTTGAGGTCGTTAGCTGCATAAAGACACCTGTCCACCCCATACAATCAGTAAGAGTAAGTAAGTCAGTAAGTCTTCATGAGCCCATTATCTGCTAACAAAGGTAATCTTCTGATATTTCTGGTCCCACTGCCTTCTACGTTTCAGGAAGCATTATTATCTGAAAGCACAACCCAATGATAAATGTTCATTCAGCAGCTTTAAGATCAGATGGCTGTTGGTTTACAGTCTCACTGCTTCTGCAAACATGCTTTTGGGAAAACCTGCCAATACAATGTAATACTGATGTAGATAAATGTGCTACTGAACAGAGCTCAGTTCCCTTTCTGCTGGATGTTACCAATGATCAAGACTGCTTTTATTTCACATCACAGACTTTTATTGAAGTCAAACAACATACATTCAGTTCTACCGTTACAGAGTTAAAAAGAAAAGATAGTGCCGCACCCAAAGTTAGCATCAAATTACAAGGAACTGGCTCAACCTGCCCGACGTACCGTCTTACTGGCCTCGGGCCATCGGGCCATCGCTCCGTTCCTTATGTTGAACCCTGCTCAGTATCTCAAAATAATCAGTTATAATCTCAAAATAATGACTTACATCAAAACTACACACAGACATTAAACACTAAAACAATCACAACAATGTAAATGGATTGACAGAACATAACAATAATAATGTTTGATCTAAACATCCATATTTACATGTATTATCATCCGTATGTAACCGGCAGATTAACTTGAAAATACAGAAGCAAGTCAACATTCTTATCAGAGAGGTACACGAGAAGTTTATAGTGAAATAAGTGGCCAATTCTTCTCTGATGTGCATGTTTCAACGTGTGCCTTTTGTTGATACTTGCTATATTGATTCATTACTTCATTTCATTAGTTATGTTTAATGAAGTTGGAGGCCACTTCTCTCGAGTTGCCCCTCCTGTTGAGTGTGGCTGTAACTCCTGTCACTTTTCACTATCTCCTCCTTTTGTATATTCTGTTTTTTATTTCAGATTATTTCAGATTCCAGGTATTAGTATTTTACATTTAGTTTTATCTTGATTTATTATTTATATTTTTACTGATTGTTTAAAATATATTTATGTTTTGAATCTACATCTCTGAGGTTTTAATTTGTGGACTTTCCTGTGTTCGAAGGAACCCAAAGAGAGTAGTTAACAGTAAGGAAATGGGTTTAAATCCCGAGCTTTGGATATTCTTTGGGTGAAAGTCCCAAGGCGGCATTGTCGACATTATTACCTGAAATATAATTTAGCAGACACCCCTCCACGTGTCCGGTTACACATATATCTTTTAGCTTTTTAAAACCTTTTATTGTATTTAATTCAGCCATCTCCTTTACCGCTGCAATCAGTGTACTACCCTTTATATTAACCATTATTCTGTTTATATTCCAGATAGATAGATAGATAGATAACATTACGGAAGTGAATAGTTGTTTACTATTATTATCACCACCCTAAAACTACAGACTATCAGACATGTTGTTTTGTCACACAGACCTTCAGTGGGATATCTTCTTCTCCTGTGCTAATGAATGGAAACAGCCTCTCAGTGAAAGTGTGTGTGAAGGTGTGTATGTGTGTGTTAGTATCAGGATCAGAGAACGACAGCTTTCCTCTGTTCCAGTCCAGAGTCACTCTGATCCTCTGGAGCTGCTTCTTAAACGGAAGATCAGTGTCTGAAGCTGGTGGTGACCACGCTGAGTATTTACATCCAGAGAAATATATTGTCCATAATCCAGACCGTATGCCTCCCTTCCTCTGGACAGACTCTGCTAACACACCCAGTGACCAGACTGTACTGTCTCCAACCTCGACATCCCAGCTGTGAGTCCCTGAGTTAAAGCCCTCAGAGCCCAGGACAGAGAAGTAAGAATCAAACCTCTCTGGATTATCAGGAAGCTGCTGTTTCTCTCCTCGTCTCACACTGGTCAGATCTTCAGACAGGATGAGTTCTGTATCAGCAGTGTTTGGGTCCAGAATCAGAGGAGTGTAGGAGACCATGTCCTTCATCTTGTTCCAGATGTTGAAGCTCAGGTTGCCCAGGTGTTTGGCCTCGTCTATCAGAGCTCCTGAGAGCAGCTGTGGGTCATCCAGCAGGGGGGTCTGCTGGACTCTTTCCACTGCAGCCTTGTAGTTGATCAGGAATGAGACGTGTTCAGCTCTCAGCTGCTCCTCTGTGACTCTGACTGTGTCTGAAAGAGCTGCTATCTCTCTGCTCAGAGCCTCCATCTTCTCCTTCATCCTCTGACTCTTCTGCTCCTCTTCCTCCCTCAGTGCAGCCATCCTGGCCTCCTCTTCCTCTTCTAGAAACTGGTGCAGCTTCTTAAACTGATCCTTAATCTGCGTCTCTGTGCGTCGGGCCTGACCTTCAGGTGTTTTGCTGTTTGATCACACTTCACTTTAACTTGTTCAAAAACCTTTATCTTCTTCTTTAAGGGCTCCAGAGTTTCCTGGAGTTCCTTCTTGTGTTGTCGTGCAGCTTCATCGATGGGTCTGATTCTGTGGTTGGAGTGTTTTTCTGAATGTAGACAGACGAGACACACCGGCTGCTGATGGTCCAGACAGAAGAGTTTGAGTTTCTCAGAGTGCAGACTGCAGAGAGCCTCTGAAGCTCTCTGATCTCTCTGCTGTAAGAAACTCTCACACAGCTTCTTTAACTCCAGGTTACGAGGTGGTTCTGGCCTTGAAGATCTTCTCTTACAAACTGGACACTCCTGTGCCTGTTTCTCTGTCCACCATCTCTTCAGACAGTCTTTACAGAAGCTGTGGCTACATGACAGAAGAACAGGATCTCTAAAGACTTCATGACAGACCGAACAGCAGAAATCCTCCTCTGACATAGAAGCCATTTTGTCTCTGAGAGCAGCTGAAAACAGCAGAAACAGCAGATGTTAAAACAGGAAGTCAGTTGTATTTCCCTCCCTCACACACGGGACAAGTTTGCCTCCAGGGCGGTCTGCCAGAAGGGATTATTTTAACCCAGACCACTATCTTTTCCTAAACGTAACTAAGTAGTGGTGTGTAAACCTAAGAGATTTCTGGCAGAAAGCCCAGAAGGTAACCGTCTCCCGTGCCCCTCCCTGCTGCAGAAAGTTGCCTCAGTTACTTTCACTTTGAGTCTCTACGTGTTATTTTCAGTCTGCAGTAGATTACAGTTAAAGTATTTCACTTCTTCAGTACTTCAGAGCTCCTTCCTGTAGCTGTCCTCCCTCAGTTAAAGTATTTCACTTCTTCAGTACTTCAGAGCTCCTTCCTGTAACTGTCCTCCCTCAGTTAAAGTATTTCACTTCTTCAGTACTTCAGAGCTCCTTCCTGTAACTGTCCTCCCTCAGTTAAAGTCACAGCTTTGTAATAAAAGGTCAATCTTACCGTCTGTCTGTCGGTGCGTCTCTTCTCTCTGACAACTCAACAGGAACTATCTGGTTACCTGGTCCGTCTCAGATGACGTAATGTAAGGTGTGGAGCTTTGTCAGGCAGCTGATGAGTTTCATCTTAAAGGGACAGTTCACATGTTATGAAGTGTGGTTCTATGAGCTACTTCTCTATAGTCGGAAGTTAAGCAATATCCTGCTGCATACGGGGGCAGCTGCACATTTAGGCTCCTAAAAACATATATATCAGTTTAATTAGATGCTATATTTACAATATTTTTGGCACTTTACCTTGCTGTCAGACAGCCTTTACAACGGGGAACTGAAGCTGTTATCTCTGCTCTCTTCAAAGCAGTGAAGGACTGGGATCAACAAACTGCCCTGGCATTTGCAACCCAACGGCACTATTGTTGTCAATAACCTAGCTTGGAAATGAGTAACTCTGCCTTCTGATTGGATCTTTCCACACACCTCGCAGCAGTACAATCTTGAATATTTGTGGCTGTATGCATGAAATAACTTCATCAGTAGTGGCCCTTCTGGCATTTGCCCAAATTCCAGATGGCCGGTCCGTCACCGATCAAAACAAACAGACTCCTTTGACAAAAACGGTTATATTACCTCCCAGAACACAGGAGTCGCTCCTCTACTGCTGCCTCCATCGCTTAGTTAGTTTGTTAGTTTGTTAGTTTGTTAGTTCCTAACCCTTTAAAACACTAAAGTCACACAACACAAACTTCCCCAAACTGGGGGCACGCCGGCCGCCATCTACTGAAGCAAATACACTCAGTTCGTTTACATGCACAGCATTTTTAAATTCAAAATAGCCTCTAATATTTCATATAATTAATAATACAAAATAAACACAGACACATGCACACACACACACACACACACACCAGACGGTCTGCATCCAATCAGCAGGCGTCTTGACTGAAATGGTAATATAACTATTGTTCTGCACCAGATTCCCGGGGGGGGGGCTTACCCCAGGACCTAGATGACATTTCTGGCCTGGACTAAGCCCCCAATGTCTCAAGATCCTAACAACACCTCTGTAGCTAACTGACGATAACCCTTGTGTTGTCTTCCAAAATTGAAAATGAACGCTGTTGTTTCCAGACGCTCTTGAGACCTTTTTTAAACCTTAAATGCAACACTAACGCCAACGTGTTACCACAAGTTTTCCACTTATTCTTGGAATTTATGGTCAACAAACCTCATTTATATGAAATTATACCTGATTTTTGAGTAAAAAAAAAGCAGAAATTAGAAATTATTTTGACTTATAGTTAAGATCAGAAGATGTTGATAATCACAGACTGGTATATGTCAAAGTATATATGATATTGTTTTGAAACAATTAAAAAAAATGTTTTCAAATGCTACAAAATATAACAGAAGACCCAACATTTATAAAGGTAATCACTGATTTTACCTGAAGACCTTATAGAACCATCCATGTTATCTTGGGGCAATTTGGTTCAAAGCAAACCCATATTTCTGTATTAAAAATCTTTGAAAACGGGTCAAATTTGACCCAAGGACAATACAAGGGTTAAAGTTAGCCGCTGGTCGCATCGGGCAGCTCGGCCCCGTCAGCCCCGGAGATGGACAGTCTGTTGAACCGTCTCCCGGTGTCCGCTGCTCGGCGGGGATCGTTGCAGATGGACCGACCGCAGGCTCTTACCACTGCTGATCTGAGCGACTCTGTTTTGTTGTGTTGTATCGTAGCAATGGGTTGCGCTGGCGGATCATCTCCAAGTCAAACCCACTCCAGGGCAGGAGTGGGGAGAGGCAGAACGGAGCATGGACAGACTCTTAACCCGACCTCACCCCGGTTAAGGTGTATGTAGAGTCTTTTAACAACTCCTACATTAGGCCAATGAGGCGGGACGGAGGAAGAACTTGCCCTGACGTGTGTTCTGGGCAGCCATTAAATGAATGTCCATACATTGAATATCTTTCAGTGCAGTGACCCATTTATTCCAACTTAGACAGCACAGGTAATACAGTCCATTTAATCTTGTTTAGTTTAATTCATGTATCGACACGCCACATTGACACAGTGAAAAGCTGTATGCTTTCCCCTGAGCCACACACCTCTCTGTATCTCTGGCTGTTAATCACCTTCATGCTTTTGCAGAGGCAATGCTCCACCCAGTGCTCAAACATAAAACTGCATGCATTACTGGCACCAAGTGGTATATACACAAAACAAAAATAAAGTTGCATAATGGCATAACAGTGTATACCTGCAGGAATCCCCCGGTTACTGAAGGAGTTCTCTAGCTCTGTTAACGGGTAATAAGAACTCTTATAACCGGGGTAGGAAGATGTTTACATGGCGTTTGAGAAATCAGGGTATAGACCTTTTTCACGGCAGACATGTCATAGTAGGAAAAGCACAGGTGTGTTCAAAACCATTAATGATGGCTGTATTCTAACATTAATGATATTCTAAACATTAATGATATTCTAACATTAATGATATTCTAACATTAATGATATTCTAACCATTAATGATATTCTAACATTAATGATATTCTAACATTAATGATATTCTAACAATGATATTCTAACCATTAATGATGGCTGTGTTCCTCTTAGGAGAGGTCCTGGTATTGTTCATGCTGACTCCCTGAAGTCTCTCACTGGGACACTAGATGAACTGAGCCATCGTTAAGGTGATCAGTCTCAGCTGATCAGCTGATCAGTCTCAGCTGATCAGTCTCAGCTGAGACTGATCAGCTGAGACTGATCAGCTGATCAGTCTCAGCTGATCAGTCTCAGCTGATCAGTCTCAGCTGATCCTGCTATGACGAGTCAACATGGCTGCTGGGAAGAAGATCCATCGCTTTAACCCGAATGTGAGTTGTGAACCGGAAGGTCGCTGGTTCAAGTCCCTGTACGGACCGAAATACGGAGGTGGATTCGGTGCCTTTTGAGCAAGGCACCGAACCCCTCCAAACTGCTCAGGGCGCCTGTTCAGCAGTTGCAGCCCCCTCACTCTGACATCTCTCCATTAGGGCATGTAAAAGGATCTGAGCGGGTGTGTGTGTGTATTTCAGGCCTGTGTGTAGTGTGTAATAACAACAGAGTTTAAATTATAGTACAAATTATAAAATTATAATCGTATTTTTAAACTGCACGTAAATACACTGACTGACTGTAGAGAAGCTCATACAAACGCACCGGTGTGGTGTCTCTTTAACGGGGAAATGAAATGATCTATTGTTGTGTTTTGTTATTTTTCTCTTCTATCAGATTAACACAGCAGGTCATTAAAAGTCATAAAGGTGATTAAATGTATTGTACAAACACAAAGGTGGGATTAACGGTTGTATACATCCGTTAATCTGCAGAAAAACACACAAACAGAGTGCCGGATTACACAGAGGAGCGCCAGTTATCCCGCGGCGGCAAAGTGGGAATTATGTGCGATTAGTCAAACAGATTAAAATATTTAATAAAAAACATTTTAATGTAAAAGTGAAGGAGCAGCAGATCTGGGGTCAGAGGCCACCCAACAACAACAACAACAACAAACATCTCATCAGATCATAGACAGGTATATTAAAGACCAGGGGCGGACTGGGACAACAATCGGCCTTGGCAAGTCCGTCCCTTACTACCCAATTTCAGAATGGGACATTATTTGCGTCATAATTGCAAAAACCAGGCTCACGTGAGATTAGTACTAGCAGCATGAGGGGGCCACTTACAGGCTTTCATAATTAAATAATACACACCATCTTAGAATATAATGGAAATGCTTCCTTATTTAAAACATATTATTACAAACGTGAAACAGCCAAAACACAAGTACGAAGACATAGCGGACAAGACGCAAGCTTTTATTTTAAAAAGTAAAAGCCCGGGGACGGCACCAGGCAAGAGGCTCCAGGCTGTAGCATATATATATATATATATATATATATATATATATATATATATATATATATATATATATATATATATATATATATATATATATGTGTGTGTGTACAGTCTTGCATATTTTTGTCAAACTAGTGTGAAACGCCTGTGTTGCAGTGGCCCAAATTGGCCCAAGAGTGCATCGGCCCTTCTGGCATTTGCCAGAACTGCCAGATTGCCAGAACTGCCAGATTGCCAGTCCGCCTATGTTAAAGACTGGAAACGCCCGGCTTGTTATAAAAACTTATTAAAATAATTAATCTGCTGGGTCTGATTGGCAGCGCCACACAGAATCTGAACACCCAACAATTAAAGTGCTCATATTATGCTCATTTTCAGGTTCATAATTGTATTTAGGTTGTATCAGAATAGGTTTACATGGTTTAATATTACAAAAACACCATATTTTTGTTGTACTCCACATTGCTGCAGCTCCTCTTTTCACCCTGTGTGTTGAGCTCTCTGTTTGAGCTACAGAGTGAGACCTCTCACTGCTGTTCCATCTTTGTTGGGAGTCGCACATGCTCAGTACCTAGGTAAGGACTACTAGCCAGTCAGAAGCAGAGTATGAGGGCGTGTCCTGACAGTACCTAGGTAAGGACTACTAGCCAGTCAGAAGCAGAGTATGAGGGCCCTGACAGTACCTAGGTAAGGACTACTAGCCAGTCAGAAGCAGAGTATGAGGGCCCTGACGGTACCTAGGTAAGGATTACTAGCCAGTCAGAAGCAGAGTATGAGGGCCCTGACGGTACCTAGGTAAGGATTACTAGCCAGTCAGAAGCAGAGTATGAGGGCCCTGACAGTACCTAGGTAAGGACTACTAGCCAGTCAGAAGCAGAGTATGAGGGCCCTGACAGTACCTAGGTAAGGATTACTAGCCAATCAGAAGCAGAGTATGAGGGCCCTGACAGTACCTAGGTAAGGACTACTAGCCAGTCAGGAGCAGAGTATGAGGGTCCTGACAGTACCTAGGTAAGGACTACTAGCCAGTCAGAAGCAGAGTATGAGGGCCCTGACAGTACCTAGGTAAGGACTACTAGCCAGTCAGAAGCAGAGTATGAGGGCCCTGACAGTACCTAGGTAAGGACTACTAGCCAGTCAGGAGCAGAGTATGAGGGCGTGCCCTGACAGTAGCTAGGTAAGGCCCATTAGCCAGTCAGAATCAGAGTATGAGGGCGTGCCCTGACAGTACCTAGGTAAGGACTACTAGCCAGTCAGAATCAGAGTATGAGGGCGTGCCCTGACAGTACCTAGGTAAGGACTACTAGCCAGTCAGAAGCAGAGTATGAGGGCGTGCCCTGACAGTACCTAGGTAAGGACTACTAGCCAGTCAGAAGCAGAGTATGAGGGCGTGCCATGCTAGCAGCTAGGCGAGCATTATAACGTTTGTCTCTGAAGTAAAGGCTGGACTACAATAGAGCTGTTTGGAGCAGTCTGTGAACAGTGTGTTCTGTTGGAGATGGTAAGTCCCTTTGGGGGGTGGGGGGGACTTTGGACTCACTTTGTAAACCTTTAACATGCACAAAAAGATATATAACACAATAAAGGAAAGGGGGAAAGCCAAACAGCACTTTAATATGTAAACCTCCCGTTCCTCAAGGTCTAATTTGATGCGTTTTCAAAGTTTCTTTAGCAGAAATTTGGGTTTCTTTCAATCAAATTGTCCCAAAAGTAACGTGGATATTCCATGAAACGATCATTGACTTTTGGGTGTTTTAAGTTCATAGCATTATTCTGACAGTCTGTGATTATCCAACAACATCCTCTGATCTTAATCTCAGTCAAAATAATTCATACTTTCTGCTTTAACTAAAATTAGATATCATTTAATGAAGGCTAAATGAGGTTTATTGACTATACATTTTTAAAAAAGAGTTTAAAAATAGAGGTAAAAAGTTGCTGTTAGCGTATAACTGGTGGTAGTTAAACGTTGAAAAATGCTGCAAATACATTGAAAAAAAAAGTGACAAAAGTGTCAAGAAAAGTTTTAATTTTCAAATTTGACGCAGAAGGACAACACACAGGTTAATAAAAAGTCACGAAAAACATAGAAAACGTATTTTAAAAAGTGTCAAAAAACAGATTTGTGACTTGTTTTGGCCCTACAGGTCCTCCATACAGGCAGACACCTGAGAGACAGAAAGAGAGAGAGAGAGAGAGTGTGTGTGTGTGTGTGTGTGTGTGTGTGTGTGTGTGTGTGTGTGTGTCTCTGTAAAGTCGTGGGAAATGCCAAAAAAGTGGTAAAAAACATTAAATTTTAAAACGAGTCTAGAAAACGTTTTTAATTTGTTTACACAGTTTTGACACCACAGGTCCGCCATACCTGCAGACACCTGAGCACACCTGAGAGACACAGATCTGTGTGTGTGTGTGTGTGTGTGTCAGTCCCATGCAGTTCTGGATGCAGAGCAGCAACATGGCGGCTCACATCAGCAGGGGCGCGAGCCTCCTCCGGACCCTGCAGATCCACTGTAGGACCCCTGGACCGGGTCAGACCCGGACCGGACTCCGTTGTGTGTCCTACGTGTCTGCACCACCGTCACCGTCGCCGCCGCCACCGGGGACGTGGAGCTCCCAGCTGTCCCGGATGTCGTATCGGGATCTGTACCGGCTCTCGGTCACGGATCCAGATCGGTTCTGGGGGTGCGTGGCCGCGGACAGACTGCGCTGGGTGGAACCGTTCCACCGGGTCAGGGACTGCGATCTCCCCACCGGGAAGATCGGCTGGTTCCTGGGAGGGAAACTCAACGTGTCCGGTAAGAGAGAGAGCCTCGGGGGGGGGGGGGAGAGAGAGAGGGAGAGAGCCTCGGGGGGGTGGGGGGGAGAGAGAGCCTCGGGGGGGGGGGGGGGGGGGGGGGGAAGGGGGGGAGAGAGAGAGCCTCGGGGGGGGGGGAGAGAGAGAGGGAGAGAGCCTCGGGGGGGTGGGGGGGAGAGAGAGCCTCGGGGGGGGGGGGAAGGGGGGGAGAGAGAGAGCCTCGAGGGGAGGGGGGGGAGAGAGAGAGAGGGAGAGAGCCTCGGGGGGGGGGTGGGGGGGAGAGAGAGCCTCGGGGGGGGGGGGGGGGGGGGATAGGACAAGCGAGAAAACGGACTTAGCAGACGCTGCTGTGGGTCGTATATATGAAACTAAGTACTGTACTCCAGTACTACAGTACTGTACAGTACTGTACTGTACTGTAGTACTGTACTGTAGTACTGGAGTACAGTACTACAGTACTCCAGTACTGTAGTACTGGAGTACAGTACTACAGTACAGTACTACAGTACTGTACTGTACTGTAGTACTGTACTGTAGTACTGGAGTACAGTACTACAGTACTCCAGTACTGGAGTACAGTACTGGAGTACTGTACTGGAGTACAGAGAGAGAGGAAAGACACATGAAAACCGACTGAAAAGAAGGAAGTTACAGCACTAACACACACATGTGTGTTTGTCTCTCTCTCTCTCTCTGTGTGTGTGTGTGTGTGTGTGTGTGTGTGTGTGTGTGTGTGTGTGTGTGAAAAGAAGGAAATTGCAGCACTGACACACGGTGTGTGTGTGTATGTGTCTGTGTCTGTGTGTGTGTGTGTGTGTGTGTGTGTGTGTGTGTGTGTGTGTGTGTGTGTGTGTGTGTGGCCTCTGAGACATCACCACATTAACCAAACTCATTCAGCCTTATCTGTCTAACCCTGAACTCTGCAGGAACGCTCCACTTCCTCCGTTGGTATTTCTGCTTATTGTCGTTTCTTTGAGTATCTTCAAATGCTTCATATCCTTAAAATCTGTACAACCTGAATCCACGCACATCATTTCAGTTTATTAATTACACACACCCACACACACACACATGTACGCACACACACACACACACACACACACACACACACACACGTACGCACACACACACACACACACACACACACACACACACACAGACACACACAACCTGAAGCCACGCACATCATTTCAGTATCTTAATTACCAAACCCACCAGACTCCATGTAAATAATCAGGACTTTAATCATCGTAAAACACACTTCATTCAAAGTGGACAGAAACTTAATCAAACTATGAAAAGCCGTCTTGGTTCATCTTTCCACTGTTCCAACAATCACCACTCTGGTTTGGTTGAAATAATCCCTTAATTCACCCATTTACATGTGGATATATGCTGGCTCTATACACGCTAAAAGTCCTGATTATTTACATGGAGTCTGGTGGAGATATGCTGGCTCTATACACACTAAAAGTCCTGATTATTTACATGGAGTCTGGTGGAGATATGCTGGCTCTATACACACTAAAAGTCCTGATTATTTACATGGAGTCTGGTGGAAATATGCTGGCTCTATACACACTAAAAGTCCTGATTATTAACATGGAGTCTGGTGGAGATATGCTGGCTCTATACACGCTAAAAGTGCTGATTATTTACATGGAGTCTGGTGGAGATATGCTGGCTCTATACACACTAAAAGTCCTGATTATTTACATGGAGTCTGGTGGAGATATGCTGGCTCTATACACACTAAAAGTCCTGATTATTTACATGGAGTCTGGTGGAAATATGCTGGCTCTATACACGCTAAAAGTCCTGATTATTAACATGGAGTCTGGTGGAAATATGCTGGCTCTATACACACTAAAAGTCCTGATTATTTACATGGAGTCTGGTGGAGATATGCTGGCTCTATACACGCTAAAAGTCCTGATTATTTACATGGAGTCTGGTGGGTTTGGTGATGTTCTGGTAATGTGCTGCCAGAACTTCTTCTGTTCTGGATTCATTGGTTACTATGGCGTTGCAGTTTGAATTTGACTGTTTCTGTTGTTTTTCTGTCTTTATAATCCTTTCTGTTGTTTTTCTGTCACTGATAATAATCCAATAATATTCCAATAACAGTGTTGAGTGATGATTTGTATTCAGATCTGATACAGGAGGATTAAAAATGATTTCACTGTTAAACCTGCGGCGTGAGACACAAACAGGATCTTCAGTCTTAAAACCATTTCAGGATTAATCTTCAATCACAGAATAAATACATAGTTTCATCTACACACACACACACACACACACACACACACACACACACACACACACACACACACACACACACACACACACACACACACACACACACACACACCATCAGATATTTTAATAATGCACCAGGTTAATTTTTACATTAAGAACTTCTCCATCCATCCATGGTGGAGAGAGAGCTATCACATCACTCAAACAAAGATCTATTTCAACTGGACAGTCCGTTATTCAAACCCAGCCTATGTCTGTATGTTTCAGTGAACTGTCTGGACGTCCACGTTGAGAAACATCCGGAGCGAGTGGCTCTGATCTGGGAGCGAGACGAACCGGGCACCGAGGTCAACGTCACCTACAGGTATCATCACCTGCACACTTATAATCTGCAATATCACAGCGTTACAGGATTAACTTCACTGTTCTTCAGCCTGGACTCTCCGCCTCCATGTGTGTGTGTCTGAGTGTCTGAGTGGATCAATAATCTCTGAAACTGGTCCAGTATTAGACCAGAACCAAGCTGTAATGTAACCCTACAGAACTAATGTTCAGCAGCAGTTAGAGTCACTAAAAGTTCTGTTGTTGCTGCTGACAGACTCAGATTATTATTCTAAGTGTCTGACAACATTATGGGATGGATCCCTACAGAGATAGACCTTTTAGTTAAAGAGTAAGATCCTTTTAGTTTAACATGGAACAGCCCCGAAATCACCATCACCAAACTACACCAGACTCCATGTAAATAATCAGGACTTTTAGCGTGTATAGAGCCAGCATATCTCCACCAGACTCCATGTAAATAATCAGGACTTTTAGCGTGTATAGAGCCAGCATATTTCCACCAGACTCCATGTAAATAATCAGGACTTTTAGCGTGTATAGAGCCAGCATATTTCCACCAGACTCCATGTAAATAATCAGGACTTTTAGCGTGTATAGAGCCAGCATATTTCCACCATACTCCATGTAAATAATCAGGACTTTTAGCGTGTATAGAGCCAGCATATTTCCACCAGACTCTATGTAAATAATCATGACTTTTAGCGTGTATAGAGCTATCATATTTCCACCAAACTTCATGTAAATAATCATGACTTTTAGCGTGTATAGAGCCAGCATATTTCCACCAGACTCCATGTAAATAATCAGGACTTTTACCGTGTATAGAGCCAGCATATTTCCACCAGACTCCATGTAAATAATCAGGAGTTTTAGCGTGTATAGAGCCAGCATATTTCCACCAGACTCCATGTAAATAATCAGGACTTTTAGCGTGTATAGAGCCAGCATATTTCCACCAGACTCCATGTAAATAATGAGGACTTTTAGCGTGTATAGATAGCCTGATTATTTACATGGTCTGGTGTAGTTTGGTGATGGTAATTTCGGGGCTGTTTCATGTTAAAAAAAAAGGATTTTACTCTTTAACAAAAAGCTCTATCTCTTTAGGGATCCTTTCTCTAACGTTGGGACATATGGGAAACAGGGTCCAGGTTGGAACTGCGGTATCTGAAGGGCCTATAAGGTTAAAGTCTGTATAAAGCTCAAATGTGCTGAGATATTATGAGCACTGTTAGTGACCTAATTTTAATGATTTTCCTCTCAGCAGAGTGACGTGTTGAAGAGGATGCTCTATTTGATTCTGTGATTGGGGGCTGAGTGGGATCAATGAATGTATGTGTAGTGTTGGAGCCCCTCAGATGGACTCGGACCTTTACTTGCCAACTCACATCTATTTACTTTATCTAACATGTTACCTAAACGTACCCATTATAAGCCTGCTGAAGCAAGAGCAGAGTGCATATTGGCAGTGTATTCTCCAGACTTTCCATGGAGTCTGTAAAATGATGCTGACAACTTGATATAATAAGACCTTTATGATCAAGTACAGTGTCAATGGAGTTCCTCTTCCACACTCCTGCAAGACGGCATCGAACTAAAGATACCACAGAACAAACCAAAGTAACTCTTTAAGTTTGTGGTATCCTCCCTCTACGCTGATGACACTGATCTTTATCTTATCAACACACGTTATCTCAGCACCATAAAGCAAAGGAATGCTTTGTGTTCAGCTGGTAAAGTTTAACAGTCTCATCTGCAGATTGCAATCAGGACAAACATAAGTCAAAGTCTCTGTAGTAAAAGCTATGTTTAGTTGCACAATATGTTTGAAAACGTGATGTTGTTAAAGACTGATATCTTATTAACTGTTGTCTGTCTGTGAAGTGTGTTGTCTGTTGTCATCTTTGTTGTTCTGTGTGAATGCTGGAAACAGCAGCTGATATACAGCCAAACGTCAGTGTCTTAAATGCCCCTTTAAGTATAAAGTAGCTGAATGCAGTTAGTCAGAACTACAAGGCCATGACAACTATATATATCTGTAAAATATTTTGTTCATTCCCCCTGCTCTGGCGTTCCCCCTGCTCTGGCGTTTCCCCCTCTCGTTCCCCCTGCTCTGGCGTTCCCCCTCTCGTTCCCCCTGCTCTGGCGTTCCCCCTGCTCTGGCGTTCCCCCCTCTCGTTCCACCTGCTCTGGCGTTCCCCCTGCTCTGGCGTTCCCCCTGCTCTGGCGTTTCCCCCTGCTCGTTCCCCCTGCTCTGGCGTTCCCCCTGCTCTGGCATTCCCCCTGCTCTGGCGTTTTTCCCCCTCTCATTCTCCCTGCTCTGGCGTTTCCCCCTCTCATTCCCCCTGTTCTGGTGTTTCTTCTTCTCGTTCCCCTGCTCTGGTGTTCCCCCCTTTCATTCCCCCTGCTCTGGCGTTTCCCCCTCTCATTCCCCCTGCTCTGGTGTTTCCCCCTCTCATTCCCCCTGCTCTCTGGCGTTTCCCCTTCTCATTCCCCCTGCTCTGGCGTTTCCCCTTCTCATTCCCCCTGCTCTGGTGTTCCCCCCTCTCATTCCCCCTGCTCTAGTGTCCCCCCTCTCATTCCCCCTGCTCTGGCGTTTCCCCCTCTTGTTCCCCCTGCTCTGGTGTTCCCCCCTCTCATTCCTCCTGCTCTGGTGTCCCCCCTCTCATTCCCCCTGCTCTGGTGTCCCCCCTCTCATTCCCCCTGCTCTGGTGTTCCCCCTCTCATTCCCCCTGCTCTGGCGTTTCCCCCTCTTGTTCCCCCTGCTCTGGTGTTTCCCCCTCTTGTTCCCCCTGCTCTGGCGTTTCCCCCTCTTGTTCCCCCTGCTCTGGTGTTCCCCTCTCTCATTCCCCCTGCTCTTTATGTTGGACATTGAGAAGTTGAATCTGAGTTATGTTTTTTATTGTCATCATTTTGACACTTTTAAAACATCATTATTCTCATGCATCCTTCGGAGGATGCATGAGAATAATGATAAAGATGTTTTTTAATACTTTTTTAGGGTTTTTTTACGTTTTGTTTTACACTTTCAGACTTTTTTGAGGGTGTTTTTGACTATCTTTGACACAGTATTAACCCTGTTATTAATAGAGTAATATTAACTATTAATCCTGTTGTCCTCGGATCAAATTTGACCCATTTTCAAGTTTCTTTCAACAAATTGTCCCAAAAAAATAACGTGGATGGATCCATACGGCGTTCTTTAAGTGTAAAATAAATGAGCAGTTCAATACTTTCAATTAATTTGGGTATTTTATTACATTTTATGGCATTTGAAAACAAATTGATTAGCTAGAAGGTTGAAAAAAGTGACAAAAATGCTTCAAAAACAAGGAAAAAAAACAAGAAAAACAAATCAGAAGACAGACATCGGAAAAAGTGACGAAAAAATAAAAAATTAAAAATTAAAAAACGTAAAAATTAAAAAACGTAAAAATTAAAAAACGTAAAAATTAAAAAAATCGACAAATAAATCGGAAAAAGTGACAAAAAGTTCAACATCATTTTTTTTCACAATCATTTTGGCCCAGAATGCCGAAAAGCTGCGTGGTCGACGGGAAGACATCACGAGGGTTACGGGCTGTTTTGAGGGTATTTTGGACTATGACAGTTTTAAAGGCTTTTTTGAGGGTATTTTGGACTAACTGACAGTTTTAAATGCTTTTTTGAGGGTATTTTGGGCTAACTGACAGTTTTAAATGCTTTTTTGAGGGTATTTTGGGCTAACTGACAGTTTTAAAGGCTTTTTTGAGGGTATTTTGGACTATGACAGTTTTAAAGGCTTTTTTGAGGGTATTTTGGACTAACTGACAGTTTTAAATGCTTTTTTGAGGGTATTTTGGGCTAACTGACAGTTTTAAAGGCTTTTTTGAGGGTATTTTGGGCTAACTGACAGTTTTAAAGGCTTTTTTGAGGGATATTTTGGACTAACTGACCGTTTTAAAGGCTTTTTTGAGGGTATTTTGACTAACTGACTGTTTTAAAGGCTTTTTTGAGGGATATTTTGGACTAACTGACCGTTTTAAAGGCTTTTTTGAGGGTATTTTGACTAACTGACTGTTTTAAAGGCTTTTTTGAGGGTATTTTGGGCTAACTGACAGTTTTAAAGGCTTTTTCGAGGGATATTTTGGACTAACTGACAGTTTTAAAGGCTTTTTTGATGATATTTTGACTAACTGACAGTTTTAAAGGCTTTTTTGAGGGATATTTTGGACTAACTGACAGTTTTAAAGGCTTTTTTGAGGGATATTTTGGACTAACTGACCATTTTAAAGGCTTTTTTGAGGGGTATTTTGGACTAACTGACAGTTTTAAAGGCTTTTTTGAGGGATATTTTGGACTAACTGACTGTTTTAAAGGCTTTTTTGAGGGTATTTTGGGCTAACTGACAGTTTTAAAGGCTTTTTTGAGGGTATTTTGGGCTAACTGACAGTTTTAAAGGCTTTTTTGAGGGTATTTTGACTAACTGACAGTTTTAAAGGCTTTTTTGAGGGTATTTTGGGCTAACTGACAGTTTTAAAGGCTTTTTTTGAGGGATATTTTGACTAACTGACAGTTTTAAAGGCTTTTTTGAGGGATATTTTGACTAACTGACTGTTTTAAAGGCTTTTTTGAGGGTATTTTGGGCTAACTGACAGTTTTAAAGGCTTTTTGAGGGTATTTTGGACTAACTGACCATTTTAAAGGCTTTTTTGAGGGATATTTTGGACTAACTGACAGTTTTAAAGGCTTTTTTGAGGGATATTTTGACTAACTGACAGTTTTAAAGGCTTTTTTGAGGGATATTTTGACTAACTGACTGTTTTAAAGGCTTTTTTGAGGGTATTTTGGGCTAACTGACAGTTTTAAAGGCTTTTTGAGGGTATTTTGGACTAACTGACCATTTAAAGGCTTTTTTGAGGGGTATTTTGGACTAACTGACAGTTTTAAAGGCTTTTTTGAGGGATATTTTGGACTAACTGACCGTTTTAAAGGCTTTTTTGAGGGATATTTTGGACTAACTGACCGTTTTAAAGGCTTTTTTGATGGTATTTTGGGCTAACTGACAGTTTTAAAGGCTTTTTTGAGGGTATGTTGGGCTAACTGACAGTTTTAAAGGCTTTTTGAGGGTATTTTGGACTAACTGACCATTTTAAAGGCTTTTTTGAGGGTATTTTGGACTAACTGACAGTTTTAAATGCTTTTTTGAGGGTATTTTGGGCTAACTGACAGTTTTAAATGCTTTTTTGAGGGTATTTTGGGCTAACTGACAGTTTTAAAGGCTTTTTTGAGGGTATTTTGGACTATGACAGTTTTAAAGGCTTTTTTGAGGGTATTTTGGACTAACTGACAGTTTTAAATGCTTTTTTGAGGGTATTTTGGGCTAACTGACAGTTTTAAAGGCTTTTTTGAGGGTATTTTGGGCTAACTGACAGTTTTAAAGGCTTTTTTGAGGGATATTTTGGACTAACTGACCGTTTTAAAGGCTTTTTTGAGGGTATTTTGACTAACTGACTGTTTTAAAGGCTTTTTTGAGGGATATTTTGGACTAACTGACCGTTTTAAAGGCTTTTTTGAGGGTATTTTGACTAACTGACTGTTTTAAAGGCTTTTTTGAGGGTATTTTGGGCTAACTGACAGTTTTAAAGGCTTTTTCGAGGGATATTTTGGACTAACTGACAGTTTTAAAGGCTTTTTTGAGGATATTTTGACTAACTGACAGTTTTAAAGGCTTTTTTGAGGGATATTTTGGACTAACTGACAGTTTTAAAGGCTTTTTTGAGGGATATTTTGGACTAACTGACCATTTTAAAGGCTTTTTTGAGGGGTATTTTGGACTAACTGACAGTTTTAAAGGCTTTTTTGAGGGATATTTTGGACTAACTGACTGTTTTAAAGGCTTTTTTGAGGGTATTTTGGGCTAACTGACAGTTTTAAAGGCTTTTTTGAGGGTATTTTGGGCTAACTGACAGTTTTAAAGGCTTTTTTGAGGGTATTTTGACTAACTGACAGTTTTAAAGGCTTTTTTGAGGGTATTTTGGGCTAACTGACAGTTTTAAAGGCTTTTTTTGAGGGATATTTTGACTAACTGACAGTTTTAAAGGCTTTTTTGAGGGATATTTTGACTAACTGACTGTTTTAAAGGCTTTTTTGAGGGTATTTTGGGCTAACTGACAGTTT